>CAJNOI010000064.1:42243-257166 GCA_905250115.1 Adineta steineri | reverse complement strand
CTTCCTTCAAATCATCCTGATTTGGCTACTTCATACAACAACATCGGTTTTGTATATGAAAATATGAAAGACTATTCGAAAGCACTGTCATATTATGAACGTGCTCTAGACGTATACCAGCGTGCATTACCTCCAACTCATCCTCATATTAAAGATGTGAAAGAGAGTATTGAAATTGTAAGAAAGAAACTCTAAATAATGGTTGATAAATAAAAGAAAGTTGTATCCACTTATTTTTGAATTAATCCTAGTTTGTAGTGATCAATTTAGCCATATTAAGGATGTAAATGAATCATAGTGTATTCTATAATGTAAGAAAGTTAATTATAATCCTCACATCTCGGAATCAGACTAACAAGGGAACCTCACCAAGTGATACCCTCCGTTTGAGCTCATATTTTGCTCATAGATAGGGCTCATAGCGTAGATAAAAACCCTAAAAGGATTCGCGCCACTAGCTTGTTTCTATCGAGATATAGAATTCTTAGTGAATTTTTCCTATAGGACCCCATTTTTCGAGTCAAATTATATTTTAGAATTTCGACCTGAAACTTTGTCCAAATGAAGGTCTCAACTAGACTAGCTTTCATAAAAAGTTTCAGAAGTTTTGGACAAAGTCTCTCCGAGTTACGCATTTCTCAAGTTACAAGCGTTTTTTTATAGATACTAAATAAAATATGCATCTTTCGAAAATCCATAACTTGGAGAGACTTCGTCCAAAACTTCTGAAATTTTTTATGAAAGCTAGTCTAGTTGAGACCTTCATTTGGACAAAGTTTCAGGTCGAAATTCTAAAATATAATTTGACTCGAAAAATGGGGTCCTATAGGAAAAATTCACTAAGAATTCTATATCTCGATAGAAACAAGCTAGTGGCGCGAATCCTTTTAGGGTTTTTATCTACGCTATGAGCCCTATCTATGAGCAAAATGTGAGCTCAAATGGAGAGTATCACTTGGTGAGGTTCCCTCGTAAGAGAGAAATTGCTCAAAGAGATGTCTCACACTGATTTCTCATTTTTTAATGGTCATTATACTTAGGTGTTTCACAGAGGACACTATAAGTTATAGAAATAGATCAACTAAATTAAATGTACGCAAGAAAACAACTGATCTTTACAACAAAGTAGCATTCTAGACGTTTATTAAGCTTTCTAATCACTAGGTTAATATAGTTCTACTCACGATATTTATATTTAACTCTCGGTCACCGTACTCATTTTATAACTTCAATAGTGCCTTGGGGTTCGCATAGACCTGTCCCTTGAAAACTACAAAAAATGGTGGTTTTGCTTTATGAAAAGTACCTATTTATGTATTATAAATTTCTAAATACTTCTCTCTAGAAGCAATACAAGAACGAACGATGCGAGGAAAAAGCATTTACTCATACTATTTTTTATCAAAAAATAGCGTAAATTTAACAGTTTACAAAGAAAATGTGAATCACTATTACGAGAAGTGAACGTGCAAACGAATCAAAACTTATTTTATTTGTGAATAGATCGATACAGAACGAAAGACAGTTATGAAAAAGTGAAAAATCATATATAAACCATCATTGTTGTCCTAAGGTCCACGTGGACTCATATCCGTATTTTTTCTCTCTTAGATCTATTCATGATCTTTTATCAGGATATTGACAGCTACCGATATTCAGAGGTTATAAAAAAAATGACCCGAAATAGTAAATTGTTGTGTAGTGTGAGACGAAAACCTGTAAAGTGAATCCAGGTAGACCCCACAACAGTAACCGAGGATTAAGTACACATAAGTACTAATACTCTAAGTTTCAGATTTATTACAAAGTTACGCATGAGAAAAAAGTCTGTCTTCGAAGTTTGCCGGAGAGTTTAATAAAGAAATTTATATGAAAATAATTCTGGTACTTTTATAATGATTATACTTATTACATCTTGAAATAGTATCAACGTCTTTGTAAACTAAAACTTGAATAACTACATAATTTTGTTTTTATTCTTATGGCAATGTACTTTTTTGTCTTCTGCATACCTATATATGATGAAAAACTTACTGCATACATGTCAAATGAAGTAACAAATATAATTTTTAAGTAGATAAATTCTCCATAGGATGGTTATCCGGTCATTTGAAATTAATAGATGTCTGAGACGACTAATCATATTATAATTATATACTAATGTATTTGAAGTATAATTATTGATTTAGAAGAATAGTTTCAACTCGATAACTCTACTCATAAATGAGCTAATTTTTTAACTAAAAAGAATTATTATTACTTGTTTCTTCGAACTATCACGATTAATTCTTATTCAAAAGTGAATTTATATATATATAATGTTAGAGTTACTGTTGTATATTTTTTGTATACCTCATTATTTCACCAATATACGTATAAGAAATAATTTCCTTCTTCTAATATATTAACGTGCGTACGTAATTTAAGATTGTAAGTGATCATCATAAAACTCTTGACTGTCATCTAGACCTTGATGCTTAATGAAATTGAAAGATTATATGAAAAAACCAAATTATAAATCGGTTTAGGTTATATTAATAAGGATTCTACCACTCATTTTTCTGGGGGTAACATAAAGGTTTATGGCGAAACTATTACTACGCATAATTTTAAAGAGAAAAAAAAAACGTCATATATCTACAATAAAAATAGACAGTCTTTATCCTTAATATACCCTCTATATATGTAGTTAATTAGAAAATGTTAGTTCGCATTCTTTATTTTCATATATGAAAGAAATATCTTTTTAGACATAAACATGTCAAATACATCATTATATGAAAATACAGTCGAACTATTCGATAATTTAACAGTTCAAATTGATCGATATGTTGCAGTACTTATATTTATATTTGCTGTTGTGGGTAATAGTCTTAATGTTCTTGTTTTATCACAACAAACGCTACGTTCAAATCCATGTGCTTGGCTCTTTCTTACTTCAACTATAGCTGATCTTATTTCAGTACTATTTGGTCTTACAACACGTATTCTAGCTGGTTGGGCAACAGATCCAACAAATACAAATTCTTTATTATGTAAATTTCGTGGATTTATTTTATTTAGTTCACAAACAACTGCATTCTGGCTTATTGCATTAGCTACTGTTGATCGATGGATTGCATCAAGTCGAAATGCTCGTTATCGACAAATGAATACATTAAAAAATATAAAAATTTGTTTTATAATAGTAGTTTTTATTTCAATTTTAATTTATAGTCAAATATTCTATTGTTATAAAGCAGATCTAGTTAATACACCATTGAAATGCTATGGAAAATCATTTGTATGTCAAGTTATTTCGGATACATTTTATGGAGGCATCGGTGTAATATTATCTTTGATATTAATGATAGTTTTTGGATTAAAAACAATTTTTAATATTCATCAAATTCAAACTCGTATATATCCACGACAAATACCAATTATAGGTCAAAATAATCCAAGTAAAATTATTCATTCAAAAGAACAATCGATTCAATGGAAAAAACAAGATCGTCATTTATTTTCAGTATTAATTACTCAAGTTATTGTACAAGGTATATTAACTCTTCCACAAGTTGTTGCTAAAGTTTATATAACATCAACTATGTTTCAAATACAAACACCATTAAAATTATCTTTTGATCATTTTATATATAATATTGCACTTCTTCTATCTTTTCTAGCTAATGGAATACCATTCTATATTTATACATTATGTGGAGGTAGTAGTAAACTTATGGATCATTGCATTAACTATGTCAAGCAAAGAGAACTTACACTTACTTGAAATTACTAACTTTTTAGATCAATTCAAATCATGTTTCACAAAATAATAGCTTTGAGCTATATACATTTATTTTTTTACTTATCTCCTCTTCATTTGTTCAAGAAATCTTTTGAGAAACATGAAGCTATATTTGATTGCTTAGAATAAATAACAAATTCAATGACAAAAAAAAGACAATTTTATAATTCAACATGAATATTCGAAGAGTAAAGTACCAATTCCATTATCTTGATCAGTCCAATCCGTATCGGCCATATTCATAAATTGTTCACGTGATAATCGTTTTTTCTTACTTTCATCAACCATTTGAATTAAATGAGTAATATGCCTCTGAGATATATTAGCACCACTTTGTTCATCAAGCGGATGACCAATAAGTTCAAACATAGAAGCAAAAAGTGGTTCAATTGCTTCTCGAGACAAATATCTAATTAGATAATAGAATGATGAAAATAAACAAATAAATATGACAAACAAACCCTTCCTTATGGATATCAATTATATCAAATAAAAAGCCAAGATATGATTTATCTAGTAAATAAAAAAATCTTAATTATTCTGTAAAACAAAATAAAATCTACTTTCTCACCATTATTCAATTGACAATTAAGAATTATAAATTCAGTAAATTCAATAAATCCTCTTCCATTTTTATCACTAAAAGAAAAAAATAATCTAACGTAATATTTTTTTCTATAAAAATATTTCTTAATTTACCATAAATTAAATAAATAATTAGAAAATTTTTCAACATTGCCTGTTGGCCAAATTTCTTGTAAAACAGTTGTAAATTGTTCTTTTATCATTCGTCCATCTTTACAAATATTTAAAAATTCAGCATACCTTCGATGAACTTCTCTATCAACTAAATTTGTTTGTTGACATATGTATAGAATTTGACGAGGTGCCAGTAACATATTATGTTTTACAGTGTGTTGTTCATAAATAAATTTTGATTTTTGATGTCCCATGATAATTGATAAGACCTATTAGAGACTTAATATTTATTCAAACATATAAATTTTCAACGTAGGCAAAAATAAAGCACGTTCCATTCTAATGCATGACGTCAAACTCTAACTTATCAAATGCAAATAAAAGAATATTTTTTTTTCTTTATTAGTAAGCTCTGGAAAAAAAAACTCTGACGCATATGGCATTAATATAAAATAACTAAACTGCTATATTCTATGAAGATTACCGCGTCTGAACATAAGAAAGACTAATAATATGACTCAATTTAAAGAAAAGATTTCTCAAGCATGAGTCTTAATCACATACGAAAGAGTAATTAATGATAATGACACACACATATATATATATAGAATCTCAACAAATTGTTCTAATCTTAGACATCTTTTGATGAACTTGTATAAGATCACACAATATATTTCACTATTAGTTTCAAAGCATTGCATACTAATGGCACGACTTTTGTTAATGTTCTTGTTACATTTCAAATAATATTTATCAAACCTATCATGATAGAGAGTAAATACAGTGAGCAATTTTAATATACAACAAGTTCTATTGAACTAATAGTAATATTAAACGTCAATACTTATGTTGTTTTCTCTATTGCTAATACCCTTATAGTATATCTCATTATTTACTGAACAGTTATATTTCGAGTCTTTTGCTTATATCCTAGCAGACAAAAAATTAGAAAAACACGTTTAAACGCTCAATCGGGGACCGCGATTGTTACCCATTCACGCTTAATAATAAAATGCTATAAACGGCGTTTTGAACGTAAAATCACCACCTTTATAACGTTAAAACGGTCAAAAACTCATATTTTTAACGCTTAAACGCATGGGTTTTAAACTCTAGAATAAATGCGCGTTTTAATGTTATAAAGGTGGTGATTTTACGTTCAAAACGCCGTTTATAGCGTTTTATTATTAAGCGTGAATGGGTCATAATCGTGGTTCCCAATTGAGCGTTTAAACGCGTTTTTCTAATTTTTTGTCTGCTTGGGTAGATATACGTCCAACTTGAAAGGTCGATATTCTTTTCATCGTTCGATATTTGTATATGTATTTATATAAAAAAAAAGCGTTTTATACAATCCAACAGGATCCATACACGAGAAAAGTTCAAATAACAAAAAACAAAACCAGAAGACTTAAAGTCAGCCAGTATCTTTCCATAAAACAGCAAGATATAGGCAAGCTATTAATAATAATAACAAGAAAACAAAAAACAAACAAGAGGATATAAAGTAAGATAGATCTTTAAGTCCACTCGGCAATGACTCTTCTTCACTTGTTTCGTGTTTTTTAAAGCTTTAATTATTCTTTGTTCAATACATAATGACAGAAAAAAAAGGAAAACAATAGCACCACACAAACATACACACGGTTTAAATTTTTTGATTCATGTTTTTCTTTGATCGTTGTTACATAAATGCAAGATCACACATTTATATATAAATATATATAAATAAAACAAACGGAAGAAGATAACATTGCACAAATTGAGCAATACATAATGAAAAAAAAGAAACTGATGATCATTATTATTTGTTATTTTTTTTTGTTCTGATTATCAGTAATAACACATAAACAAAAAAAAGGAACTGATCTTCACTGTATGTATATAGAAGCAAAGAATGGGAAGCACAAATATGTACATCAGCTGAAAAATGATTATAGCAAAAAATCAAAGATAAAGTAGAACACGGACAGTTTTGTTTGATTTCGATGGTAGTTACTGTTCGTTGATCAGGACAAAATAAACATTATGGCATCAATGGATTAATAAGGAGCATAGCGAACATTATTACGCATACCCTATCGATAGAAAAGTATTTTATAATTATATTCAAAGAAAAATAAACTTACGGTGATAGGACCGATTGTTCCAGTTGGTGTTGCAGTGATATATGCAGTTTCCGGATAAGCATGGCTAAAACAATAAGATAAATTATTAAGAATAGAATACTAATCATTAGCAAATACATTCAAAGCTGAAAAAAAGCTAATAGAAGACAATATATTGACCAAACATGCACATAAACATATATATATTCATATTCAATAACTTATTTTTTTTTGTAATCGATTTCAACAAACTCATGCATCATGCTCAACTAATATATATAAAAATAAATATAATTTTTTTTTCTATCTCATTATGTCGAATCTGATTTGTATATCAAAAGGAGCATACCAACTGAGCAGGAGTAGTAGAAAACATGGTTCGATATACTGGTAATGATGATCCAACTGCTGAGGGATTTAATGGACTAAGAACGAAGGATATGATCATACGAAACAAAAACCCACATATGGGCACACGATACACACAACAAAACAAAAGCAAAATTTGTTTTTCAACATACCCTAGTTGAGTAGCAGCTGAATTCATATTAGTTGCTGGTCCATTAATAAAATATCCAGTGGGTCCTCCAACACCATTACTCATTGGTAATACACTATGAAAAATAAACGATAAAATGAATGTTTTCCAATATAAGTTTTCATCTTACCCAATTGTATAAGCTCCAGTCGGTTGCCCTGCTGTAGTAAGACCATGAGGTGCAGAAGTTGTTATATATCGAATGCCTCCTTGTGGTTGAGTCGCAATGGGATATGCTGTTAAACCACCTAAAGCGGCTAATTGATCAGGATAGATTCTTTAAATAAAGAAAAAACTTTGTAGATTCAATTACAAAAGAACAACTAATCACATACGTATATCCACCCGGTAAAGTAAGTCCAGTAAATGCAGTAGCTGCACGTGTAGCTTGAATTAATGTTGGACGTTGCCGAGTATTCATGACTAGACCTATTTTATCAATATATATTTAATAAAATAACAAAATCGAAAGTGAAACTAACCAAATGGATTTGCAACAATTGGTTTTGGCTTTGGCTGTGATCGAGCCGTTGCCATATTGACCTAATTGAATCAAAATATTACAAATAACTAAATATTAAACATCGCACGAAATAAAGAAAATGAAAAAAAGAAAAAGAGCCAGACATCCACCGACAAAAAGCAAAGAGAAAACAACGAAATCTCGCGAGATCGAACGTTCGAGCCATTCAAATACATGGTGTAGTGTATAAAAAGAAAAAATGTGTGCATTAATAATTACTACGACAAAATAAATAAATAAAATAAAGGAAATATATGTATTAAAAATTGTTTTTTATTCGATTTTATTTACATATTAGCTATCAGAAATAAGTAAACGATTTGTGTGCATGGTGATAAATGAGAGAGATAGATACATGCGAGCGAATATTTCATCTCTCGTTATAGATTTCGTTCGCATTGATTTTAACAATTAATTTAGTTTGATTTGTTAAATAACGAACAACCATGCATACATTATCATCATCATCATCATGCGATGAGAATTAAATTTTGTTTAATTGTTTTTTACACAAATAAATGTTTATACATAAATCTAAGATTTCGGTATTTTTTTAATCTTGAATACTGGGTAACAAAAAGGGATAGAGCATCGAAAAAAAAATGTCAAAATTGATAGGCAACAGACAACAACAATATAGGACACAAATTTAGCTAAGTATATAATCTAAATATAATTCTAAGGTTAAACTTGCACTTGATGTGTATATGTATATATAGATATATGTATAATATGTGATTGAATTTCATCATGCCCCCGAAAATTATTATTCATTTTATCTGACTAATATCAATATATATTAAAAAAACATAAGAAAAAAAACAATAGATCAATATAGAAAGAGACGAACAAGCAGCCACGAACAGGCATGCAACGAAAACAGTTGTTTGAATTAAGAAATAGAGAGAAATATATTTGGTTGCCTTTTTTTTATTATATCGTTATCTCTACCTCCTATCGCTGTAGCGATTTCTGCTGTTAACATTGATTCGCAAGTAATGTAAAAGAAAACTAGAAGAAGAGTTCTATTTTTTAAAATTGTTTAACATTGATTTCGAAAGATAAATTTTCGTCATATACATACCTCAATTTTACGTCCTTCCACAACAGCTCCATGTAGTTTTTCACGAGCTGTATCAGCATTATCACTTGAAGCAAATGTTACAAAACCAAAACCCTAAAAATAAATTCCAATATAATAGAATTTCACAGATGTGAATTGATTGATTCTAATAACCACATGTTATTTATCAATACAAATAGCTATTTCATATTTTCTTTCTCCAGATGAAACTTATCAATGTAGCGAATTACTTCATAATTGATACTATTCTGAGAAAACCCCTTCTCGATTTCATTTCAATGGAATTTCTTTTTGGAATCTAAGTATGCTTTTCTTCGTTCTAAATGAAATATCTTTGTATAAATAATAATCTGACATAGTTTCTTCTTTTATTTAATATAGATATAAAAATAACATTTACTCAAACAAAAATCAGTTAATTAACGTCTGGTTATCTTACGCTCATCCAGGCATGATAACATTTATATCATCATCTAAACGTCTTGTATTATTTTAAAGTTAAAAATCTGACAAATTCGAATCAACCTTGACTTTCTCTTGAAGAACATTATGAAAAAAGGAAATGTCTAATGCAAATGAAGTACTAATCAATCAATTAGTTTATAAAAAGACTGATGCTGTCAGCAACTCTCTTTTACATAGAAGAAACTTGAGAAGCGAAGACGTATTTCAACAAGTATAAAGAATTGCGCTCTTGATGATGGCAAAAAGATATATGCCTTGAAAGATAAATGTTATTATATAAGCATACTTTTGATCCTCGTTCATTGAAAATAATTTCTGTATCAACAATTTCTCCAAATTGCTACAAAAAGAAATAAAAATAAAAATATTTTCTTCGTTTGTTATTTAACAAACTTCAAACATTGCTTTGAGATCATCATCTCGAAATCGAAATGGAATATTTGATACATGTAAACGTTTTTGTGTCGCGCCAGATGATGTACTACCGGTTGTTGATGAACTTCCATTTGGTGTTATTGTACTTGTTGATTGTGGTGATTGAGATGATGAAGAATTTGATTGAGCCTTAAAAATACGTTTGTTCGTTTTTTCAAGAAAAATAAAATATTCTATAACATACATTATCATTATTTATCAATTCATTAGTTGGTATTTGTTGTGTATTACTATTGGTTGTTTCGATAATTGATGAAGAAGATGGTACATTAATTATTTCTGGCAAGTGTGAAGTCGAATCGACAACAAGATTTGTAACTGCTGTATTGGATAGTTTATTCGTTGTTGTTGCCATATTTGTATATGCATATGGATGATGTTGACTAGATGACGGATCAGTTGAGGATGATGATGTCACATAAGACGATGGATGAACTAGATGAGAATGATTAACATTTGTTGGCGTCGTTGTTGATGTTGTTGTACCATTATTATTCGTTGTTGGATTTGAATTCGAATTTGACGATGCAGCTGCAGCTGCTAATAATGTTGGTACTAAAGGCTAAAACAAAAGAAAAAATGAAACCTTTAATTTTCTGTAAGCCGATCAATTAATCTTTAAGTTAATAGATTTCCGGAAGCTTGATCTTTCGTTCTTCTAAATTTGTCTGTTCAAGAGATCTTTTCATGCGTAATAAAATGTTCTTTATTAATTCGTTTAGAAACTTACATTCAATGCTAAATAATTATCCGATGGCAAAAATGAATAAAGCATCGTTGTATAATTGTATGTAGCACCGAGAAAATTCTTGTATAAAGATCAACAGAAGAATATTCTTGTATTTCTCATTGCTAACAGACAAGTATGAAAATAGAGAACGAGAAAGAGAGAGAGAGAAAGAGAGAAAAAGGAAAGACGATCTATATTAGGAAAATAGAATGAGAGAAAGAAAAAGATAGCAGTGCCATCAATACCGAACACAGTATTAGGAAAGAAAAAAATTCGGTCAGCGTTTCTCGTTCATTAATGGCCCAAAGAGAATGAATATAAACAACTGTTAAGAAAAAGAAATGCTATTCTTCGATCTAATCTATCTTTCAGCCAAATAAAAAAGATGAGCAATGTATAATTAAGCGTCTGGAAGGGAGAGAGAGAGAAAGATATATATATATATATATAAATATTGGTGATGATAGTAGTAGCTGTACTTTTTTTTCTCGCTCTTCATCCATCATCGTTCTCGATACACATTAGCTGAATACCCAACATTGCCACTACATTTCTTTTCTTTTCTTTTTTTCTTCTAATGTATAGATATCGCGCCTTTTTTTGTTCGTTAACCAACCAAATAACACGTACGCTCGTTATCATCTATCAGTCGTTTATATATACATGCCAACAAATTTTCGAGAAACAAATCTGTATTTTGTGTATTGTATATTTGTAATATCTAAGCATTCTATTTCTTGCTTTTTGTGGAGTTTGATCATTATTCATTCATATAAACATTGGACATTGTTATTTTTTCTTTTTCTTTTGTACAAGATCAAAAGATATGTCTGTTGCTTCTTCTTCTTCTTCTTCTTGTCTGTCTGTCAGTCTGTTTGATTTGTTTCATTAACGAGTTTGATCTCGACATAGAGCAAAAGACAATAATATTGTCTGTTGTTATAGAATAACTTCCGTTTTGTTACTTTTTACTTAGTCGATCTCAAGGCAAATAAAACAAACAGACAGTTAAGACGAGTCAGTGGCAAACTAATTGCGATTTCTTTTCACTAGAGAACATTGATATACTTAAACAGATGCTCTCTTTACACTCAGTTGTTCTCTTCAATCAATCAATCAAGTTTACAAGCACGCCTGTTGTGCGTTGACCGAACTTTTTTTTCGTATATATATATACATATATATATATATATATATATATGTGCATCATCTTCCCCTTCTTCCTTATCTGTATTTCTCCACCATGCACATACTCATCCAATTAGAGTGTTGAAAGAAAAGAGAATGAAAGATGGATGGGTGGGTAGTAGTAGTAGTGGTGATGGTGGTGGACAAATATAATAAGAAATAAGAACGATTTAAATAATAGTGTCAGTGTGTGAACATGTGGCCGGAAGTCATATTTCTATTTAAATGTATATATAATATTCCTACCGAATTGGTTGATACAGCATCGAACTGTTGTTGTAAATGATGAAAAGCAAGAAGATTGTTCTTTGTAAGAAGACTTGTCGTGGAATTATTATTAGTTGTTGAATTATTATTGTTTCGATTACTCATAGTGGGTGATGAAACAGTTGCTAACATTTTTGAATTCTAAATTATTAAAAATAAGAATTCGACTTTTCTTTTCCTTCATATTAAATAAAAAAAAACTGAAATATGTTGATTATATAGGATGAAATTCTTTTTTTTCTTCTTCTGAGTCCAACAAACATGCACTTACAATTAATAACATATTGGTTGCGTGCGTTTAAACAACCAACATATATATATATATTATATATATGGCGAAAATATGATTATTTAAAAGTAAAGATTTCTTGTTCACAGTAGACTAACGAAGAATCGTGTTGTTGTATGAACGTAATCGTAAAAGAATAGAAGATTAGCTGAACACTGCAAGTGAGAAGCGTCGTATATATATTGTTATTGATTGATGCGTATATACCTTTCAACTTTCTTTTTCTTCTTTTCTTTCTATATAATATCTAAGATATATTCGGTACGATTGACTGATCACTCGTAGTAACTCTTTTCTTTTGTTTAATAACATCGGCGATACATCCTCACTTTTTTTCTCTTGTTTTATGTGTCTCAATTGGATTCATGTGATGAGCGTGTTATGAAAACGGACGTAGACGACAATGAGAAAGACGACGATGACGATGAAACAATCAAAGATATGAAATATGATTTTTTTCTCTCTTTCCTTTTTTTTTTATTCTCTCTATTTTCTATCTGTTATTCTCTCGGTTCGTGAATAGTGAAGAAGCATCATCTACTACATCCCGTAACAGAGACTCTTTTTTTTCTATAGCTCCTCTCTTTTTATATCGTTCTCTTTCTTTTGTTAACAAAGCCAATTGTATTAGTATGCGTGTTGTGTGTATATATATATGATCGGATTTTTTCTTCATACATTTTCTCTTTTCTTTCATATACAAATCAACGAATAATGTCTGCATTCGCGCGTCCATACACATGAATGTTAGATTATACTTACTTACGTGAGATACATGCTTTTAAAAAGCATAATAATGAATAAAAAACGAGAAGAAGAAGAAGAAGAAGAAACACTGATCAATGTAGAGTCTATTATTTATATATTAATTACAGAAAACAACGAATCTTTTTTTTTGAAGTTTAAATATTTTTCCAAGAAAAAAAAGTAAATGACAATCGTGACATAAACAAGGATTAATATCAAATCGTCCAATTGACACGTCTGCAATAAATAAACCTTGCGTTATAAGTATATGTCTGCCTTTCTCTCTCTCTCTCGCTATATATATATATGACTAGCAAGGTTATCATTAGTTTTGCCATTCATATAGATTTTCTTTTATTTTGTTTACAATATTATTTTAAATTAAAAATTTACTCTAATCAGATTTCTTTCTTAGAATATTCTATTGATTAAAGAAAAAGAGTATGCATCATGGAATAAATATAACAACAATATTTATAATGTGTAAACAACAATAAATCTTAAATATTATCTCATGTCGGACAGACCAATAAGCTCAGATTAAATTAATATGACAAGGAAAGATATATATATATATAAATAAACTACAATGATTGCTTGTTTCTAAATTTTTCTTCATCTCTTATTAGTATGAGGTATTTTGTAAGCAGGAACACTTTTTCTACAACTTTACTACATACAATAATTGTCAAATTAATGAACAAAAATTTTCGGGAAATTTGATTTATTGAAATAATAATAAGATTTTTCATGGTATTATTACGGAATAATGTGATCACTTTTTATTCTAAGATAAGTAATAAATCTATATAAAAAAAAAGGAAAGAAGAGAAGGAAAAGAAATCAGTAGACGTCTATTAGCTTTATTAGATATATTTCCAGAAGTGCACTACTGAGAGAATAGTATACTATTAATCGTGCAAATGTATGTATGGGAAGATAGAATATTCTGAATAAAATAGAAAGAAAGAATTGTTATTAGGATAAGTGTTCGAATAAATAACTTTGATGTCGAATACATTCGTAAGTTTAAAGATTCAATTTGTTATAATTCGATTCGTGTGTAATACTTTCATCAAAATTTAACTGACGAAGAGATTATTATGATTAGGTATTTTGTTGATTTATTAATTAAATATAAAGAACTAGAAAAATAATCCAAGAAAAGATCTCTTATGCCCTAGTTTTCAAACTAAAGTGTTTCTAATTGTTCGTAAGCCAAAATAGACGCAAATAAATTTATAATCATTCTCGATTAGTCATATACGTATATATTTATCAAAAAAGTAAGTTTCTATTTCTATAGATATGATAATATACGAGTCAAAATATTTGCTGATAAGAAATATTAAGAAGAAAGAAAAATAACAGTTAAACAGTAAACATGGGTCAAGAGCGTACTGAATTTGATAAAAGTTCGAACTTTTAAAAAGTAAGTTCGAGAAAAAAGACATGTGATGAGTCTGTCTACGAGTTTTATAAATACTAATTTCAAAATACATAAATATCATATTTTTTTTTTACAATGTCAACGACAATAGCTAAAACAGAAACAACAGAATTTGTAAATGAAATCGAAGCGATTTATGAACAACCGGTTACATATAAACTTCGGGCATCATCAACATGGGTTACTAAACCTAATAAAGAGCGTACTATATTTGAAAGTCTGGCTACAATAGACCTCGCTGATAAAAAAAACTATACAGTTCAACCTAAAAATCCAAATCCACCACCAATACATAGTATTTGGCTAGAACGTTTTTGGTTCTTTTATACAGTTTCTCCACCACTCATTATTCATGCATTATGGTATTATATTGTACCGGAAAATAATTATTTTCATACATGGCATCCTTTATTTGCATTCCTATTTTATTCTGTGGCATTTTTTCTTATTATCACACGTATTGCTGATCATTGTCATTATTATATGAAATATTATGGAACATTTGATGAACATAATCGACCACGTGATTATGTTCCAGATAAATTAGTAACTCGTCTTGTTATGAGTGTTCTTATTTATATACTAGCACGTACTGGTGGTGGTCTACTTCTCGGTGGATATGATCGTAATTCTCCACCTTCACTTGGTCATACTATTTCATGGTTTTTTCCTATTAAAATTGGTGTATGGTTAATTGTTTTGGATTTTTTCTTTTATTCATATCATCGAATGACTCATACAATTCCATTCTTATGGAAAATTCATAGTTTACATCATTGTACAAAACATCCAACTGTATTACAATCGATTCTTGCTGGTGATATACAAGAATTAATTGAAATATTTTTGATACCATTAGCTACTTCATTCGTTCTTCCTTTAACAGTACATGAATTTTGGATTGCTCAATGTGTACTTATCTATATGGAAGCAGGTGGTCATTCAGGTATACGTGCTTATTGGCCACATATAATTTTATATGAAGTTCTTCAACCATTTGGTATGGAAATATGTATTGAAGATCATGATTTACATCATAGATATGGAAAAAGTGGTATGAATTATGGTAAACAAACAAGAGTTTTCGATCGAATTTTTGGTACAATTTCTGAACGAATTGAATGTTTACAAAAATAAGAACAACAGATCAACAATAAATTTTTATTTTATATAATAAAGAATTTTCTTATTGAAAGAAAAAACTAATTTTGTCTTATTAGTATAAATATCGAGTCAAATGTTCATCATATTCAGACGATTCGTATAGTAATATTCAAATTGTATTGATTTCTCGTATGTCTCCGAAATCTATAATCATTTATCGAATAAGAGAATAAACCTACTGAGATGCAATAAAAACTACAGGTGTTCGTCTATGCAAATTTAGAAAATGCCATCTTTTTAATGATTAATGAATTTACTTCTCTATTCGATATGTCCTTGTAAAAGAAAATTTCTGCACTATAGAGATACCATTATATTAGAGATAAAAATATTTATAAAAAGGTTCCTAATTCGAAAGAATTCACCAACATATTTTGTGAAGAAATGATAGTAACAAGAAAATGTGAAATTTCAAGCTGAAATAGATTATAATCAAAAGTGAAAATACGAATCAATAAAATGGAGTAATCATTGACTAAAGTAAATATAAAGAACACAGTTATAAAATTTCGTAAAAACATCGTGAAGGACAAACTCAGAATTACAGAAATTTTGTTTTACATACTCTTCACGAATAAGTGAAAACTGTTTTATGACTGTATCACTATTAATACATTGTTTTTTATTAGTAATGATACATTAAATTATGAATAATAGTTATTAAGATAAAAATCCTGATGAAGATTTTTTTTGTTGATAAAAATTATTTTATTTTCAAACAATATCAAATATAATATTTAATTCTGTTATATGAATAAATTTTTTTTTATTTCAAAAGAACACTAAAATACATAACATATCAACATAAATTCAAGGATAATGTTTCATTAAAAGTACATTTTATTTTGACTGTCAGCATGATGCTTTATTTAGATTATATTATTCATCTATACTCTTTTTTTTTACAACTAACATATATCGAATTGCGAATAAGCAAAAAGAAATAACCGCATAAGTGCTCTTTATTCCGCATGATTGTTGAAGGTTGCCGGCATGTTTCGTCTTCTTTTTTTTTTCATTCTTCACGTTTTTTTCTTTCGCAAACGTTAAATGAGGTGTATAAAAAAAAAAAGACCGAAAATATTTTTTTGTGTTATTGACTATTAACTTAAGTTGGTGTATGTACGTATATGTCTGAAAGCAACCTCACGTCATTAGTATGCGTCATAGCTGGATGTGGACGTCCAGCAAATGTTTTATGTCATTGTTGTAAAGAAAATCTTTGCCGAAATCATTATAATGAACATGATTATCTGAATTCAAAATTAAATCTCTTAGCTGATGAAATTGATACATTTGATCGACAATTATTAGGAGTTGATTTAAAAAAATATACACAAAATTCCAATGATAGACTTCATCAATGGCGTCTTGATAGTTATAAAGCAATTGATCAATATACAGATCAAAAATATCGTGAAATTGAACAAAATTTAATGAAAATAATCAATCAAAAACGTGAACATATCGAACAAATTCGTGCAAATATGCTTGATATTGTACAGAAACGTAAAATGACATTGGAAATAATTGATTCATTAACAACAAATCTTCGTTCAGTTGAAAATGAAATGATTGATATTGATCAAAAACATCTTACAATTCATACATCACCATTAAATATTGATAAAAATGCAATTCAAATTGAAGAATTAACATCACAAGAATTTGATGTTGCATCAATTCCACCCGTATATAAAACAATTGAATATCCAAAACCAGGTATATATCCAATAGCAAGTAATAATCAATATTTATTAATTCATCGTGAACCAAATTTATGTATAATTGATCGATATATTAAAGTAATGAAACAAATTCCATGGACTCATGGACAAATATTTGATATGTGTTGGTCATCAGCATTATCAAAATTTTTTCTTATTACATTAAATCAAATTTATATATTTGATATTAATTCAATATCGATTGAACGTATAGATACAACACAAAAATTACGTTGGCTGTCTTGTACATGTTCGGATTCATCATTATTTTTATCAACAAATGAAAATGGTTCATCAATATGTGAATTTAATCTATTAAATTCATTACAATCAGCTAAACGATGGGATGCACCTGATACATGTCGAGATGATGAACGTATACATGATATGATACATAATAAAGGAACACTATTTTTAATAATTGAAAATTCGGTAACAGGAAAAGTTCGAGCAGAATTAAAATCCGCAGCAAGATTTGATCGTTTATGGTCGATACAATTAGATATTAATTATCAATCAAAAATCGTTAGTTGTTGTTTACTTGATCATGATCAATGGTTAATAGTTGATAGTAATACATCACGCCTTTTTCAAATAAGTATGGATGGTAAAATGAAATCATCATCGTATTATACTCCAGTACCGTGCTGTGCTTGTCTTTTTGGTTTTGATTTATTAGCTATATCAACACTTAATGGTATTACTATACATAAAGTTTAAAAAGAACAAATATTGACTCTATACTAAATAGCTGTAGAAAATAAAAAAAATTATTTCCTTCTATAACATTGTATATTCTTTTAATACTATAGATAAAGATAAACTATTATATCCATGTGTCTGCATATTGATTGTGATTGAATTTATAAGTAGAATATCTTACAAGTGCTATTCTTATTAGCAAATTCATTGTTTAATTTTAATAGAAAGAAGAACTATAGTTATAAATGAGATTTATTTCATTTTATTTAATCAAAAAATATTTGCACAAATGTTAATTCTATTTGATTATAATTCTTGAGTTTTTTTTTCGATAATACTTCTTTTTGATTATTATCAAGAAATAACGGAAGTCTACATCGGTATTGAATATATGTATATATGAAATATTTCTTTAATCAAAAATAAAAATATTGAAATAAATTTATCCCATAAATTCTCTTGGATCACCTTTGACAATTGCTTTAGCTCGTCGCGCAAAAGCTATTGATGGATCTTGTTTATATGGAAATCGATGTTCATTTCCAATAGAATTAAATAAATTTCTTGTATATAATAATAATTTCTGAGGAGTAAGATCATAATATGCATTTTCTTTTCGTTGTTGATTTATATTTAAATCATTATCAAATTGATTATCGAAATCAAATGGAATATTTCGTCCACTAAAATAAAAAACTGTGGTTAAAAGAAGAAGAAAAAAAGAAGAAGATATATCTACTGAATTAAAACAAAAGTAATTGTTAATATCAAACCAAATAGACAGGAATTTATGTGCATTTTTCGGATTGTATTCGATGCAAATGATAAATATATATGTTATTATTTGATAATAGAAAAATATTTTTCTGTATATAAACAAGACTCTTTATACTTCCTTGCTCTAATGTATGAATGTATTATTTAAGAGAATAAAGAAAGCCATGTAACATTGTGCTTTTATATTTACTAAATTATTAATGATCACCCCCGTCTTTTTAAGTTCACTTTTGTTCTTATTTTTTATCTAAATGCATCACGTTCAATATAGAAACCTGACATGTCAATTTAATGAAGCAGATAGAGAAATGAAAACAATGAAATAATATATTTTAATGTAAACAGAAGATGCTTCCTTTTCATCGATATTCAAGATATCTAATGGAAAGAAATGTTTTCTACATTATCCAAGTATTTAAAAGGTTTTGAAATATGAAAGACTTTATTTCTTTTTTTTTAATATAAATAATGAAATAATAATGATTCTTTTTTTTATGTTTCTATAAAATAACAAAAGAATTTATGTTAACGACTGAAGAAGAGTCTGCCGTTCATCGATAATATATGAATATATAGAATGACGTCGTTGTTCATCTGTCCATTGTGTAATATTACTAACATGTTGAATAATTTTTTCAATAAATTGTTCATCTGTTAATTTATTACTATCATCATTATCATCTAATTTTCTTTTATTATTATTAATTGTTATCCAACGTCGTTCTTTGGTTGTTGTTGTTGTTTGAATATATTTTATTAATTGTCCAAGTAATTTTTGATCATAGATATAACGAAGTGACATTGGTGTTAATGTATGAAATAAATTTTTTGGATAAATTGTCAATGAAGATGAACGTTGTTGTTCAATTTGTAAAAGAATAAGTGTTGGAGAAATATGTTGAAGAATAATATCTAATACATAATTGAAAAAAAGTTTATATGAACGAGAAATAAAACAATAATCAGATGATATTGGTAATAAAATTTGCTCTTGATCATATGATCGATAATTTTCATGAAGATACATTAATGTATCAATACAAAATGATACTGTTATATGCTGTTGATGAGATAGATGTGTTATTGAATAAATTGAACAAAGTTGAAGACGTGATTCAAGTGAATTATTATCATTTAATTGTTGTATTAGATTTTCAATATCAGGAACAATTAATGAACTTTTATTATGAATAGAATTTGTTTCAATAATTGAATCATCTTGCATTGTAGGACTTTGAGGTGTATCACTAATAATAAATATAAATAATAAAATTCATGGATATAATCTATCAGATCTAGATATCGTAGAATAAAGTTTTTCTGCAGTGGAAAACGTAGACAAGTTCTTCATATAAGATTTTCTATTTTCTCATATATAGCTTTTCCGGGAATTCTCTCCTATGTAATGTTTAGTATTGGAAAATATCGATGAATATACTAGCTACAAAGATCTCACATAATGGATACAGATTTTTATTTTGTATCTAACTTACTCAATGACTATTGTTTTATTTTGATTTGTTTCTGTAATAGATTTATTATCTTTGAGTTTTTGTATGACATAATAAAAATAAAAAATTTTTAATAAACGTTGATAAATTTGAATATTCGAATTTAAATGAATTTTATCAAGAATTTCTTGATAAATTTTAATACATGAATTTATTTGTGATTGTTGTAATAAATTTAAACATTCAATAAATAATGAAAAATTTTCAATTAATTCTAAATTATTGATTTCATTTGTTTTATTTATTAAAGTTTTTAATGATACTGTTGAATATAGAAATATATAATCTTTATATATTTCATTATTAAATAATGATGATAAACTAACTATTGATTGAATATATATTGGAAATGATGTACAAAATATAAAACATTCCAATGGACATCGAATTGTTGAATTATGATCACGATCAATAAGTATACGTAATTCTAATAGTTTCTGACGACGATTAGAAGATCCACTAAAATAATAGAACAATTAATTAATTAGTTCAAAGAAAACTATATAAATACATACATTTGATTTGCTTGATGAATGATTAATTGTTGCCAATTAAAATTTTCTTGTGCATTAATAGCTAAATTCATTAATATTTCAATTTGTTCAATAGGATTTTCACAAAAAAATGTTTTATCAAAATTTCCTTCTAATTTAATATGAATATATTTAATTTGATTATATTTTATACAATTTACTAAATATTCTATATAAAATTCAATCGCATAAATTAACCATTTATGACATAAATGTGATTGTATACCAAAACCTTGTCGATTTTTTAATATAATTGGTAGAAGATCTTGTACAAATAAACATCGAAGAATATTTAATGATGATAATTTTGTTTTAAAACCAATTTTATCTTCTGTATTAATTATTAATTGAAGTATTGATGATATTGATGATGATGATAATGATAAACAAGCAAGTGCTTTTTCTCGACATTGATTTAATAATTCATTTGAATTTATTGATAATAAAAGATTTTGTTCAAGTTCATTATACCATTTATGTATTAATATTGATGAGATTATTTCACGTGTTGATAATGATAATAATGAATAAAGACGTGAATAGGAAAAATTATCTTTTTCAATTGAACTAAAATTAAAAAGTTTGATTTTAGCTTTTAGTTAGAAATTTTTTGATCTTACTTATTTGAAGAATTAGTGAAAATCAATTGAAATTCTTGTTGTAAATATGTATTTTTATCAATTTCATTGATATGATGTTGTAAAATATGTTCAATTATAAATGATAATAGAATATAGGAATTTTGTTCACGAAATAAACGATATAATTCTAATAAAACCGAAAATTTTTCACCATATATTGATAATGTTGTTAATAGCCACGCATGTGCACGTGGAGTTTCTTTTAATATTTCATTTCCATCAGCAATTAGAAGATTTGAACGAATTTGATCTATTAAATACACTAAATTCGTATCTAAAGATGTAGTCATTTCAATCGTCATTGATCACAAGTAAATTTTTAATGAACAATTCTCTTTTTTCTTAATTTTGATTTTCATCTATTGACAAATCAAAGTAAGTCGATAGATGACTCGATAAGACGAGAACAATTTTCTAACAATTAATTTTAAGTGCTATACATTCAGAATAGACAAATCGTTATTATCGATAATCAATTATAAGTTCTGTTGAAATTATCGAATTTGAAATGGTCAGGTTAAGTGAACTCCAAATTTAGAGTTTTTCGACAAATTATAGCTTGTAACTATGTGCTTTTTTTTCTTGAGCATCAACAGTCGACTCAATACAGCCCAGAGTATCTATTAGAGCAGTCAAAAATAGATGATTACAGCTTTTAGGTCGAATTTTTTGCGAAAACTTAGATATCCGTAAACTCCAAATTTGGAGAACACTTAACCTGACTATTTTAAACGTATTAAAATCATTTTCTACCTTGAAATTTTAATATCATTTAGAGATTGCTTTTAACAAATGAAATTTAATTTAATCATAATTAAATAAGCGGAAGAGACACTATTGTTATAAATGAGTAAGTGTACAACATTTACGTATTAAATTATACTATTACAATTTGAAAAGATTTGCTCTATTTGAGCAAGAAACTAATTTAGTTCCTAAAAATGACCTTCGCATAGCTTTCAATTTGATAGACTATTGTAATTTACTACATAATGAAACAAAACGAATCTATCATGACTATGTACCATCGGTGAAATTTTGATTTAATGTATATTGATTTTATTTATTCACTCGTAGTAGAAAAAAACTTGAGTTTTATTTTCGTTGTAAATAGAGTAATTGTGAAAGTTTTTATTATGTAGATTTTTACCTTCATGTCTTGAAGTCGAATATTATTATAAACTTGTTTACTGTCTAAATTTTATGAATAAAATATACGATATTTTGACTTGAAGGATATATCGTTTGATTCTTTTTCAAAACAGAAAGAAAAGGGAATTTATTTCATCTGATATCTATTATTTTGTATAATAATTCAAGAAAATTTGACAAAAAAGAAAAGAATGAAATTCAGATCAATTCTATTCACTGTTATTATATTTTATACAGCATGAGTAAGAACTGGTGATGATGGAATGATTGTTTGATAAGTATACGTATTATTATTATTATTGTTATTATTCATATTTTCATCAGCTATTGTTGGGATAACATATTCTAATGTACTAAAAGTTGGCGATGACCATCCATCTTTTTCATTAATAAAACTATCACGTTTTGTTGATACATGTTCAATAATTTGTTTTTCTTTATGACCAAATCTAACAGCTTGACGAAATGAATCAGCTCGATAAAATGGTTTGCTTGTCTTCTCATCGTTATATGATAATTGATAAATTGGTGATGTTGACGAGAAATAATTTTCTTGTTGTTGCTTTTGTTGTACAGGTGAGATATAAAGTGATGATGAAGATGATGATTCAAGTGATTTTTCCGCTGTTAATCGACATAATTTTTGTTTACGACGTAACCAATAAAATGCAACTAAAAGAATAAGCACGGATGTACCTAGTAAACCAGCTATAACACTAAGAGCTATACGAAGACGTTCATCTATTGTACTACTAAAACGAAGAAATATTTCTGTTTTATTAAAAAATCGAAACAAAAATTTTTTTTTACTCATTTATATTGATTGTTTTTAATGTTGTTGTTGATGTTGCTAATGAACAATCCATACATTGACCATTAAGACAACATTGTCCAAGTGAACAACGACGTATATTATCATCAATTGAACAATTATCTGAATTAACAGGTAATTCACAAATAAAGATATTATTTCGTTGAATTTTTAATGTATCACTAGGACAAATGCATAGATAATTTGTTGTTTGATTACACCACATTATACAACGTGATGGGAATATATGACAATTTGATGTATTCAACATATCAGCACAATAAAGTGAATCGGAATACGATACAACTGAACTAGCTGATGAAATACAGGCACATTTTGATGACGAACAAGTTGTTAATGAAGGTGAACCACATGTTGTACTCATTGAATCACATGGAGTACCTATAGAGACAAATATATGAGATTCTATAAGTAATATAGTTTACAATTTGAAAAATAAATCTCAAGGAAATATGACAAATCGCTATACATTGATCAATCAAAGCATTTTTATCTAATCTAATCTTTATCAATATGAATAAATAGAAAGAGTATTCATTCAATTTCATATTAGAATCAAAATAATTGGATTCATTAAACTATTCAAAAAAATTTCTTTTTTGTGGATTTATTAAAATACAAGAAAGAAAATACACAATGCGTGCTTTTCTATCATGCAAATATGTTGTCTACACATGTCAATTTAAAGAAAAACGTTTGTATATTTATTTTTCAAGGTGAAAAAATGTCTTTCGACTTACCAACAGATTTTTCATAGTCGATTTGTATATAAAATATTGTTTTTGGATCTGTCATTTGTTGGTCATTATTTAATGAACAATTGCTCAATTGATAACGTCCTTGTTTTAAATATAAACTCATCTGATTAAATTGACTTGATGTTGTAGTTTTTGTATAATTAAATGATGTTAATTCAACACGTATTGGTTCGGAATCACGTGTTGATACTGTTGTACCAGTTATTGTTTTTAGTTGACAAGAATGTACAATGGATGCACAATTAAATATAACAGGAAATGGTACAAGATAATTTGAAGGGGAAAATTGATAAATAAGACCAAGTTCAAATGTTGTTGATAATGTAAATGCGTAACTAGCAGTAAGACTAACTGATGTTTGATTAATAAATTGAAATTGATCAGAAACTGCTGAATTTGTTAAATATGTATTATTTAAAAATGAACAATTGTAAATAAAATCCGGCCTTGTTGTTGCTGTTGTTGTTGTTTGGCAATATGTCATATGGATGTAAAGGAAAAGAAGAAACACAATAACCATCGCACAGACAACACACCATTGCGGCGTGTCACAAAGCAAGAATAATAGAATCAAATATCTGAAAGGACTATAGCTCAATATAAAATAGACAAAGAATGAATGTAACTAGAAAAATGTATATGTCACTTGGCATGCATCATCGAAAATGAAAGAGTGCTCATGAGAGTGAGACACTCCAACCGAGTAAAGCAACAAATAGTTAAATGATGTTTTTTTTTCTTCTTTTTTTTTTTTATGAAATGTTATAAAAAAAAGAACAAGCTTGGTAATTATTTAATGATGTTCACTACTTGGAGTGTCATAAAAAAATGTTGTACTCTTATCAAAATACAAATTGAAAAAAAAAATTTTTTTATAGGATTATTTTAAAACTCTAAGGGAGATATGGTCGGATTTCTTAAAACCTATTTATCTCAGACAGTAATTAAATTAAACGAGATACTTACTGATAATTTTTTGATGATATATAACAATCGTCTGTGTTCACTCATAAACAAATTTTCAGCTTTTGATTTGATTATATAAGACGAATATTTTTTTTTTTTTCGTCTTCTGACTTTTACTTTTTACACTCAATAAAGAATAATAATTATCGTGCTGAGTTAGTAATATTCTCCTACATATACATATATATGTGAAGAATATAGAGACTGCTGTTATCGTTGCACTCAATTTAAGTTAAGAACGATTATGATCATGAAAAAAAGAAAATATGTGAACTCTTCTCTAATCTTTAAGAGATTACCATAGCTTTTTTCTCCCTCTCTCCCATTAATGCATATTTTTTCTCTTCCGATCGATCGATCGATCAATCAATTGATGTGTACACTTTTCTTTACATACCTGACTGAACTTAAATTGTCGGTAGATTAGTATCATTTATAATCGAACTGTTACTATTATCATTGGTGCGAATAATTTCGTATGTCAATATCTACTACTGAACATTTAAATCGAGAGTATAACACTTTAAGCACTTTTTATTTATCAATATTTCATATTTTACCTTGTAATAAAAAAAAATGTATACTGATTTTCATTCTTTTTTTTCTTTTCCTTCTTTCTTTCTTCTTTTGTTTCCTCATACGATGATTGATGTCATATACACACACTATATAATTATTCGTTAATGACTTTAAAAATGTGTGTGAATTCATAATATGATTACGTATTACCTTGGCACTAAATGTCTACGTACAAAAAACTAGAATTCTGTGTCTGAGGCTTTTTTTAATGAATATTTAACGTATACTTATGTTCGTATCAATGAGAAAAAAAGGAACGATCGTGTTTGAATATCAACAAAAAAAAAGAGAAGAAAAGAAACCCAAGAGAATTCATTATGACAAAAAATTTAAATATTCAGATCACCTTCTATTCATTATCTGTCTTATTTTCTTCTTCGTTACGTTTATGAATAGCACAGACATGAAATATATGTTAAACATGCTCATAGAACTAAGTGAACAATTCATCATGCTTGAGAGGTAAATTTAAAATGTATAGGTGTTGTTTGATGTTCAAACATACATATATATATATATATATATAATAGTAAGAGCGATGAAAGTGGACACTTGTCATATTGTTATACATACAAACAGGTGTAAAAGAACTAATGAAATTAAAGAACATGAGACATGTGTATACATGCGTATATCATGTCTATGTTTTATGTTAAATATTTCGATATTATAATCACAAGAAAAGAAAAAAAAAAGAATTGATCTTTGTAGGAGATAAATTTTATGTGTACAAAAAACATTGTTCAGAATGTAACATTCGATTTTGCACGTTTCTAATCCAAGGACATTCTATAATATCTAATTAATAGAGTATTAAATAGTTGACAAATTATTCTAACAGAGGGATATTTTAAATGTTTAAATATATAATCAGAAAAAATTTCATAATCTGGCGATACATGTGAGTCTTATGAAGAATAAAAGAACCTTCAGTAGTATATACATAATTATATAGTCATACTATTAAATTCTAAATATAGATATTAATAGATTATTTTAAATCTACTTACATTTATTTAACAGTTTTTCATGTTAAATATGTCACCTTTCACGATGTCTCTCTTTTCGTACTGTACTTATTCATTTAGTTGAGTGTGTCTGTTATTCAGTCGTTTTTTTCTCATCATCATCGTTGTCGTCATCGTCATCATCAGCATTTACTCGGTTTCTGTTACACTAAGTGATGCCGCGAGCCAATGTTCGTACATATAGCAATGTCTATTTACAATGATATTCAATCTTTCGTTTTTACTATATTGAGAACTGAGACGAACATATGTACAGAATTTTTGACTGATTTTGTCCTATATATTCTTTTTTTCATTCTTACTTTATCAAATATACTTTTTCTTTCACATATTAAAATTGAAAGGTAGCCTTTGAACTGCAAAGATTTCCAAGGATGCTATATATACATACATGATCTAGATACACGTGCATACAAATAGCTTCTTAATAATTGAATCAATCGACGACAATGATTGTGATAGACAGAAAAAATAATTGACATATAGTAGTATATTGAACATGTTATATAAGTTTTTTTAGACACCGGATGATGAATGCGTGTGCGTGTGTGTGTGGCAATGCTCAGGTAAATGAGAAGGAAAGAAAGATTGTGAATAATATTTAAATGGATATAGTCATATGAATAAATCTGTCTGCACGGCATCACGCTTCATTAGTTTGTCAATAAATACAATGGATTGAAATTGTTTGTCAAGAGTCAAAGTAAAAAATAATGAGTAAAGTCGATTCAATAATCCGCCTCTATGAACAATGAAAATTTTTTAAGTAAGAAGGCATGTCTAGATAATCATTTTTCCATATCAATAACGCTTATTATATAATTGTGATTTCCAAACAATAAGACATTTGTGATTTAAGATTTTACGTCTCTCTCTCTATATATATATTCTTTCCGGTTAATATATATTCTTTCGATTTATTTCTCTTATGTAATTATAATTCTTCATTCAGCTTTCTAGTCGTCTTCAATCAAGCATATGTACTTTATATAATATATGATTGGCATTTTTTCTTTCTATCAGCTTTGCTTATGTGTAATCAACAGAACCGAATTCATTCGAATATAACAAAAAGAAAAAAAACAAAAGTTTCTTCCCAATAATCTACATTTGAATCAATTTCTATGATTGTACAATATATATAAAACAGTTGTAAGATACCAAGACAAAACAAATGAAAGCTCGTACAGGTAAATATTTGAGTACAAGTCATCATTTGTCAATGTTAGTGAACATATCTTCAGTATTGAATTCATGGAAGTAGATATATCAAATATTTTTGAACACATGATTCTTCGTGTTTGATTATTGTTGTTTTTTTTAGACAACGAAAGAATAGAGATTATACAGCATGTAAATTAAGAAGAATTAATAGAAATCATTGAACGAATGATACAAAATACTTGTTTCGGTAAGCCTATATCAATCAAAGAACAATACATCACTACAAACTCATGTCCATTAGTAATAGACTAAATCGTGTTCATATATTCTCGAGTAGAACAACTATTACATATAATGTTCTACTTTTCACATCTGTATTTTGTTGTACGTACATACACGAATAAGTCATTATGCTTGACAACTTCGTTACATAATATATGTTAATAAACACAGGTGTTATGTGTTTTGTTACAATTATGCCATGAAAGTTCGAAATATATTTCAAGATCAATTACGAAAACTAAAGAAATGGAAGTGAATGAAATATTGGTCTTTGTATTTAATACTAGATTCTGGTTACATATTTTCAAGGTTTGAAATGAAGTATACATAGATAAAAATAGTTACTAACATTCATCTATGAATAAAGTCTAAGTACTTGTGAGGTAACCTGTTCGATGTAAATATTAACGATGAATTCAAAATGAAATTTATGCAATAAGTTTAAAGAAACAATTGATATTTATTGTAAAGTACGTTCAAAATCGGTGACTTTAGAAATAGGTTTAAATAAAGTATAGATTTTCTATCACCTTTATTCATTTCGCTGAATAGTTCTTCCATTGAATCGAAAAACAACTAGTTTACATTGAAGAATATGATCATCCACTGGATGTTAAAACCTATTTAGCAATATTTCTTATATCACGATTAATACCAGCTGTATATGATACGTTGATAGCAACATGTAACTCAACATGCATTGGGGTCCTTTGGACGTATAAAATGAATAGTATAATTATATAAATTTGAATCAAACGTTATTGGTGTAAGTGTTAGATACGCATCATTCGGATGACATAATCTATGAGTAAAACAAATATTTAAAGGAAGATTATCTTCCGATGATGATGATGAAATAAATTCAAACAGTAAGACAAAACATACAAAACCTTGTACGATACTCATTATAATTGATAAGTTATATATGTCATCAAATTATAACATTTTATGTTCTCAGTATTTATTCTGAGAGAGATTGAATAGATTTAAAAACAAGATAAAATTACGAGGAAAAAAAACATTTTATTTCGCATGTTTAAATACAATAAAAATAGTTATACATATAGTATCTATGAAAATATAATACAAGCAAGAATAACTAATTTAAGACTTTGAGTGTGACAGTATTTTAAAATTTTGTATTATCTTTTGGTGGTTTGACTTCAGTTTCAATATGTCCGCCAGAAGCAACTGCTGCATATGAAGCTGTCGAAGTAGATGCTCTACAGAAAGATTAATATTAAAATAAATAATTTTTGTTTGAAAAGATAGACAAAAATAATTACCCAGTAGCTGCACCAGAAGCAGTTGTATGTTCTACAGTTTTAGTGGATGTAGCTGATACTACTTTCGATGGACTAAAATATGAAATAATTTATTTGTTTTCATATTGAAAAAGTTAGTTTCTCAAATTTTACCTATTCCCTTTTTTTTTGTTATGATGACCAGCAGCAGAAGAAGCAGTTTCATGTTCTACAATTTTGGTTGTAGTGGACGTAGCTGATACTACTTCCGCTGGACTAAAATATAAAATAATTTGTTTGTTTTTATACTGAGAAAATCATTTTTTTTAAACTTTACCTTTTTACTGCTATTTGTGTATGACTATCAGCAACAACGGATTCTGTTTGACCTGAAGCTTGTGTTTGAGAAGTAATTACTGTCGTAGTTTTTGATTGTAATAAATTTTGAGTATCTTGTTTGCCTAATATACCGACTTGATCTGCGAGATTCGAAATATTTTCTCGTACTTGTTCTTGTGCTTCGACTAATGCATGTAACTTAGCTGCATTAGCTTGATCATTTAAAATATCAATTTGTTTTTTAGCATCAGCCATGATTACTTGTTGTTTAACTTGTAAATCATGTTCTAATTCAGCTAAAGTTTTAGCTTTAACAACATCTAATGCTTCAACTGCTTTTTGTAATTGAAGTTTATAATCATTGTCAATAATTAAATGGCGACGATTTGCATCAAGTACTAATTCTTCTTGTAAACGTTGAGTATTTGTCAGAACATCAGCAATTGATTTTTGAACCTATATAAAAACAATTAAAAATCTTAAATTTGAGAGAATAATAAACATACTTGTTCATTAATTGCAGCTGTACGTGATCGAGAATATTGATCAACTTGTGCATGTGTTGTATTCAATTCTGATAATAAATTATTAATATTAAGTTTAGTATTAAGTGTTGCATTTGCGTGAGTTTCAGATGAAATAACTGATTTAACATGAACATCATCGGATACAGCAGATGTATGTAGACGTTCTGTAGTAGCAGCATTACTACCTTCAACTGTTACTTGTTGATCTGCATCAGAGTGTGTGCCGAATATAGCGTTAATAATAGCTGACATCTTTGTTATTTAATAGAATAAAATCTAGAGTTATTGTAGTAGTATTGAGATGCTTGGGTTAGCGAATGAATGGTAATGATGATGCGCAAAGAATATATAGTACTCTTGTTTTCTCGTTGTTTATTTTTATGCTTAGTACGTTCTCTCTCTCTTTTTTCTCTATATTCGCAATAAAGATTCACTCCTATTTTTTTTTTCTATCTATACATGAGTATAAAGGATTCGTAAGAACGGAAAAGAAAAAAAAGAAAACAAACGTAAATTATTACGGCGATTGCTACTCAGATAAAAAATAACAGAGAGGAGAGAAAGAAATTGGATCTGTGCATATGGGATGTTGATATGATGTTAGCATATAAACATGAAAGGTTGAAAAAAAATGATCGCATAATATTTTTTTCGGGAGAAAGATAAAAATAGATATGATGACTATGCAATGCAATGCTTTGATTTAACTTATACAACTATTCCGCACTGAAAACAATAAATCAAATACGTTTATTATTGCTGTACAAGAGAAATGCGTATTTTATCTCTTTCTATCGTTACTAATAAAAAATGAGAAAGGGGTATACAGTACATTTAGTGAGTCATCTTCTCCATTGTGTTGATGTTTTTCTCTTTCTTGACGTCACATGAGATTTGTTGTTGCCAAAAAAAGGCATTATCTCTGGATAATATAATAACATGCATACAGTATTTTTCAGTACTTTTCTGTTGAAGGACTATTGTAGTTCACTGAGTATTATGTTAATAAATAAATCGATAAAAGTACACATACATAAAAATAAATATGAAATTGATTATCAATTTCGGCAAATATATCTTTGTAAAATTCGGATGATGTGCACATATTATATTCAGTCACGTGTCGGCTACTCGTGGATATAAATTTCTAAAATATAAAGAATTATTTATGATATTTTTAGTAGAAAAACAAATTCAAAGATTTTCTAATACTACTCAACGATTAAACAATTATTTTTTGATAAAAATTTTTTTTCATTAAAAAATACAAATGAATATTAAATTGATAAGATTTTATTTTATGCGTCGTCGCTATTCAAATTAAGCAAATATTTTTAATTTAAAATCTTTTTTATTTACATTGTTCAATCTGTATAAATATTGAATTTTTCATAGTAGTATATCGATTATTTTAGAAGTATTAATTGTTAATCTTTAATTGTGTTTAAATTCTACTCATAACTAATATATACTGAGTATCGCATATCTTATTAATAATTATGGAGATTGATTTTAATACACGGGAGATGTCAGTCATATTATCAGAATTATTCGTACCCAAGACTATATAAATCTGAAAAGTAATATTAATTTGATTACCAATATTATTTTGAAAATAGTTATGATATAGAGAATACACTTCAGACTATGGTCAGTATTGGTTTTAGATAGAAACAGTTAAACTACAAAAATGGAAGAAAATAAGAGTCGTTGTCTCCATCAGATAACTTATAATTTTAATAACGGGAGTTATATAGAGCCTCCACTTGTTATTTTGAAAATCAAAAATATTTTAGTTAATATTATTGTTCTAATTCACTTTATTTTGTACCAATATGCTTGCTCGTTCAAGTTTTTGGTATTTCCAGTTAATAGTCTTATATACTTGATCGTGTTTCTTCTTGTTCATTAGTTCATACAAGAATATCAATTTCTTTTTTTTTATAAATTCTATAATTAATTTAATAGTCAATGTAGTTCTTCTCTTGTCTTTCTTTGTTGTACTAGTCACAATTGACCAATGCTATGATGTTTAAATTCAATATAAAAAAAGGGAATTTTAGTGATGTTCAAATGTCTTCCAAGCATCATCTATTTGATGCTCTGCCCATGTAAAAATAATTGCAATTTTAACGAAGTCCCGTAACGTGAAAATCCGTTAAAAATTCCACGGCTTCACAAGAATTAATGTTACCTTTTTAACCTTCAAAACGCGTTAAAACTGGGAAAATCTAACGCTGTTTAATATATTTGCAATCTTTCAGGCGTTTTCATGGTTAAAAAGGGCAGCATCGATTTTTATGAAGCCGTTAATTTTTTAACGGATTTTTACGTTACGAGGCTTCGTTAAAACTGCAATTATTTTTACATGGGTAAATATCAATCAAAGATCGAACTATATTTGTAATACCATTTGTTGAGACAATATGTTGAATTTTCTTGGATATATTTTACAAGCCTTTCATAAAACATGCACCATCAATTTATTGTGATAGAAAATGATGAACTAAATAAATCATTACTTCATTAGTAATGACAATAGACAATACAGATATTGGTGAAATAAAAGAATTCAGCTAATCTTTTATTAATTAACCTATTAATTCTTAATTTCAATTTAGACACTATTCTTTTTATCGAAGAAGTATATTTAAAACTATTACTAATTTCAAATGCAACTACGTAAAATACTTGACTTATATTTAAATTATTTACCAATAATAAAAAATTTTTTTATAATGAATCAATTCATATTTTTAACATATGATTGTTAGTCTACACTAGGTTTTTTCAACCCTTTTTTTTCTCTGAGTACTTTCTCAAACATAATTAAATACAATTAAGCACCATCAACTACACTTAAAGAAAAAGAAATTTATGACATGTCAATTACTAATCTATATAATAACGCAATGAAATGCTTATTTATATGATTGCAACAATTGAAAGAAAAATCTGCATTTCTCATTATTAACTATTAGGTATTTTACTAAGGTAAACAGGTACTAATACATTTTCAAAAATACATTGTAATTAAATATTTTTGAGATGTTGTTTTTCTTCAACTAATCTTATATAATTTAGATAAATGTAACATCTAAGTTTCCTCCAATATAAAGTAAAAACATCTGTTTTAACCAGAAAAAAATCTAGACACTCATTATAATAATTTTCTTCCTTTCTCCCCCGAGATAGACAACTAAAGAATATAATGAATCTAAATACTATATATATAGGATCATTTTTATAGTTTTCTATTCCATCATTTATTAACAATTGCATTTTCCATCATTTTTACTTTAATAAAATGCCATACAATCAAACAGAAAGTGATACATCAATTCGTTATATTAATATTTATATTAATCTTTTCTATCTTATTTTTGGTAATATTGGTAATTTACTTAAAGTTGCATTTTTTCTTCAAAAACCATTACGATCTCTTCCTTGTACGATGTATATTCTCTTTTCAACAGTCAGCGATTTTGTTACATTAAATAATTTACCTGTTCTACAATTATTAATTCATCTTTATCCAAATTATCATTGGATTAAAATAACTGTCGATTGGTCAAATAATCAAAATGATACAGTGCTTCTTTCACATTCAATATCTAATTATGATATTATTATGTGTAAAATACGTAGTTATTTACATTTATTAAGTACGGATTTATCATTTCAAATGCTTTTATTTGCTTCAATTAATCGATATTGTTCAACATATCGTCGAGGAAAACGACATAATAGTACGGGTAGTGCGGGTAGTTTTAATAAATGTTTTTGTAGTCATCCATATATACAAAGATTATGTATTATTTCATGTATAATTTCTGCATTATTATCTTTACAACATATATTTAATTTTACAATAAAATCACCTTCTGAAGGTTGTGTTCCACATCATCGTATTTTATGGGTTGTATGGATATCATCAATTCATTGTTTTATTTTACCAATAACGATGACAATATTCGGAATATTAACATTGAGAAATATTCATTGTTTATCTATGTTTGGTGATTATTTTTTATGTTTAAAATGTCATTGTCATAGTCGGAAAAAAAAGTATAGTATTGATTCAATGGGTACATATTGTTCTCGTTGTGAAAATACAATTCAACATCGAATTGATCGACAATTAACATCAATGATAATAAGTGAGATATTTGTTACAGTATTAACATCATTACCATATGGTACTTATGCTCTTTATTCTCTTCTACATACGATACAAAAAAGACCAATACTTAATGGAAATCAATCGATATGGATTCCGTTATTTGTTAGAACTACTATGTATTTGGAACCTAGTTGTGGATTTTATATTTATTTATTAACATTAAGTACATTGAGAAAACGTTTTCACAAGACATTTATCAGTAAAGTAACAAAAAGAGGTTGGTTTTGTTGGAAATAGAAGGAAATTTATTTTGTGAAGTTTCACATAAATATAATAAGATGTTCCAATTACCTTTTAAGTATTTTATTAGTTGTTTTTTTGGATAGTTGACATAATTGAATGTCATGAAACAGAAAGGAAGCGTGTTTGAATGATGTTTGTTCTGAAATGTGGCTAGACTTTTTAACAGAAAATGTGAGAGTCATATATGATATGTAGAATCTTTTCAAAAGAATTATATTATATGTTTTCTATTTATTCAATTAAATTATAAGGATATATGACTGAAAGGTCAAGTTATGTTAATTAAAAAAAGTTTTCTTTTGAAATAATTTATAATTCAAGAAAATTAAACTTTATATATAATAGTATTAACAGTTAGAATATGAATCATAATTAAATTACTACGATATCGCTGGTGAGTAATAAAATATTGTTGTTTGAACGATAGTTACTATTTTTATTTAATCACGGACAATTAATGACAAACATTAAGTTAATTTTATCTCAAGGACAACAGTACTATTACGAAGTATAATACGATGAAAGGTATTAATTGAGTATTATAAGCTTATATCATTCTGTAGAGCAAACTGAATAATAAACGATATTGATTTGAACGTATATAGATATTCGTTTTAAAGAACTTATCTTCTGTATCAAAGATCAATTACCATTGAATGTATATGTGGTATGTTGCGTTTGATAGATTTCCTAGAAAATCATCGAAATTTCAGTATATTAAAGAATGAAAAAACATAAATAGGATACTTGCCTAATGTTAAAATGTCCTATATCTTCATCTCAGGTCTAATCAATTTAGTACTATCAATCTATAAATATGTAGAATTTATATTTACTAGGAGTAGGATTTTGTATATATTTTTAATAAAACTTTTCTACAAGCGTCTAAGATATTCCAGTAGGAAGATATAAACTTTAGTCACAAAATCAATAAAATAATAATATAACAAAGGGATCCAATTTTAAATACTTGTCAATCTTACTACCTCAATAAGATATATGTATTGAAATCCCTTCTATATCATAAAAAGAACTCCATCTTGATATATTTTCTTACATGTACGCATTATTCTAAAACTCGGAAGAAACCGTACATTACCAAGTGCATTTGTAGTACGTAAAGGGTAAAATGTATAGTTAAGAAATCCGTAAAAATCATTTACTGTCAACAATAATGTCCGTCATAATATAATATCTAAAACTAAATTACAATTTATCATTGTAAATATTTTAAAATATATTTTTGCAAGACATAATAAATAAGTTTTATTAAAATAAATTTTCAAAAATTTTACACATTGCATTTGCAGCATTGTATTTGTAATAGCAGAATAAAAAAAAAGATTTTTACCCATTTTTTCCCACAAATATTGTTACAAAAACAGCAATAACTATGCCAATAATAACAATTACTGCTATTATTGAAAAGATAATCAACATTCGTTTCGATATACATGATTTTTCACTACAAAATCAATAGGAAATCGAATGAATTATAAATATATATATATACCTATTATGAGATTCATCAGTTGAATAATCTTTTGATTGTGTTCGTGATAATTCACTCGATTCTTCTATTGTTCGAATATCATCAATAGATGTTGCACTAGAAAAACTAGACAAAGGAGTAGCTTGACCATTTTCGATCATCGCTGGACTAGAGATCATTTCATGTGGTAATCGACTGATATTCTATATATATATATGTATTTTTTTTTCTTTTAGGAAAAATAAAATCTAACTGAATTTCTGTTATTTGGTATTTGTACAGGATGAATTTTTGTATTGATAAATTGAGATGATAAAATCTTAATTAAATAAGATATAGATTAATCTATTAAAAATAAATCAAATAAACCTCTATTGGTTCAACTCTACTGGATTTTCTCGATGTAAAACTATGTTTTTTCTTCTGAAGGCAAAAAAATAGAATTTATTTTTATAAAATTATTTTCAACTTACACTGGATGATTGTTGTTTTATATCTGTATACCATTCATTTTTATTCACTGATTTTGATTGTTGATATGTTTCTCTAGCCGCTATAACATTTAAAATCCACCGTCCTGTTTGTGCTGCTTTTTCTTTATCACTAACAAAAATTTGCTCAGGTTGTTTTGAATGTACATTTGAGTTTGAATTTAAATTTATATGTTGAACAGAGACACGATTGAATCGATTAATAGGATTACTTTGTCGAGTATTTAAATCAGGAAATATTATCATACTATTACCAGATACTTTCTGTAATCGATTCGGTGATATTTTTTTATCGAACTGATGTGTCATTATGTCCGAAATAAGATTATTTCAAATGACAGATTCGATTTTATGGATGTATGAAAATACTCACTTAAAGGTTTCTTCTTGATTCAGATTGTTAAACTAGTCTGATTATTAATAATAAAAACAAATAATAGATGAAAAAAGAAACCAATCAAAATTTTCTTTGTATTCTTACTGAAAGACAAAACATGTTGTGAGTCTAGTGTCTTTACATAGATCATGATAAGTAAAAAGCACTTTATTATATAGAGATATTTACTAGATTATTGGTTTAGTACTGTAGATATAGTTCATTCAAGGATAAATATCATTTGAAAGTGAAATGAAACCTAAGAAAAGATTAATTTTCATTATAATAAATATATTCAAGTTCGATATATTTTTCATGAAAAAAAATAGAATATATAATTATATTTGAATATTACAATTCAACCAAAAAATATAATTAAAATATATTGAAAATTCCGTTTTGACATATTTCAAATTCATTTTTATTGACAATTCAATCAATATATTAGTTATAATTATTAGTCATAATTAATATTTAATACTTGAAGGAGTAATTTACATTGAATCAAATTCTATAGTTTATAAACTTTCAATTAGGCTATTAAATCTTTTGCTAACATACGATTGAGATTTTAGTTGTATTCTCTCTTTTCCCCTTTATTTAACAACTATATTGTTTTTACAGACGCTTGCATATTTGTTTGTAGACTTACATTTCTACGAAAAAGGATACAGACTGATGTCTTTCTCAGAAATATGTCCATTTGAATTAACTCAACAGTATTTTTTGCAAGTACAGTAGGCATATCTCTATACTATGAGATTACTCCAACCGCACTAGTTCTCCGTATAGTAAAATTCATATTTTATCGTTGACTTTAGCAGAAAGTAATCTGTGCGCATCATGTGTCTCATAGATGAAATGGAATACCCACGCCCATCCTCAAGGTAGAAAATTCGACACATAGTATTTGTAATATGTTTTATGAATGGAATCTTGACTTTATCTTCAAATGGACCTGAGTCTCTAAAAATAAAACTGACGAGTATGATGAATTATTTAATGTTTGTGAAGAAAAACAATTATAAATAATTTATACATGTTGAAAGGGATTGAATTTATTCTATTTTTAATAGTCTATAAGAATAACCTCAACAATTTTGATTTAAACGCATGGTTAAGTGCATCTAAAGAAGCAGAAGTATGTTTTTATTAACCCATAATATAAAAAGAAATTATTCTTTTTGTAAAAGTGTACATTGACATTCAAATTGCTTTGATCATAATCTATAATTTCCCAAATTGAATATTTTATCACAGAATTTTGCACTTTATTTCAAACACTTTTCTTTTATTGATTCTCTTTAATTTAAAAATCATATATAATACATTACTTTAATTAAATTTTTTCTATGAATATTCTACTTCACAAGCAGAATATTACTCTATTTTAAGTTTTACTATGTCGATTGATTTTAAATTGATACCATTTGTTACGTATTTCGTTTTTTTAATTGTTGTTTTCTTTGTAATTGTGGATTACTTGTAGTAAATTTAACTGTTTGTGTTAATGTTCTTAATTGATGATCTGTTCGTATTGCTTGTCGTCCTAATTTACACATAAATTTTCTTGTTATTTTATATAATTCTTGACGAAACATTTTTCCACTTAATGTTAAAAGATAAAATGTACATGAATGATTAACAAATGATACTGTTCGAACAACAATAATAAAAACATTTTCAGCTGCTTTTGTAAAATCATCTTTGGGTACATCTAATGTTAATGTTGAATATAATTTTTGTACAGCATGTGGTACTGTCGTTATTGTTATTAACGTAACTTGCAAAAAAAGCATTAACATAAGTGTATGATCTCGTTTATTTAATGGAGAAAGACGTCGACCTCGTGGTACTATACGACGAAGACGTCTTGTATTACCTATAGTCCATATACCAAAAATTAACATTAATAATGGAGGTGCAAGACTATAACCCACTAAATAAACACTATCATCAAATAAACTATAAAAGCCTGCACGGGCACCACAATTATGATTGGAATCAATGATATAAAATACAGGTACATAAGCATAAAAAAGAAGGCCAACTAATGTGGTGATAGCTATCATCCAACGTGCTATAATTGGACGTGCAAATGCTCGTGAATGAACACTTTGTGAACTTGACATTCTTCTATCAAAACAAGCAAGTACAATAAACCATGATGATAATGATTTAGCAGTAAAATATGTATAAAATCTTAGTCTGCAATATGGTAAATTATATTGACCTGGATCAATATCATAACCATCGGAAAGTATACGTGATGGTAAAATAAAAAAGACAACAAAATAATTGGCTATAGTTGATGCTAAAAAATAATGAACACATGAATTTTGTCTAAATGTTCGACGTGTAAATATTAATGTATTTAATGTTAAACCAATTGTACCCAAAATAAATAAGACCATAAGACAATAACGTGAAAATATGTCCGATACAAGGTTAAGCATATTTATTGATACTAATCGAGGTTGAATAGCTACAAATGACATTATTGTTCTTTATATATTATCTGTATTTACAATAGAAGAAAAAAAAGGAATCATGTGTTTTTTTAAATGAATTAACTCAGTAGGATATAGACGTGATTGAAATTAATAAATATTCTCGTATTGTTTTTCCATGAATAGAAGAAAAATGTCAGACTCAGACTATTTTATATATCAATTCGAGCTGTTATAATTACATTCATAAAAACAAAAAGAATGCAAGCGAGATAAAATAGCATGAACTACGTACGTTTTATATTATTATTCCAAGATCAAAGCATTGAAAACTTACTTTATAAAAATCTGTGGGTTTTTAAGTACCTAATAGAATTTTGAAGATGTCATGTGCGTCTTTTCTTTTTATATGATGATAGAGAGAAAAGAGTTAACTGAAGTGTTGACGTACTGGATAGTGTGATTATCTCGGTACTATTTGACTTACGTGCATGTGCTAACATTGTACGTAATAAATTATAAGTTCAATTACGATGGAAAAAGAATTCCTATTGCGAGCTTGATTGTCATGTTAACTTTTAATAATATGAACGTTTGTGTTTGCTAACTATTCTCGAGACTTATAATGAGTCATAAACTTAAAGACATTGCAAAACCGTATTAGATATCACAAATAGAAGATTGTTATTTATTATTTCTTAAATGAAATACGTGAGATAGAAAACTTTTCCGCGATTTGTTTAGTTACCGATTACAAACAATTAGCAAGTCAACGATATGAATAAGAGTAAGGATTTTATTCATAAATTAAATATAGTATATTCGTTGCAAATAAACTAAGAGGTTTCTGTATCTGTATGTTACTAACTATTTGAAAAATATTACTGACTGAAATTAAGATTATTTAGTATGAGTATATTCTATTTTTGACAATAATTCAATGTTTATGTAATTAGCAAAAATTAGTTTCTATTCAAATCGAGATGTTCATCAGTGCGCTTTAGTACAATATCATTCATACATGAAATGATGATCTTACTAGACTCTTTGATTATAAAAATCTATTATCTATACCATGAGTTTGTACTTATCAACACCGTCTACTTATTTTCAATACTACCGTTAATTTCGTATGTATTTAAGTTCATTAAGTAAATGTGATTTATTCAAGGATTTATGCTAAAGAAAGGTTCTAAATGTGTATTGATCTACAAATATTTAACTCGGTAATTACTAACTAAGTTTAAGAATTATAAATCGAAAAGAGAAAGTAGATATTTAAAAAGATTATTGAGCAGTGAGTGAATGTATTGTATTATTTATAATACTAATACTTTCTTTTATCCTCAATAGAACTTGACAAAAAAGAAAATAATTTGCTCTAATTCATCTCACTAAAACAAATTAAAATTTTTACTCATGTGACTAAATCTTTTATGTTTATAAAATGTTTTTCTAATATTAAAAACTATCATTATGATATTCTATAGACTATTTTTCAGTTTGAACTGATTAACACTGAATGCCTGAATTAACAAAAAAATACTCATCTTTTCATTTCGATCATAAAATAACTATAAGCTCAATTTTAACTATTTGTAATACTTGTTATCTATACTATGATTTATAGTGAAATTCTTTATGTATTAAAAAAAGTGTATAGAAAACATGACTTACTTGTGTATTAATTCCTATCTTACTATACTCCGAAATTGCTATGAAAAGATATTTTCTTTACTTATTCATTTTTTTTTCTTCTACACATTTGTTATGCTCGCTTAGGGTCTATCTTCTGTGAGCGACAAATAATGCCTATTTTGTCAAAGATTGAATTAATACCGGCGAGGTTAATTTTGTTCATTCAAACGCCTAGAGGAACTGTCAATATTTCTATTTGAAGAGAGAAAAAAAGAAACACTCCATTTTTGAAATCTATTTCAAGATGAAAACTTTTGTTTATTATATAGCAAAGTAGAATGGCATGGTAATTATAGAACTCTTATACTTACATAGTTGATCAATTCTATATTAAACATTATTTTAATAATTAATAAAAATATTTCTCTTCTTTAAAATAAACACTATATACTAAACAGATAGAAAAAAAACATATATATATAAAGAAAAAAGTATGAAAATGAAGTTTATTAAATATGTCTTTTACTCATGATTTGTACAAAGAAAAAAAAATTCTCTCAATTAACTAAGCGGCGACATATTTTTAACGCTATAAAAAATGTTAATGAGGCGAGTTCGATATATATAAAAATAAATTTTGTAAGATTATCATATAGACATAAGAAAGAATATTCAGCATGTAGTTACACTTCCGTATAGATCATTAATATTTTGTTTCATTGTAAATCTTTACTAAATTCGTATCTCATAATCGACATCGTGATGTTCTAAGATGTTGTGACTATTTTGCTTATAATTAATCTAGAAACGCAATACCTTTGTTATTCACATATGCATAAGTAATGCAATATATAGAAGCTCATTAAGTAAAATTTTTACCTTGTATCATTTATATTCGATGTAATAGAATAAACTTCCGAAGTTTTATTGTAAAAAAACGTTTACTTATAGGAGAAGAATTTTCTTTTTAGTATTCATAGACAACCTACTTGACATAGACTTTTTTGTATACATATTCACCTTCATCACATTATAAAAAGTATTTCTATAGATGCTCAAGGTCTCTTCCTGTCTTCAATAATCTCTTATGTACTACTCTCAAAATTAGGTTTCGTAAAGATAAGCTTTATTTCATGATGAATTAAATTTTAATTATCTGCCTTGCAATTTTCAAATTAAACTCATGTATACCTCGAAAATATAACAACGTCATAAAGTAAAAATAATATGCCAAAGTAATAGAGACCTGCACGGAGTCATTTTCGGAGTTACCGTCGCAATCAGATAAATTTTATGTTAATAATTCAGCTTTAATGTTAAAGAATATTGAAGTTCATAGATTTGTTGCTCGACATTTTCTCTACAAGATGATCTATTTTGAAGGATCAGCAGACGTCTTAGTGAGCCTTACAAAGCAAAATAAAATACAGAAAAAGTCGGAGTCGAAAATGACTCCGACTTTTCTTTTGTATTGGCGAGGCTTAACAAAGCATCTACCTATACTTCGAAATACATCATTTTGTAGCGAAAATGTCGGGGAACAAAACTATGAGTTTCAATATTCTTTAACGTTAAAGTTGAATTCGCGATATGAAATTTATTTGACTCCGTGTAAGTCTCTACAAAGTAACCAAATATTTCCATCGTAGTTTTACATATTCTCAGAATAAACGAGTAAAATATCACTTCACTAAAACATAGTATACATGATAAAAGTTTATTAGCTGGATTTTTTGATATTATACGAATTATATCATCAAAATTCTCATGATAATATTTAAACATAGTGCTGAGTCGTATAATCTAAGAATCGGTTTTTTTGTTTGTCTTTTATTTATTTTTTTAATATAACTACTAAGTAACATAAAGAAAACAAGATTTCACATAAATGGAAGTGAAACAAAAACATAAAGCGAAAAAGAATAACAATGATTATCAGATCTATTTTCCACCTGCTTGTTTACGTAATAATTGAAATATTTCCTGTTTAATCCATTCTTTATTATGAGGTTTGTATTGACCTGTTTGTTTTTGAAAAACTAAACAACTTAAATCAGATATTTCATCAATAAATTCGAATAATTCCGATATATCGTATGTTATTGATGGTGACATTGGATTACGTTTTTTTAAATGTTCTTCGAATACTTTACAAATACCTAGAAGTAAAAAACAAAAAGAAAAGAATGTCTTCTTATTCGATTTTGATTTCATACCATCCAAACTTTCATCAACTGATTCATAGTCCGAATAAGTACGAGAATCAAGTTTATTTGTAGATTGAAGAAGAAGAATTGTATGTGACATATCTAGAACTTATCTAATAAAAATATCTTTAATAATTATATTCAAAAATAAAGAATAGCGCAAAAGAGCATGAGACAAGTAGATATGTGTACAAGAGTAGATTTTAGTTAAGATAAAATTAATTTTTCTTCTGCTCGTGACAAACAAATGCAACGATATTTACTCTTGAAAATGACAATGTTTAATAATCAAAATAAAAAAGGTCAAAGTCCCATAAAACTAATTTATAACTACATTTGATATAGTGAAGAACGAAGTTTTCATCAGAAAAGTCTAGACAAACTAGAATAAAATAGCAAAAAGAGTAATTTTAAATGTTCTAAACAAATAAATTTATTCTTTCATGTTTCAACATGAGTTTATATCAAGTACACAGGAGCAGATCTACCTATTAGACGAACCGGCGACCGCTACTAGTGGCGTAACCAGAAATTTAAGGATGATGAGGCTTAGCCCAAAACTGTCTAGTCTTTTGGATCTTTTGTTTGACAAGTTCAGTAACTAAAAAATCCTGGTGATGGGATTAAGCCCCATCTGGCCTTAGTGTAGTTACACCACTAACCGCTACCCCCTTGAAAATAGATACTTCGACAAATACTGAAAACAGGTAGAATACTATAGGTTTCTCTCCTAAAAAATGATACTATCCACTCTTTTTTCTATAAACCGCCGCTCACTCATGAAAATCTCGGAGCCGCCCCTGCAAGTACAAACATAAATATTTCTTTCGAAACTATATTTACAAGCATAACAATAATTATGTTATGCTTAGTTGAATGAACTGTTCGAAAACATTCATTCTATATCGAGATAACTTTGCCCTATATCCTTGTCTCTTTTTATCTCAATCATTATAGATAAAATTATGAATATATTTACACTCCATTTATTAATAGAATCATCGTTTGTAGAAGACATTCTATAGTTTACCCATTAGATGCTTAATTTGATTAAAAATATTTCTCAGCTAATGTATTAGATCGACTAACTATTTTTATTCTCAGAAGAAGAAGAAGACGAACAATTCTCTATTGGCCTATAGAAAAATATTTCAATGCATTAATGCATTTACATTCTATTCGAAATTTTTATCATAAAAATAAAACATAAAAAGTATTTTATGAAATTAAAATAATCAAATACTTTATTAAAAAATTAAAAAAAGTTTTGTAGAGGACAATAGAATATTTCCATGTCGATCAACTGTCAAAATTCAATCAACTAACCGGAAAAATATCTCTTTCCGGTTCTTAAAGAAAATTTCGAATAGAAGATATAATTTACGCGCTATTTCTTGTTATAATTCGTTTTTATTATTCGTCTATATGTCAAATTTTATTCCGTACTTAATAAATTTCAAAATGTTCTAATTAAATCGGCAATTTATTTTAGATTAAGCGTACTTAATCATCAATGGAATGATTTTAATCATCGTTTACAAATATTAATTCATTCACAATCTCAATATGAGAAAATTCATTATCATCAACCTATTAATTCTTCATTATCGAATTCAAAACAAAGAATTAATGAACATTCGAAACAATATGATAGAAAAGAAAATAATCAGTTAGAATTATTGACAACAGGAAAAAGAAAAAAATTGTTACAAGATATTAAAACAAATGAAAATAATCTTGATAGAGTACATCAACGACTTGATGGTATGATCAACAATAGTTTAATGTTAAGATTATTTTTTGATAGTTGTTCGTCAGGAAATGGTTGATACAAAATTATTTCTAAATTCAATAAATGAATGGAAGAAAAAAATTTTCGAAAATATATAAATAAGTAAGTTACAAGATTGAACTCTTCATTGTCTAGTTTATAATAATCTAGACAGCGATATTTCTATTAAAAGACTAGACTATTCAACATACCATGAGAATACATTCAGCTAATAAAATATGCTGATCACGCGATTTTTTTGTGGTAATAAAAATTATTAATTCTTAATCGATCATTGCTGTCAAACAAAAACTAACCCTTAACTATTTAGCGACAGAGGTGTTTTTTACAAAGATGACAAATATCTTGCTTTTTTTTTCATCGAAACTTACAACTCATTATTCATAATCAAAAAGAAGAATATATTGTAATGGAACCTCATAAGACTCTGCAATTATTATCATTTAGAGAGAAAAAAAAGCTAGTTTAATCCTATACAAAAATAATGTCTATGAAATTAAAACAAGTAACGCTCGTCCGAGGACTCGCTTAGCTCTTTATCGTAGAAATGCATCTTCTTCTCATTTACTGGAAAAACAATTAAAAACCGTGAAAAATAGGTTTTCGATCTTTGTCCCCTCTTCACCGTGGCTACCCAACCGACCTTAGATTCGAAATACTTCTAGAAATGTCTTTTTTGAAAAATCGATTTTCGATGTTTTTTTGACCCTGCGGACACACAAGCAGACAATTTATTCTTACTGTACTCTTCTCTACGAGAAAGAGAATATCAGCAATTTATACAGATTTGTATGTAGTCTTCAAAATTCTTTATTATAGATTTTTATGAATATCACGTGAAGAGTCCATAAGACAGACATCATCGAAATAATAAGGATTATAATCTATGTAAAAGCTCAAAAATAATATATACGTTCGATCCCTAAAGGGTTAAACGTGATCACCTTTCTCATTTCTCTTTGAAAAATTTAATCAAAATCATCTTTTACTTTACATTTCTAGTTATTTTTATGATTCATTCAAGATGCCATAAAAATAATTTTAATTAAAAGATATATTTTTTTTAGCTTGTGTTTTTGATCTTATCTGTTTTATCCGGATAAATTCCATTTAGATTCTTAGTTATATTTCCCTTTTACCAACTGTCAAAATAAGGTTAATTATATCTTCCAGTACCCATTTGGCAGATTTTCTGTATCTACTACACTGATTATGGAAGTGTAGAAGTAGAATCTCTTGTAATATAACGAATGAGTAATTTTTAATAAATATGGCTTTCCAACCACGCATACAATTAAGCATCTGTCAAGGCTAGAAGAAAACGATAAAATAACACATCATGCTTGATTAACTCGGAACTCATATTGAAATGCTAATGTTTTTTTCTTTTTTTGTTTTAGTATATACATAAACATATATATATGATACATTGGAAATGATCGGCTAATTATTATCAGATGCTATGTATTTAATTGTATTTATTTACAAAAGAAAAATATTGTATTAATCTTCCAACCTCTATTTTTTTTTTCGTCGTCTTTTTATTAGAATAAAATAATTGGAGATCATTTATAGGAATATTTATGATTAAGAACATATTTTTTCTCTATTACGGTTTTTTTTGCTATTATACTGTGTCAATAAAATTGATAAATCTTTGTCAACAACCGGCGAACGAACATAGTGACGATCCATTTTTTTTCTCGTTCTTCTATCTTTTCTTGAGATAGTTCACTTATTATTTGATCTTTATTTTTCTCAGTTAATGTTAAGAATTATTATCGAAGGCAAGGCTATACAAATATCAATAAAATAGGTAACATATATCACTCTACAGATTTAGAAAAGTAGTACGAAATGCGAGAAAAATGAATGTACTCATTCTAAATGCTTATGTAAGGTTTAGTACGAATTAATTATTGTACTACTGAAATACAATTCCAACAAATAGGAAGTAGTTTTTTTGCCTGAGAATTGGTATATGTGAGAAAAGATGGAAAAAATGAACCGTGCGGAGCATGGACAACCGATCGTAAATGATCAAAATTTGTCACAACTCAATAGCGATCTAATATATGATAACGTGCAACCATTCTATATACTTTACAGATGCAAAAAAAAGCAAAATAGTTTCGTCCTTAAGTTTTCTGATATTATCAAATCATACTCTAATGCTTAAAAGATCTTATATTGACTTTGCTTTAATAATAATAATAATAATAACGTCCCATAGGCTTATCGCCCGTAGGGGCCGGCCGCAGTTATTATTAAAGTTTCCACATGCACCCGGGTTCTTTCGTCTTTTTCTTTTTACAGACGGCGGTATCTGCACCCTCTTCCGTCCAACATACTGACTAAAGATATAACCAGCATGAATGACTCATGTGGAATGAGTCATTTGAGACAACTTGGCCGTTATTGACTTGTTCAGGGTCATTCCATGGATGATGTTACTGAGGTTTAAACACAGTACCTTGTGGATACGTGTCAAACAAATTAACCACTCAACCATGGTGGCGACTTTGTTTTATAACCTATATTTCATAAAAAAAATTATGGATATTTAAATATCCATTCAACATAATCTTCTATGAATATACGTGGACATATATAGATTAACATAGATAAATAGGAAAAGTTATAGTAATAATCTATAGATTCATATTTAGATAATTTCAGTAACTTGCTGTTAAATGAAATAACATTCATTGTAATGATGATTTTAATTATTGCTGATAAAATTCCTGAATAGATGTATTTTCCCTTTTTTTTCCTCATCTATTTGTTCGTGCATGTTCGCTTGCATTATCAAGGAAGACAATAGCGCTCAATCACATTCTTATTTTTTCTTCTTATTTCTTTCTTTTTTTCTATTAGGAACTGATGTTTTTTAGTTTCTTTCAGATCGTTCGCCATCATCAATAGAAGATGACGTCGGTCAAAGTGGCCGTTCGTGTTCGACCATTTAATGCACGTGAACGAACACGTCAAGCCAAATGTATTATACGAATGGATCAACACGAACAAACAACATTTATACGTAATCCAATTGATGATTCAGTTAAACATTATAAATATGATTATTCATATTGGTCATGCGATGAAAATGTTAATAATCAAAAATTTGATACACAAAAACAAGTTTATGAAGATTTAGGAATTGAAATGTTAGAACATGCTTTTGAAGGATATAATGTTTGTATATTTGCTTATGGACAAACAGGTGCTGGAAAATCATTTACAATGATGGGAAAAAATGAATCCGATCAACAAGGTATTATTCCACGTTTATGTGGAGAATTATTTCAACGTATAACATCATCAACATCACCAACAGCATTATCTCGTATAAAACCACGTTATACAGTTGAAGTATCATATATGGAAATTTATTGTGAACGTGTACGAGATTTACTTTCGCCAAAAAAAAGTCAATCGACTAATGTTGGAAGTTCACATAATTTACGTGTTCGTGAACATCCTATTATGGGTCCATATGTTGAAGATTTATCTCGTTTACTTGTAACATCTTATGATGATATATCAAGATTAATTGATGAAGGTAATAAAGCACGAACAGTAGCAGCAACAAATATGAATGAAACATCAAGTCGATCACATGCAGTATTTACAATATTATTTTCTCAATCAACACATGATGAAATGACAGATTTAACAGCAGAAAAACAATCAAAAATTTCCTTAGTTGATTTAGCTGGAAGCGAACGTGCTGATGCAACCGGTGCAACAGGTGATCGATTAAAAGAAGGAGCAAATATCAATAAATCATTAACGACACTCGGAAAAGTTATTGCAGCACTTGCAGAAATGGTTCGTACATTGTTCACAAAAGAAAAACAAATATAATGCATAATTTTTCTTCTATATTTAAGAGTTTAAAGAATCGTAAAACAACACGTTCAGAAAAGAAAGCTGATTTTATACCATATCGAGATTCAGTACTAACTTGGTTATTAAAAGAAAATCTTGGTAAGAAATATATTTTCTCAAATATTTATAATTAATTTAGCCTCGAGTTATAATCTTGACTGCATATGAAACTGATCCGTTTATCACATTCAGCTTTTAACATTATTACTAAGCCTTCGGATTGTTTTTTTAAACGTATGAAAAACTAAAATATTCTTTTCCATTTAGGTGGTAATTCAAAAACAGCTATGATAGCTGCTATATCACCAGCTGATATAAATTATGAAGAAACTTTATCAACACTTCGATATGCTGATCGTGCGAAAGCAATTGTTTGTAAAGCTGTTATTAATGAAGATGCTAATGCAAAACTTATACGTGATTTAAAAGAAGAAATCGTTAAATTACGAGAATTATTAAAAAATGAAGCTGGAATTGATATATCACCTGATGGTACAAGTACGTCTGTATTACCTGCACCAACAACAAATAATAAACATCAACGATTAAAATCTTCATCATCACAAAGTAGTGAAGATGCTTTAGAACGTTTAAAAGAAAATCAAAAACTAATGGATTCATTATGTATGTCATATGAAGAAAAACTTCAAAAAACAGAAAAAATTATGGCAGAACGGTAAAATAGATATGCGTAATTTATTGAAGTTATAGGATTTGTTGTCTTTTTATCTCTTTAGAGAAGCTGCTTTTCATGAACTTGGTGTTTATTCAAAAAATGATGGAAATGCTGTTGGAATATTTTCACCAAAAAATGTACGAACTAAAATCATGCTGTATAATTAACTTTTTCTGTATTTTAGTCACCTCATCTTGTTAATCTTAATGAAGATCCATTGATGTCCGAATGTTTGATGTATTTTATCAAAGATGGTACAACTCGGTACGCTATATACAGATTATTTTCTATATGAGTTAAAACGCTAAGAATGATTTATGTTTAATGATGAAGAGCGTAATGTTAGTACACTAGACATGGGAGATCTTCATGCCATAATAATGATGTACTTGTAATGATGTATATTGAATACTGAATGAGAAAACTAAATCCCAAAGGTATAGTGACAAAATCATAACCAGTTAACAATAAAAAATTAATAAGTTAGAAAAAAGTGTCAGGTTTTATATTATGTTATTTAAGTAACACTCGAATATATTGCTTTTGTAACCTTTGGGTACTTTGAAGAAGAAAAAAAACATTTGATAAGTACCGTAATAAATATACCAGTTATCCTTTTGATCTTTCGAATAATTTAAGAATGTCAAGGTAGCAATGATGACTGATTAGTTTGCTCATGTAGTATTTATTATTGTTTTATTATTCTATGTCCACTCGTAGTAATGATATTAATCAATTAATGACTTGATTTTTATCTAGTGTTGGTCGTCCTGATGCACCAGTACATCAAGATATTTGTTTATCAGGTTCACATATTGAACCTGAACATTGCATATTAACCAATTCACAAAATATTGTTCATTTAAAACCATGTAGTCAAACAGCTATGTGTTATGTTAATGGAAAAAAAGTTGATGTTGATACAACAGTTGAATTAACGTCTGGAGCTCGTGTTATCTTTGGTAAATCACATGTTTTTCGTTTTCGTAATCCTGAACAAGCACGAAGAAAGAATACAAAAACAGAACCAACTGGTGGTATGTTTATTGATTTTATTTTTAGTATATGTATATATTAAATAATATTGATATCCTATAGAACCAACTGATTGGAATAGTGCTATACAAGAATTATTAGAAAAACAAGGTGTTGATATAAAACATGAAATGGAAAGAAAGTAAATTGATTTGATTAATAAATAAAACAAAAAAGCAATTTTATTCTTTTGTTTTTAGACTTGTAACAATGGAAGAACTATTTAAACGAGAAAAAGAAGAAGCTGATCGTCTTTTACGTGAACAAAAACTTGAATATGAAACAAAAATAGTTGAATTACAAAAACAAGTTATGGAAACATCTATGAGTCAATCAATGTTATCTTCTATATTATCATCATCAGGTTTTGTTGATACATCAACATTTATTTCACATCCATTACAACAAGATATTAATGAAGATGAACATGATACACTTAGTTGTAAGAAAAAAACAATAAATTAAGACAACAAAACTAAATTTTGTTTTACTAGTAGATTGTTCTTGGTCAGAACAAGATTATCAATTAGCTTCATGGGCATGGAAAAAATGGCGTTATCACCAAATGACATCATTAAGAGTAAGTTTTTGTTTTTATTTCTAAGATTTTTTTTTGTGAGATTAATGGTTTTAATTATTAAATTCAAATAGGATTATTCAAATCGTATTCAACCTATTTGGTTGATTAAGGTATATTTTCTATGTGTTTGTTAATTGATGTTGTCTGAGAATTTATAATAATTTGAATGAATTATGATCGTTGTGTGTAAATAATATATTTTGAACATCAAAATTCCAGACTTGAACTCGTAAGAATAAAAAACGTTTATCTCCTATTTTGACAAACATTAAAATAATAATTCATACTGATATATACGACATAAAATACTCATTCAAAGTTTCAAATGAAATTTTATTTCGTTCATCAAGACAATGTTTAGTGCATGTTACTTTTCTCTATAAAACTAATAAAACATATTTTCTATCCTTTGAATTTATGGAAAACGGTTCGTGACTAGACATGACCCAAACCCAAACTGTTTGGGGGTTTGGGTACTAAACCCAAACTCAATGCCAAAACTCGAACCCAAACTCACCAAACTCAAACAGTTTGGATTTGGGTCATGTCTATTTGTGACATACATATATCAAAATAGCTGTACTCATACTCGAAAAAAAACTGTATACGCACGTAACTAAATCATCTGCTAAAAACATGTTCACATTGTTCTTGTTCAACTTGCGCTTTTTACTTGATAAAGTATCTTCATATTTTTTATTTTAGGATCTTTTATGGGGTAATAGTGTTTATTTAAAAGAAGCAAATGCAATAAGTGTTGAATTACATAAACGTGTTCAATTTCAATTTGTTCTTTTAACTGATACACTTTATTCTCCATTACCTGCTGATTTATGTTCATCACCAACATCATCACAACGTACAATAGTTGCTGTTGAAGTACAAGATTTAAAAAATGGCGCTGTACATTATTGGACATTAGAAAAATTTCGGTAAATAAATTTCATTTTCTTATTTCAGAAACATAAGGGTTCTTCGACCTTCAAAACATTAGTCATATATTTCACTGAATCTCGTGTGATGAGTTGTCTTCTTTCTCATAAACTTTCTAAGATATGATCTTCAGATGTATTTTTCTTGCTAAAATATAATATAAATATCCTCTTCATAATACGCACGTACATATAGATCACGTTTGGAAATCATGCGTCATATATATAATTGTGAACAAATATCAATTCCACGTGCAATAAGTTGTAATGATATGAGTGATTCACAATCGCAACATATTGTTATGACATCTGATACTCGAAATTCAAGTTTTGATGATTCAATTCCAACTCCAACTGTTAAAGGACAATTTGATTTTTCATCTAAATCGAGGTTTGTGCGTGTTGTGTGCTTCTTGAATATTGTCCTTCTTGAATATTTTGTTTTTGTTTAAATTTATAATTAATAAAACAAATTCTAATTATTGTTTGTTTGTTTTTGTAATAGACAACGATTGGAATTAATGCGTGAAATGTATACAAATGAAGCTGATGTTTCACCAACATCACCTGATCGAAATCAAGAATCAATAACAAGTGGTGATTCATCAACAACTCATATGCAAGCTGACCCATTTTATGATCGTTTTCCATGGTTTCGACCTATTGGAAGGTAAATTCAATTTTTTTTGTCTTAAATTTTATATTTTCATTTGTTTTTAAGAGCATTTGTTTATCTAACAAATCTCTTACATGGAATACCATTAGTACAAAATGTTGCAATTGTATCTGAACATGGTGAAGTCAAAGGTTATTTAAAAATAGCTATACAACAATTACAAGCATCAGATACAACAAATGATCAAATAAAATTAATGCGAACATATAGAAATGCGAATGGAATGACAAAGATTGTTTTTGATGATGAAACATATTTTCAAGTATGTTACAATCTCTATTATTTTCATGATATAAGATAATCGTTTAAATCGTTTTTTTTAATCTAAGGCTATAACAAGTCCATCTTCAATTGATTTAATAAAATCATACGATTCTCTCGATCCAAATCTTCGTTATGTTGAAGGACAATCACAATTTAATCTTAATGATGTTTTACAACAAAAAACTACTTTAGATACGCAATCACCATCGATTCTTCCAAGTAAATTAGTTTTCTTTAATATTTAATTTTAATTGATTTAAATAGAAACTCAAATAATGACTACAAGTGACATTCCATCGAATGAATTATTACAAAAACTTGGTGTTGAATATCAATTTCGTGTAACAGTTTTAGAGGCATCACAAATATCATCGGATTATGCTGATATTTTTTGTCAATTTAATTTTTTACATCAACATCAAGAAGCATATTCAACAGAACCACTTAAAAATCAAGGCAAACCTGGACCACCTCTAGGTTTCTTTCATGTACAAAATGTAAGATTTATTATCATAAAATATTTATTTTTCTCTCGATTTTATTTTATAGTTCAGTGTTATTGTTACACATTCATTTATTGATTATCTTCGAACAAAACCAGTTATATTCGAAGTCATGGGTCATTTTCAAGAACATTTAAATCCAGCGCAAAATAAGTAAATAAATATATACATCGCATAAAAATGAATTTATATATATATATTATATTTAGTTCAACAAAAACAAATGCATTAACAGCATCTGCACCATCAATGGCTTTTTCCAAACCAGTTCCTGCTCAAACATTAAACCCAGTGACACCTGTTAAGTAAGATAAATATAATATCAGCATTGACTTCTCGAGTTCAAGAGAGAAATTTGTAGTTTTTGTAAATAGATTTATTCTACTAGGAATAAATCGATTCACAAGAAAATGCTAAGCACAAATCTTATGAGATTTATATATTGCTTTTTTTCTTGTAACTAAAAATAATATATGTTTGACAAGTTACTAATACTCAGCATTCTATGCTAAATCTGTTTTTTTCTCATCAATGTTCTCTTTCACGTAGAGAAGAGTCCAGTAAACATAAACTGGCGGATTTCTTGTGTGTCGACAGGCTCAAAAAAACATCGAAATCCGATTTTCTGCAAAAGACATTTCTTGAGGTATTGCAATGCGGAGACTTCGAATCTAGGAGGAAAGGTCAAAAAAACATCGAAGACCGATTTTTCACGGTTTTCAATTATTTTTCCAGTAAATGTGAAGAGGATACATTTCTACGAGAAAGAGCTAAGCGAGTCCTAGGATGGGCGTTACTTGTTTTGTTAAATCTTTTTTTTTTATTTAGTACAACAAATCAAGTTCATGCAACTCATGATCTTCTTGTTTGGTATGAAATCTTTGAATTATCACCAACTGGAGAGTAAGTTTCGTATGTTAATTCGTATTTATTCTTATTGATGAATAGATATGCTGCTGCAACTGTTGATCATTCCGATGATGTACCATGTTCTGGTCGATTTATTCTTCATCAAGGTATACAACGTCGTATTGGAATTACACTTTGTCATGAATCTGGTTCTGAACTTATTTGGAAAGATGTTCAAGAAGTTGTTGTTGGTAAATAAATGTTTAATAACAAAAAAATATGTTTTATTTATTTAATTCATAGGTCGTATTCGCGGTCAACGTGATTCAGTTTTTGATGAATCTGATGGTCAAGTTTTATCATTAAATATAATATCAGCTCATTACATACAAAAACAACATGATGAACGAACATTTTATCATTTTGAAGTTGCATGGGATTCATCATTACATAATTCTTTATTACTTAATCGTTGTACATCAAGTGGAAATTCAGTTTATTTAACAATATCATCTTATCTTGAAATAGAAAATTCGTTTCAATCAGCAATAATAACGAAAGATCTTTGTCTTGTTTTATATCCGCGTGGTGGTGATTCAACATCACGTATACGTTCATCATTAAAAAATTTCTTCTTATCAACTAATTCAACAATATTATCAATGAATGATTCGATAAATGAACATGCAAATCGTGTGTCAGCTGTTTATGAATTAAAATTACGTCGTGCCACACCTATGAATAATTTAATATCCGATTCATCATCGATGAGTCCAAGTACACAACGACGACAACGAAAAATAGTTGATACATCAAAAATTTATGTTCGTGGTGAAGAAATGTTAGAAGGTTGGAGACCAAGAAGTGATTCATTAATTGTTGAACATCAACATGATTTAGAAAAATTATATAAAATTGAACGTGTAAGTTTTAGTTAAAAATAAAAAAAATATTTTTCGAGTTTTTTCTATTTAAATTAGGTTGAATATACAAAACACTTTTTATTGGTTAAAAATCGTCTAGACAATCCTTTATCATCACCAAGTGATAATTCACCAGATAAACTTAAATATTCATTAGCATTTATTGATCCATCAAAAGCAATTGATGATCGTCAACAAAATTTACTTCGTCGATGTGTATCAATGATGATTCCACCGCCACCAATCTTATCAAAATTAACTGTACCTGAAATAGAAGTAAATTTTCATATTTTCATATAATAAAAATTTTCAATTATTCAAATAGGTAACAACTGATCGTTTATCATCGGAAGATTTTGGAACAGTTCATTCATTACTTAAATCAACATCAACTTATTCATTTGGTACACAACCATTAATGAATACAGCACATATGATTAATTCATTTATTAAAGCATCATCAAGTAGTTCAGACCTTTCAAGGTATAAACCATAATATCGTCTTTCTCGTGGAGAAGAGTCTTGCAAACATGATTTGTCTGGTTGTCTGTCGGAAGGGTCAAAAGAACATCGAAAACTAATTTTTCGAAAAAGATATTTTTAGAAGTATCTCGATGCGGCGAGTTCGAATCTGAGGTCTGTTGGGGTGATCATGATGAGGGAAGAGGGGGCAAAGGTCAAAAACCGATTTTGTACGGTTTTCAATTGTTTTTCCAGTAAATGTGAAGAGGATGCATTTCTACGAGAAAGAAGTCCTCAGACGAGCGTTACTTGTTTTCTAATTATAGTTAATTTAAACATATAATACTATGAAGAAATTATCTATTTCTTTTGTACGATAGACTATGTTTTGAAAGTTCTGTAGGGGGTTGAAGAATAACTTTCCTTTGATATTTAATAGATTTACACATCTTGATCCATCGTATTCAATATCTTCATTGAATCAATTTGGTAATATGGGTGGTTCAATATCACCTAGTATGACAAAATCTCGTTCTATGGAGAGTCTAATGAATACATCCGGTATTGCTTTAAAATATATAACATCAATTGAAGAAGTTCGTATATCACCTGTTGTGTCTCGTCGTGGTTATTTAAATTTCTTAGAAGAAAAAGGCACTGGTTGGGTTAAAAAATTTGTTGTATGTATAAAATATTTTCTATGAAACAAATTTCAATAGATTTTATTTTTAAGGTCGTTCGACGTCCATTTGCATTTATATATAATCATGAAAAAGATCCTGTTGAACGTGCATTAATTAATTTAGCTATAGCTCGTATTGAATTTAATGATGAAGATATAACAAATGGAACAAGAGTATAAAATATAGATGAATATTTAAGTAAAATTCTATATTATTTTTTGTATTTTAGAGTGCTCGTAATACATTTTCTGTTGTTTCAAAATATCGTGGTTTTCTTATACAGCCATTAGCTGAAAAAGATGTTCATGATTGGCTTTATGCATTTAATCCTTTACTAGCTGGACAAATAAAGTAATGAAATTAATACGAAGAAAAATTGATTTATATTTATTTTATTTTTTATGAATAGATCTCGTTTATCAGGTCGATCAAAACCTATCGAACAATAAAATTTGAGAGTATATAACGCTCAAATTGTCAGATTAGATAACAACTACTTCACGAGATCTGATCTTATTTCAGCAATCATGTCGACGTCATTTCTAATTGCTTTAATTTTACAATAAACTCGTTTTTTCTTTCCATATCTTTAACATATATAAATCAAACTCATTAATTCTAGTCGTTTCATTTTTTTTTCTTAAATTTAAATAATTAATCAAATATATTTGTTTCCTCTTTTTTTCTGTTGCTGACAATAATTTGATGCATATATTTTTTTTTCCATGGAGTTTTATTTGTGTCTTTCAGTGTTTTTTGTGTCTTTTTTCTGTGTAATATTACTTATTTATGTGTGTATGTAAATGTGTATGAAGATAAGTCAATGTATGTAAGTGTATGTATTACAGCAACAGTGACAAATTTGTGTGGCGTATGTAGTCAGTTTCATTTGAAAAGATAATAAAATAATATGTATCTTTAAGATTAAGATGTAAACAAATGAAGGCTTATATGGAAAATAAAAGATAAAGATTCACATATTTTCCGTTCGCGAGATCATCGCAAGATAATATAACAAATTTTTGAATATATCATTATAGAAGTGCTTTGCGGTGCACTTGATAGTATACCAAAAACCATATTACTGAATGAATGGTATTATTTAACATAAGACTTGTTAATTGTTTCTGTTCTATTCTTTCATATGAATACTTTCTTGATTGTGTAAAAGTTAACAATAAAGATTGATTGAAGTTGGGACTATATTTGTAAAGAATTCATGTAAGGTTCAATTTGATTAAAAATAAACATTTGACAAAATTCATCCGGTACTACAAGTGGAATAGTATTTTGAGAGATTTTTATAAGCTTATCTGTATGATACTTGATAAAATGAAGTGATCGTATGAACTAAGCCCAAGTAGAGTTCATCGGTCCGTATTATACTGTTGTTTATGTATTTGTATTTGAGCAATAACAGAAAAAACTATCTTGGATGTACCTGATGATGTGAGTATGGTTGTTGTACCTATCCGCCCACATCCTCAAGAAATCAACATCTAATATTTAGATTTCGTAATATTCTTTTTATGAAAAAATAAATACTGATACTTTATAGTAAAACTTGAGCTGTTTTTATCGGTATAAAGTTATCATCATAATATATATATGTTGTAAATCTCATTGAAATACTGATAAGAATTGTCCTTTTTATTATATTAGAATTTATTACGTATATATATAGTCAATTTTGTTAACATTTGTTTTTTATTTTCTAATATGGCTAATTTAACTTTATCACGTTCTATTTGGTCTCCACAACGTAAAACTACTACAACTCATAGGACTACAACTCCCTCTAGCCGAGTTGTTAAATTTAACTTCGTTTTTCTAATATTTCTTATTGCATTCGTTGGCTTTGTTGTAATCAGTTATTGCCTATGTCGTAGGCGTTTTATGAAGAGAAGACAGAAGATCAGACAATCACCAGTGCGTTCAACAGGCATTTCTTCGATAAATATGGTTCCTGTTAATAATAATATCATGTGGAATGGGATCGAAGAGGAACAACCACCATCTTATGGTTCCATTATTGAATTACAAGAAAGACAAACAGATCCAGCATCACGCTTCTAAATTTAAAACAATACTTAATAAAATATATAAAGTAAATGCATTATTAAGATTATCTGTATTATATAAAGTTTGTGTATAGGACCGATGCTTTTTCTTTTGTATTCGTATCAAACAAAGTAATAAAATCTTTATTGAAATTGATAAATTTTCTTTTCAAGTATTAGTCGATATATACTGATAAACAAAGTTTTATTCACTAAAAGATTTAATCATTTCTCTAAGAATCATTTTTTATCATTAGAACTTATAAACAATAGGAAAAAAATGGTATAAACTTTTAGAAACAAACTATTGCATTCATAGTCATTTTAAATCTTTAAAATTAATAGATTTTTAAAAACTGTTATAGATTGTAGCTGAAATTATATTATTAATGCACTATTTTCATAATTCATTGATATATGAATTGAAAAATATATAAGGCTAATCAGCATTCAGTCCAAGATTTATAATCTACGCTTTAATCTTCTGCGTGCTGTTACTTAAAATGAACCCATTTATAGTACACGTGTATACTAGTCTAATTTTGTTTACTCTTGATTTAATACTAAACAGTGAATACGTAGTTCATCGGCAGTCTTTAACCAGAAAAAGGAATAAGATAAAAATTCGTTTTTCATCAAGCAATTTGACAACTAGGAGAGTTTTGAAATAGATCTTATCAACTAATGAATGTTAAACGCTCTTCAATGAAATGTAATAAAGAATTAATAAAGCGAAACTACTATTAAGTTAAGATATTTCACATATGTAAGACTATGATACAACTTAGTTTTTACTAATCAATTCATTATATCTATCTGGATGTACTTAGTCACTTTCAGTTTAAATACTATTTCGTCATTATTGTATTGAGCAGCACAAGAAATTTTAATTTTATATAACACAATATTGTAAAAAATAAGATCTATAATTCTCTCTTAGACTTTATTTTATGTATTTCAAGAAAGTAAAAAAAAATATTTCATATATTATATTTTGTCTTTGCTAAATTTTTCAAGTTTGTTCCAAACATCTGTATGTCGAAAATAAATTCCACGTAAATGTCTTGGTCCAGTAAATTCTTCTCTTGCATGTAACATTTTATAATTATCATAGAGAACAAAATCTCCACGTTCTAATTTAACTCGATATTGTGATTGAGGATCATATAAAATCGATGCATATTTACGATATGCATTATAATAAGCAGTTGTAAACCAAAATGGAAAATTAAATGGTGCTAAAGTAAAATAACTATGACGAACTTGTTTAACATCATCATTATCTATTTCTATGATTGGACCAATATGAATACTTTGAAATTCTTTTTGTTTTCGATGAAAATGAACTGGTGTAGTCGTTAATATATAATATGCATTTGGATCAATTTCACGAAGATAAAGTGCAGCATAACGAGCATTAGCAAAATAATTATCTCCACCTTTATCAGCTGAACGAATACATTGTAATAATTGCATACCTAATAAATTCAAATAAAACGAAAAATAATAATAATTCGTTTATTTCTAATATATACCTGGTGGATCAGCAATAAATGGTTGATCAGTATGTAAATTAATTGCAGAATTTGTATAACCTAATTGATCATTATTTTGATTTGTTGTATTATCCGGACGTAAATCTTCAATACGACCAAAATGTGTTTCAACAACTGATGCACCACAAGGTAAAAAATCTTTACTAAATTTATTCCAGATTAATTAATGAATATCATATCCTATAAAATTTACTTACATAATATCTTCTGTATCTAAACCACGTTGTCGAACAACAACTAACCCGTATTTTTTTAATCGTTCATAACAATTTGCTAAATAAGTTTCATGTGGATTTTTTTCATCATAAATTAATTCAATATCTTCGATTTTTGTTTGAGGTTTTTTCGTTTCCAATCGATTTTTTCCATATGCATTTGATGTTAAAAATGCTAGATCAAATAAACTAGTATGATCTTTTGACCAAGTAATTTTTAATTTTTTTTCATTTTCAACTAATTCTACATGTTCAGGTTTGATTTCTGATGGAATTGCAGCACAATCAACAATTCGTTCATTAGTTTTTGGATGGATAGATTTTCCTATCGTTGGACAATTATGTCGTAACCAAATATAATGAAAATCCATTGTATCATTTTTATTGATTAAACGAAGATAATCTTTATGTTTTTCAACATGAAGAAAACGTTGTTGACCTTGGAAGAATATAGAATTTTGTACTAAACGAAGACATGGACGAATATTATTCATTATCATATGTATATGAATATGTTTTTATAAGACACGCTTTTTATATGTCAGTAATAATGTGGATTAGAAATAAAAAAAATAGGTAATATGTAGTTATTTTTTTTTCTTTTCGTTTGATGACATTCATATTTAATGCAGTGTGAAGTAAAGCATTTATTTAGTCCTCCACGAGTTTCCTTTCTTTTTTCTCTTGTTTTTTTCTTCCTCATGCGAAGCAAAGCATTTTTGTAGTTCTGCGCGAGTTTCCTTCCCTTCTCGACGTACCCAGTAATAATAGTTGATATTTTGTGTCCCCATGACCTCAAGAACGGAACATCAAAATACTCGTTTAAACGCGAGATGAATATATATTAAGATCCAGCTGATACCATTCGTTTTCCAATTTTGAACAGGATACAGTTTTAACTATAGGCTTATTATTTTACATTTCGGGATAATTAAAACGAAAACAAAAGGCAAAAGTTAGGCGCCATTTTGCCCCAACATATGTTTTTCAGCTGATGATAGATAACGAATCATCCGTGTTCCTTCAGCATGTTAATTTAAAGTTTTAATCTAGATAAACTTAACCTTATATTTATTATAATTGTGAAAACTTTAAAATCATGATTTCGATATCGAGCTTCGAATATTATCTGGGTTATTTTATTTTTTATAAAAAGGTTACGAACAAAACAACAAAATAATTATAACGAATGAACTTTATCTATCGACCTTAGAGACATTTTATCGAACGAAATAAATCCTTTTCAAATAGAATCAGGTGATAAGATAATCTTTTATTTTGGATAAAAGTTTTTATAATAAACTTTACAATAACTAATACATTGTATCTCTTCTAATTTTTCATCATATTACATTTACATACTTTAGTTCGCCTGTTTTTTTTCTTTTTTATTCATCGACCTATGCATAAATTATACATTCTTCTTACCTTTTCTCTTTCGCATTCTTACCAACTCAAGCAATTCGTTACGGTCGAAATACACCACTGATATAATCGATCATGCACTATTATTTATTATTGTTCAAACAATTTTTATGATGATGGATTTCGGTTAGAATAGTCGAGTTTTTGAAAAAATCGTATTTCAATGTATTTATAAATGTGATTTATCATTATTTTCGCTTAAATTTCTGTCTTGAAATCCTATGAATAGGAGTAAAAAGAACTGTTGTTAATAAAAGAATGTTTATCATCGAAATTTCTACGACATTACCATTCATTATCAAAAGTGATGCAATTCAAATAATGTAGACATAGCTGTAAGACATTTTACTAATCCAACAGAAATATGTCCTTACAAAAGCTGTTGAGTACAACACATCACATATAGACATAGTTTTCAAAACTAAAACTATCATACTTTAATTGGATATGACTGCTGATATCCGGTAAGAAAATTCTAATCTAACACGTATACTATCCAATCGAAAAACAAATATGATTGAAAATTATCTTTATTAAAATATGTCTTCGAAATAGAAGTCTGTCATCATTATTTTCTTAACTATCATTTTAATTAGTTTTATTACGTATTTATGCAAAGATTCCTTTCAGTGAACCGTCTTCCTCATAAGTAGGAAGGCTTTGACACCTCGAATGTTACATATCAGAATTAATTTGAATAAGTATCTCATGCAAAACAAAAAAATAGCAGCTGTATTGTATTAAAAAATAAAGTTATATTCAAAGGTACATTATATATATCAATGTTTTTCATTAATAGTTCTAACCAGTGGTTGAATTCGATTATGTTGTTGATAGCATATAAGAAAATCTTTGATTTGTTTTCGAAAAGTCTTAGATGATAAATAATAGATATAGAATGGTGATGATTGTGGCATATAAAAAATAATATTAATAAAATTTAGAACTAAAGATTCTTGTGCAAGTTCAATGGTAGATTTAATACGTATTGCACTTGTTATTGATTGATATGCATAAAAACTTGCATAAGGTAATGTACCTAAGACATATGCAGTCATTTGAAGAAGTAACATTTTACAAATAGGTTGTTGTTCAAATCGTCGTTTATGACGTAATTGTTGTAAATTCCGATGCGTTAATAATCCAAATACACTCAATATACATATCGGAAAAATACCAACTAATACTGGACGAAGAAAAAATGCTGTATAATTCGAAGCGATGAGATTCGTTAGTGAACATGTTGATAATTTACCAGTTGCAGTAATAAGTTTAGTTAGACATGGATTAAATAAACCATGCATTATCCAAAATATTACTAATATGAAAATACATTGACGAGATATTGATAGCGAAACAAGACGACGCCATCGTATTAATCGACATGTTGAAAGAAAACAATTTATTGATGCTAAACAAGCACATGATTGACAAATAAGTACAGATGTTTGTCCGAAATAAACACGTAATTTACACCAAATTGGTGATAATAGAATAGGATCAATACCAACAATAGCAACAAGAACTCGATTTAATAAACCAACAATAAGTGATATACAATTAACAATTGATAGAATAATTAATATGAATGTTATTGGAGTATGACGTGTAGTACGAAAAAGATAGATAGTAATTAAATTACCTGAGAAACCAAGTAAAAAAAGAAATGAACCAGCATATATTGTAAATTCTGATCCAATTGTATTAAGTATTGCTGTAGACATTAGTTTTATAAATAAAAAAGCATCAAATATTTTGTACTAATGTAACAGTCCTATTCCTAAAGAGAGAAGAAAAGAAAAGAAAGTTGATAAGACATGAAATAAAATTCTCATTGGATGTTACTTATGAATTTTCCATTGAACTAAAGTCTACTTTATTAAATTATATATTTTACAGTTTATTTACTAAATTTATAATGACGACTATGAAATATTTTGTGTCATATTAAACAAATATTTTATTATAATGGAAAAATGTTTAAGCTAATTATACATAGAAGAAGTGAAACAGAAATAAACTCTAGTTAATTACTTATTATTATAATCTGTCTTAAAATAAAATGCACTGTAACTGTTAAGATCATTCTTTTGTAAAACTTTTCATGTATGATTAATTATTATGTCAATATTTTTGTTAAATATTTTAAATGAAGTAACATTTATTATCACGTTTTTCTTTTTGTACGACAGTATAATGAATTAGCAGTTTCCAACGATGAAATATGCTTATTTATGTTTAAGTTAACTTCTATTTTCATCTGAAATAATAGGAAAATTAAAGATTATATATAAAATAATTTAAATAATTCTTAAATTTAATTAATTTCATTTACATTAACTACATTAATATATGAAATTGTAGAAAAAAATCTTTCTGTAAATAATTTCTTAGAATTATTGGAGTATAATATCACATGAGAACTATGCATCAATTAAGTTTGTTGATGGTTACAGAGTTAAACAATCTTTTAAAACATTTTTCTTTCAAAATATAAAACACGAAATAACGTGTGTGCTCTTGGTCTTTTACTTTTTTTTATCTTATCAATATACTTGCTTATGCACGCGTAATATTGAAGTGTTGCTTCTAAAACAACGAAAAATATAAGAATTTCATATTGTTTTAAATCAACTTTCAGTTTCAACTATGGCTGCTCATTTCAGTGAAGGCACATTAAAAAGGTTTGACTGTAAATTATCTAATATATCAACTAAGTCTATAATCTTTTCTATTAGCATATCCACGGATTCTGCAATGTCTCAAACCCGTTCGAAGAGACCTTTTATTGTACTAGGCATTCTAGTCGGAATCTTTGCTCTTTCAACAGTTGTCTTAGCTGTTATATTAGCTATGAACAATAAAACAACAACTGAATCAATTGGTACAACAACTGAAGCAACTGGTACAACAACTGGTATATTTTGAAAATAATATTTTAAGATGATCATTTTTTTTTGTTTATAATTTAGTTAATAATGAGTTATGTGTAACTCCATATTGTGTTAAAGCAGGTAGATTCTCTTCAAAATATTATCAACTGTGTTAGCATTAATTTATATAATTCTAGCAAATTATTTAATTGAAAGTCTTGATGAAACAGTTGAGCCATGTGAAGATTTTTATCAATTTGTTTGTGGAACATGGATTAAAAATAATCGAATACCTGATGATTGTAAGATAAAATATTTTAGATAAATAAAAAATAAATTTTCAATTCTATTTCTAGCAAATGTAGTAAATACATTCAATCTATTACGAACACAATTAGACTATAACGTAGTTGGTATGTTTTTCAGTTTCTGTATGATTGTCCTACTAAATATTATTTCTATTAAGATATATTAACACCATCATCAACTAATGATACAAACGAGCCTAACGCAATAATCAATGCTCGTAATTTATATCATTCATGTATAAATGAACAACATATTGAAGATGAAGGTATTAATCCAATACTTTCATTGATTAATAATGAATTTGGTGGTTGGCCTATTATACAAAGTTTGTGGGATAATTCAACTTTCGATATATTAGATCTTCTACTTAAATTACGAAAATACAATAATAATATTCTATTTGGTATTGGTACGTCAGTTGATGATAGGAATTCGACAGAATATGATCTTAGAGTAATATATAGAAACTATGACATATATTATCTATTTATAACGATACTTTTAGATCAGTCAAAGTGATCTTGGATTAGGTCAACGAGAATATTATATGAATGAATCAAAAATTACTGTGGCTTATCGACGATATATGTTTGATTTAGCATCATTATTATCAAATGATACATCAACAATCGAACACGATGTGAATGATATGTATGAATTTGAAAAAGAAATTGCAAAAGTAATTCATTTTATATTTTGTTTATGTATAAAATCTTGAATTCTACCTGCTTTTAAAGATTATTCACTCTATTGTTGTATATCATAAAGAAAATGATTGTCAGTCATTTTTCCATACGATCTTTATAGTACTTTGAATATTCTTTGTCTTATTAAGATTTGATACAAAGAGTCTAAAATTTTGATATCCATTATGAGTACAAATAATGATTAGAAGCTGCATAGATTCAGTAATAAGATATATTCTGCTTTTCAATTAGCATTATTGGACAACTGTTGAACAGCGACACCGACCAAATGCAACAATTCGTACAACTGTTGGAAAATTACAACAACTATTAAATACAACTGTCAGTTTTTTTCTAAATTAATTTATCTATTATTTCCTTATTTCATTAGTTTGACTTCACTAATTATTTAACTTCAGCTTATGCATCAGCTAATGTAACTCTCATGGATAGTGATCTTGTCATTGTTGGAGAAATCGATTATTTATATAATGTTTCATCAATTATTGAACAAGTGTCACCACGTACATTACAAAATTATGTTATATGGCGATTTATGATGCATCGAATTGACACTTTACCGAAACGATTTCGAACCATTAAAGACAATTTTGATCACGTATTCCGTGGCACTACTACTGAACGAGCACGCACAGTTATTTGTGGAAATTATGTAAATACTTTTATGGGATTCGCAGTATCAAAACTTTATATAAAAAAATATTTTGATGATAATGCTCGAAATCAAGTAAAACAAAATTTGTATATTTATTATATTTTCAATAATTTTATTTTAAGTCGTATGAAATGATTGCTAATATTCGAAAAGCATTTATTGATATGCTTGAAGATTCAACATGGATGGATAGTATGTCAAAAACTAAAGCCATAGAAAAAGTAGAATCGATAATAATTATTTTACTAATAAATTTTAATGTAAATTTATTTAATAGGCTTTAGCTATTGATGAAAAAATTGGATATCCAGACTATTTAGCTAGTGATAATGTTACACAGTTAGAAATACAATATGCTGACGTATTTATAATATATTGAAAATGATAATTTCAGTATTGTATTATTGAATAATTTAGTATGTCTTCGATTCATCTTTTATCAATAATATCTTCAAATTACTTCAAATAAAAGCCAAAGAAGAATTTCAAGTTCTTCGAAAACATGTTAATCACAAAGGATGGGGTTCTTCTCCACCGACTGTTGTTAATGCTTTTTATACACCATCAAAAAATCAAATTAGTAAATTAATTTTTTCATTGTTTCACTTATTATATAATTATATCGTTTTACTATATTTAGCTTTTCCAGCTGGTATTCTGCAAATGCCATTTTTTCATAAAGATGCACCAAAGTAAACCCATTAATTTTTCTTTCCTATTTATATAGTTGATAAATTTCAAATCTTGTAGATATTTGAATTATGGTGGTAAATATTTTTCAATTTGTTTTTGATTGTTTGTTCATTTTTTGAGATTGACGGTTATTTATAGGTATTGGAGTTGTGATTGGACATGAAATAACTCATGGATTTGATGATAGTGGTCGTCAATTTGATAAAGATGGAAATCGAATTCCATGGTGGACACATGAGACAATAGAAAAATTTATTGAACGTAAAACATGTATTGTTGATCAATATAGTAATTTTACTGTGCCAAACCTTAATATCCATGTAAGAATTAATTTTTTTATTTGAAATTCTTGATTGAACATGTCATTTTTTTTGTAGGCAAATGGGAATCAAACACAAGGTGAAGATATTGCTGATAATGGTGGATTACGTGAAGCTTTTTACGTTAGTTCACTAAATTGTATACAGTTGAAAAGATATATTTCTATTTTATTTTTATTCTAAAGGCTTATCAAAAATTCACACAAGCTAATCCAGATGCTGACAAAAGACTGCCAGGTCTTTCAAAATATTCACCTACACAAATGTTTTTCATTAATTATGCACATACATGGTGTACAAAAATGACTGATTCATATGCACTTAATCGTGTTCTATCCGATGTTCATTCATTAGGACAATTCAGGTACAAATATTTACATTAATAATAATTTTAATTCATATACATATATTTATTTATCTTATAGAGTCATTGGTCCTACATCAAATTTTGCTGAATTTGATCGAGCATTCGATTGTAAACCGGGTCAAGGAAATAGTCGAGTGAAAAAATGTACTGTATGGTAATGGTATTTTTATAGATATTTTTAAAATGAACACTATTCGATTTTTGATTAATAAATACAACAATATCACTACTTATTTATATTTATATTATATGCATTGTTGACGAAGCATGTAACTCTCAAGAACTATTTCAGAATTTAATAATTATAATCATCTATCGATGCATAGAGTGTGATGTTATGATTAAAAGTAGCATCAATAATAATAAGTTTTATAGTTAAATTAAAATATGTTAACGATGTGATTTTATTTACAAGAAATAGTAAGGATTCATGCAATGTTTAAATGTAGAATTCAACAAATTCTTGGTATTTTATATCATATCAACATAGAGAAATTACTTCCACGAGACAATTCAAACTACATATTATTTGTGTTTTAAGCGTTGATGAGCATAACTAATAAACAGTATGATTATTATCATCGTTCTTTCGAGCATGAAAATGAGTCAGATGCGAATAACATACAATAATTTCAATTTTATTAAATAATAAGATTCATAATTTCTCAAGCATTCTTGATGCGAGAATCTCTATGTGCTTATAATCAAATGTATGAATAGTTCTTCCAATTAACTTTTTTCTTTCTTATCTTTTATTTTTTAATGCTTGAAAACGTCATTCTGCTTAATATTTCTCAAGAGTATATAAAAGTAGCGTGGTTAAAATGACAAAAACACATGACACAATCTATATTTTTAATTCTATACTGTTTTTCTCAAGAACATTATAGATTATCATATATATATTTCAAGCATAATGCATCGCTCAAGACAGTATTTATAAGAAAAAACTAATCCAACAACAAAAAAATAATATATTATTTAACATCCATAATCATATGCATGAATGAATTTGTTATACACACTAAAAAACAACATTGGATAGAATATGTTTTTATATACTTAGATCGGTTTGTATTAGATTTTTGACAAAGAAAGACGTAGTCAACTAGATTTTACCTGTTTTAAATTATACAATTGAGATTTTTAATAAGTATCGAAAATAATAATGAGTTTTTTTACATAAGCTGATAAAGAAAAAACATTTAAATATTTAACTATACTTCGTTTGTTTTTAGCTTCATCTTAATTTGAATTGCTATAGAATTATTAGTATGTAAAACGTTAAGTGAGAATAGTTTTAGTAATTGTGTAAGTTAAATATAATCTTTAGAGAAACGTGACATTTAATCTACGTTATTCTACATCAAACAGTAAATCAAAAAAAAACCTTAATCATTTTTCTAAATTAGAATAAAACATGAATATTTTAAGTGATATTCAAATAACTTAGGAAAAAAATCAGGTTTTCAGTTGGCTAGAATATATCTCTTCTATAGTCGAATTAGATTTCTGTTATGAACGATCATTAATCAGTAGTATGACGATTAATTATAGTCTAGTCTGTAAATCGTAATGACGGTAGTATTAGTTATTAAATAGAAGAATATTATGTTTCTCAAAAAATGAATGACATCATGCATATATGACAGTTAACTATGATGATTATTCTCATAAGATAATACAGAAAAATATCTACACTGTCGTAAATGTTTTTATTCTATTATATACTACATATTAATAAATACGAGTTGATCGATAAATAGTTGATTTATACTGTAAGTAATTGTCTTGCAATTTATATTAAAAAAATATTTTTTCTTAATTAAACATTGAAGTATGTCTCAATTAAGTTTAAGATGCATCTTGAACTACTCTTTCTTTTTGTAGTTATATTTTATGAATTATTCAATATTCTTTGTTAATAAAAATTTTTAGATTTAAAAGACATTTTATTTGATGAGACATACGTTGTACAGATGCACTATAGAAGTTCAATGAGTATGACAGTCTAAAACTCTTCTTAATTAGAAAAATAATAATTGTTAAATATATTTGATAGAATATGTGAACAATCAGTATATGTTTTTGCTTACATAGACATTAGTTAAATTGCAAATACAACAGCTTTATATAAGAATATAGCTACTATTGTAAATTAATTTTTTGTTGACAACTTTTTCTGTCTAGTTTTTAAATTGACATATGAAAAGATGATTCTTTTCCATAAAGCTACTTCATTAATTATAAAAATTTGTTGACATTCAAAATATCTTATATAACGGTAACAATGTATATCGTTATAATTTTATTTGTAGATTTTGATGAAAAATAAGTATACCTGACATTTATATATTTATAAAACATCATAACTTATAATAATATAATATAATACATTCATATCCAGTCACTGGAAAAAAATAATGAGTGCTTACTTCTTCACGGATAACATATGTTTGTAGTTAGTATATTTTCTTTGTAACAATTTTTTTCATTTGAGAATCTAACAAGTAAATTCTGTCTTTCTTTTTTCTAATATAGATCAGTATTAACATTATCTTCAAATGGGTGGATCATGTTCAAAATGTTGTGCAACTGTTGTGTTACCTACAAATATTTCATTCAATCAAATATCAGTTGTACCAGGAAAATCTAGTTCTTCAAGATCGACACGATTCGTTGAAAATTGTATTGTTATTTGGTTATTTGATGATCCATCAAGAAAATTTGAAAATGAAAAAGAACAATTACGACGTCTTGTTTATGGTTTTCAAGTATTTACTAATGCTGATATATGTATTGATTATATAAGAGATATTCAAGATGAAAAAATCTTTCTTATTACATCTGTAACATATCAATCAATTATAAATTTTTACCATTTACCACAACTTGAAAAAATTTATATATTCGATACATTATCTCATGATGATAATAAACGAAATTTGCAATATAATATCTTTCGAGATATGAATAATCTTTGTAAACAATTAGAAGAAGATGTTGAATTATGTGAATTTGATTTATTATGTTTTTCAACATTTTGCGATGAGACAAATTCATCAATAACTTTAACGAAAGAACAAATAGGTTTTGTTTTTATACACATTTTAAATGAAATTATGGCTCGAATGAAATATGAGAGTAATGCAAAAAATGTTTTTATTGATTTTTGTCGAATATGTTATGAAAATAATGATGAACAATTACGTATTATTGATGAATTTGAAAAATATTATCGTCCACATAAAGCACTTGATTGGTTAAAAAGACCATGTTTTATTTCTAAAATATTAAATCGTATAAAACGTACTCATGAAATCGATATTGTATATAAACTTGGTTTCTTTCTCAAACATCTTAATATGCAACTTATACATTTACATGAAGAAAATGCATTATTAATGAAAAATATTTCTATTGTCTATCGCGGTAAAACTATGTTAAATGATGAATTTGAATTATCAATAAAAAATAGCTGTCATGGTCTTTTATCGTTTGCTAATTTTCTTGGAACAAGTATCAATAAAGAAAATATGATTGATTTTATTCGTCGTCGACTTGTAATACATCCTGATAGAATAGGTATTCTTTTTGAAATACATCTTGATTCTATGATGTATAATGAAAAAAATCCATTTGCTTTACTCAATGATAATGATTCGAAAAATAGTGAGATTTATTTTGATACAGGCTGTGTTTTTCGAATTGAATCTATTGAACAATTTAATGAAGATTTATTAATGATGTGGTGTGTAAAGTTGCGATTAATTAGAAATGATGATCCACAATTACTTCGTATCGTAGAACCTTTTCGAACTGAAGAACAACATGAAAATCCATTATCTTGTTTAGGTAAATTACTTATGAATATGGGAGAATATAAGCGTGTTGAACAATGCTTTCTTGAAACATTAAATGATGCTTCTATCTTAAGTCAACCTCGTCGTCTTGTACGTGCACGAATTGGTCTTGGTGCTAATTATTCACATAAAGGTGAGTATATCACAGCATTAATTCATTATGAACAAGCACTTAAAATTAGTTTGACTTATTTACCATCCGATCATTATAATCTCGCTCCTATATATAAAAGTATTGGTGATTGTTATTCAAATCAAAACAATTATGAAAATGCTTTCACAAATTATGAACGAGCCATACATCTAATAGAAAGTAATACACAATCACCAAAATCTTCCACAATTACTGAATTACAAAATCTTGTTAATAAAACGAAACAATTAATTGAAAACAATAAGTCATTATTGTTAACTAAATCTCAGAAGTAATTCGACAATATAGAAATTAATTTATTGAAAGCTCTGTAAGTTATGTTAAGAACTCTATTTCGTGCTGGAATGTTTTGTTTTTAAATAAATTCTTCTAAATACTCAACGAATTTTTCATGTGTTTTATGAAAAAGTGTGTTTTTAAAATAAACTGTAAAACTTTACATGTTGTTGGGCCTTATCGTATAATGTATTTCTAATATCAACGTGATAGTTGATACAAATACGAAATATAAATTTGTTTTCATTCATCAGGTACTATTTGTTGTGTGAATTTGCACTTATAATAAGCAAGGGATCTATAGTATTAACCATCATCTCAAATTTTTTCGATCTTTCAATTAACTTATTTTATTAATTGAGGACAAAATTATATTCACGATGTACTTTGAATAATATTCACTCTTAATTCATGTTTATTTTTCTTCGTAAGTTACACTGCCACAAACTCTGAATATTGAATTTGATACATTCTATTTTGTTATATATCGATTTTATTCATATCATACACTGTAGATATAATTAAAAATGAACAGCTGATATAAATATTAGATATACAACAGAAAAAACCATATAACTTTAGACATATACGAATGATGTGATACTGACAAGTATTGTCTTAATATTCCAAGCCCTCCATCATTCGTCTATAATAAATTAAGTATCCAATAAGACCGATGATACTAATTAATCCGATAATTGTCATTATGATGTTGAATACCAAAGCTAATGTACTCATTGTTTTAGCACCTGCGGCATCATTTTTTTTCTTTTTACTTCGGCATATTAAAGAAAATACTAGAGGAATAAAACCCGGTATTATTCCTCCGAGAACTAAACTAATAATAGACCATGGTAACCAATCACGAATCTTGCTCATATCCTGTTGTACGGTGGATGTTACCGGATTTTGATATGGCTGATGTTGATATGGAGAAGGCATGTAGACAGGTGCTACCATTGGCGCTGGTGTACCTGCATTGGTTAGTTGTGATCCAGGATATTGATATGAAGAAGGTACATACATAGGTGCTACCATTGGTGTCTGTACAGCTGTAGATTCTAATTTCGGATATTGAATAGTAGAATTTGTATAGACAGGTGCAGCCATAGGTGTTGGTGCAGATGCTGCTGTAGATTCTACTTTAGACGGATCCAGCGTATACATATTCATACTGGTACAATTTTTTTATGTGATTGAAAAAATAAAATTGTGCCTTTATACAGATATCTATGTTGCAGGTATTTATAAAAAAAAGCAGTAACATGATTATCAATATCAAATTACGTTAGCATTCAAATACGAATTCGATGTTTGACAAATAAATACATGAATGAATGATCAAATTTTCTCACATTTCTTTGACTTTTTATTTTGGTTCTTCTAAAATAATAATAATGACGTGTATATATCAATGCTTTTAAGATATTTATCGTTGAATTATATTTTCATTTTTCTTTTCGACATCGGTTAATCTTGAAAAAGATTAATAAAAGAAGGTATAAATAGAAAGATGATATTCGAAGTAAATAGAATCAGGTTAAGTCAAAGCAAAAAAACAGCAGCTAGTTTATTATTTTTTTACCTGTCTTGTTGATCTATGATTTATGTTAATATGAAGAGTGATTTGTTTTGGATCTAATTACTATTGATTTTCTAATATTAATCTTAAGATTAAGTCACTTTTGCTAACAGATGGTGCCTCAAAAACAACGAATTATTTTTAAATGAATCTTTCTAGGGTATTTAATTATAATACAATAATTTACATCATAATGAAAGAAAAATGACTTGTTTTATCATATTATACGTTTTATAAAGAATGATTGCGTTAATAATATATCTATGTATCAATAAATCAAACAATTGTAGATAATAATAATTACTAGTGGGTTTATTTATCTAGAAATGTGTTAGTAATTAATTACATTCCATTAATTTCTATTTTCCTTTGTATAAGGCTCGACAGTTCTGAAACTGTATCTAGCATTGCATTTATTTGCTTAGGCAACTGATAAAACTCCTGGTGTATCAAGAGAGGAAAAGCATATTTATTAATAATATGATAGCAGATATTTACAAAAAGCAAAAAAGCATTATGTAGATTTAGTCTTTAAAATATATTAGAACATGATTTATAATCAGTACAAAGTTATCATCAGTTGATGGTAACATTAATACGAATGGCTGATCCACTGCCAGTCCATCGAAGTTTAAAACCAATATAAAGAACAGTTCCTGGTGCAACATTGAATGTTTGTGACAATGTATTTCCTACTTTATTATAACTACCATAGCAACGATTATTGCAATAAGATGATGTTGCTAGATATGATAAACCTTGCCACCCGAAAGTACCATTCTCAAAATTACCGTTGGCGAGTAATTGATCTCCATTGGAGTTTGTAACTGAAATGTCATCAATATATGTTGAATAGTAATCATCTTGAGTAAAGAATGACAATGTCGCTTGACCAGAATGTGCAATATAGACTGTATTAAACTGAACGAGCTCGTCCAAACTTGAGTACGGGTTATTTATTGAAAATAGAGTAGCATCTCGGCGTTCACTTGTTGTACTTGACTGAGTCTGACTGACTACATTCGAAGATGCTGATGCAGCTAGACCAAAAACATTATTTATTAATTTACTACATAAATTTATAAAAATAATCTGTATTCATTTACTTGAAGTACCACGATTCAGTGATGAATTGCAGACAGAATTCATTATTTCATCAACTAACAAGAAGATATAATAATACAAATCATTAAAATAATCTAAACTTACTCAACCCAACTCGAACAGCACGATATAAAACCGGTCGTAATATAATTGCTCCAATTCCAAATCCTAATAATATAATTGCAACCATCAAAAATCGAAAGCGTAGTGTTCCTGGACGATGACTAAAAGCGAATAATAGTTAAAATGTTTTGTAATCTATTATGATACTCACGCTTCATTTTTACCGATGAAAACAGTCGAATCTTTAATGGTTAATGGTTGCACATCATTTGGAATATTAATCATCTGAATCAATTTTAAAATTCAAGTAGAGTTCTTATAAAACTTATCAAGAATAAACTTACATGTCCTTTAATTGATGGAAATAAAGTTTCACTAGATTTCTCATCCATTTTTTCCGAAAATGAATATGTATTCATCAATAATGAAAAGCTTCTTGTCGGAGGAAAAATAACTGAAAAATTGTTTTTTAATGATAGTCAATTGTGTTATTACAACTGATATAAATAGTGAACAGTACGTGACTTGATAAATATATCTGTTCAAATATTTTTAAATGAAGTAAACGATGAGGCATGATTTAATCTATAGTAAAACATACCACTTTGTTAACTGAGTAAATTTTTATATTTGACTTCCGAGAACCTAGTCTCACAGCATATACATAATTTTACTGATTAATTCTTTTTATGTGAATAAAAGTATATATGGATATTTTATTTTTTTCAGTTAAATTATTTTATATAAAAATATATTATTCATTTTTACGTCATATCTAAAAAAAGCTAATAACTTGTTAATGGAACTGATTTAAATATTTCAAAATAAATATGTGTTTTAAAAACTTTAAATCTATGAACAGATGTTTGTATAGAATATCTTCTATCGGAATTTAATACATCGTAATAGAGAATATAGATGGTATTATATCTCTCAACTTATTTTGAAATGATAGAATGTATGATAATAAAGTTTTACAAAGATTTTACAAGTATAATTTAAAAGGGACTGATAACATGTATAACAAAATAGAACATATAATTAACAGATGGTTAAAATTTGCGTATTTTTATTACGGAACAAGGGTCGGTTGTTTTTATATAGTTGTAGAAAAAAAATTACCGTTCTATTATTAATTTACATATGTAAAAATAAATATTTTGCTATGTCTAGTTCAAGATAAATACTAATATAAGACATGTATTTGCAAAACAAGACTTTCTGTATTTAACATTGATATATAATAGAATTCATATCTTTAACTTCGTCATGGAAGAAAAATACAACGATTCATAATTCTAAGTTTTTCTCACGAAGCAGTTTTTGTTGTCTATCGAACGGTATACATATACATATGCTTTAAAAAGGCGTTAACTTGATTCTAAACTATTGTAATTTCACTATAAAAAAGCTTTTCTTATAGCATGTAAAATATATGAGTTTCTGATTTAATTTTCTCTCACAATACGCAACAGAATTTTATAAATCTAGATACAGGAGAAAATTTACATAGAATAGAATCATTTTTTGCAAATAATATCAAGACTATCTTAGATTTATAACTAATATTTTTCTTATTATATATTATTTTCAAAGAAAAAAAATGAACATAAATATACATTATTTGTACATAGTAAATACATTCAATAAAATCGATATGTTAAGATTAACTAAGATGTTCTAAATAGTTTTAATTCATGTTCATATTTCAAAATACTTTGATTAAATAAAAATAAATTTTTAATAGAAAAACTTCATCAAATATAAATTAAGAGATGATCCATGACTGATTCGAGCATTTTCGTATAGGGTCGTCATACAAAATGTTTTGACTCCCATTTTTGAGTATTGCAAATGAAAGAGCATGTAAAAATACATATAAATTCAAAGTTTTAGCCTTCTTGAAGTTACCGTTGTACGGAATTGAAAGTCACCTTCTTCAATAGATTAAATTGATTATTTTTTAATGTTATGGCGTGTTCAGTATTTGATTATTTTCTCCCCAAAAATTATTTAATTAAATCAAGTAATATATCAAACGATAGAGCAAATCGAGCTCTACAAAACTACATATTTAGAATATTTTTAAATAAATTCTAAATACACCTATGAGACAAAAACCTGCCAAGAAATCGCCGAAATTTTTTTAGTATTTTTATGATAAACTGGAGAGAAAAAGGTTCAGACTGATAATAATTCTTTATGGATTCGATAGAGCGAAAGAAACTACTCAAGATACACCTAAAAAAGAATCCAAAAAAGAGTTTCTGAACGTGCTACTGAGCAAAAAGAAGGTTCTGCAGCGCTCTATTTTTCTATTATCTTCTAAAATTCCAATGGTTTTTATACACAAACGGACAAAGAGATAATAATAAAGAAGAGAAACCTAGAAATATTTTTCTTTCGTCTCGCACGTGCTACATATAACATGAAAAAGAGCTAAGAAGTAACATATGAATAATTATCATTTGGTTGCAAAAAATGATTCATTATTTAATGATACAAAGAGAGAATGATAAATAATCGATAAAAGGTGAATATCTATGAAAATAAATATTTCGAAAAAGAAAAATTCTAAGAAAACTGAGTCATGTGGAATATATTATTTGATCACTAAAGGGATTTGATATTTAAAAGTGTTGGTGTAGATAGTAGCCTTCCTGTATATCTCAATGATCACCATTAATACTTGAAAACACATTCCCATGTTCAGATCTAGTTACACATACAAATATATGCATAAACTCATTTTATTTTATACGACTAGTCGTTCAATCGAACAAATGTTTAATTAAATACTCATATTCAACTTTGAAAACAAATATTCGTTAATAAAGTAGAAGAATTCAAGCGGACTTAACGAAAAACTATTTGAGCACTGACATAAACTTTGACAGAAAAGAAAAATAATACATTTTCATAGGGTTTTTTTAATATCATACAATGTAAAAATTCAATATTCAAAAAATGTATTTACGTCTCTAACACGTGTTTTTTATATTTATTGGAAATTTGCTACACGTGTTTATAATTCTTGTTCTTGCTTGTCTGACTCAATAGGCTCTTTTTTTCTCTTTGAAAAGTGTATATTCTTCCTTTTCACCTAACGATAATAACTTATGAAGAAAGCAAAGTACAAAACTTGCCGTATTATTGAGTGTAAAAAAACCAAAATAGAAAACGTTCTATATTATCGAGTGTAAAAAAAGCAAATACACTTTGCAATGACTGTACAATCTTTCATTCTAATATACGCCTGACATCACTCCTACTAGACAAAAAAAACCTTGTGCTTATCGCAAATATCTATATAAATGCACATGATATTTTATTAAAACATTATTTTTGTGTATCAATATCAGTGAAATACAAAGCATAAAATATGTTTATTGTATTTCTCATTCTGCTGTTCGGATTTATAGCTTTATTGGTCTACTATTATTTTCTCATTCAACAACGTTATCAATATTTTAACCAGCGAGGTATTGCTACTCCGCCCTTCAATTTCTTCTTTGGACATTTGAAAACAGTATGGAATCATCCATCACATCATCGTCAACTTGAAAACTGGACAAAACAATATGGCAAAATCTATGGAATATATGAAGGAACTCACCCCATTTTGGTTGTTAGTGATCCTGATTTTCTTCAAGAAGTCTTTATTAAACAATTTTCTGTTTTTCATACTCGACTGATTACTATGCTAGATGATGTAAGCCATAATCTTGGTTTCTCAACTGGTTCACAGTGGCGTCGTCAGCGTCATGTAATTAATCCGTCATTTACTGCAGTAAAACTCAAGGAAATGAGTCCTCTTATCAATGGATCTATCAGCGATTTAATGGATAAACTCCTCGGACATTCAAATATTGGTGACGAATTCAATATTTATCTATATTACAAACGAGTAACTATGGATGTTATATGTAAGATAATATTGGAATTTTCAAGCATAAAATATAGGTTATTGATATCCTTCTTTTATCTAACGCTAAGTTCAGATTGTATTCTCTAGTTACACTATCTTATAGTCACTGCTATACAGAATAAGTTCTATCTACGATATAATCATATATTATTAAAAGTAAATGTCCAGAGTCTACCTCGTTCGTGACCAGAGCTATAAATAAAGGAGTTGTTGAAAGAAAATCTAAGAGTATTCATGTCACTTTAATCTGCAAAGTAAACTTAAAAATGGACTTTAAGAAGGTTTTCTAAATTAAATATTTAGCAAAGTTTGAATTTTCACCAGGTAAAAATCAGTAATGAAGTTAACATGCGGTAGTGTTTGATTCGAGATTATGAATGATGTATAATAACAAGCAATTTTAACTCTTTTTATTTCTGATATGATTTTAGGTCGCTGTGCATTTGGAGTTGATATTGATTTACAAAACAATCCAAACCATATTTATTTTCAGAAAGTAGAAGAATTGATTGGCGTTCATACTATTCTGAAAAGTTCTATATACAAAATGACTCAACTAGTACCTGAAACTAGAAGTATCCTTGCTCGATTATATATTGCTCACAATGCTGCACGGAAGTATATTAATACAAGAGTTTTACCATTAATATCATCAACAAAACAGTTGGATGAATCAGCATTTGCGTGGCTGCTAAATCGACTACACACAATTGTCGAACAACGACAAAAAACACCTATATCAAGAAAAGATCTTCTTCAACTTATGCTACAAGCAATGAACAAAGAACCAAATCAGGTAAACGAAATATTTGATGTTTAACAGTTGTAGTAAAGAGTTAATAGCTTAAAATGATAGATGGAAAGAAACTTCATCATAATCTTGTATAATTGAATATAATCTGTTATAGTGTTCACCACAGGAAGTCTCTGTGAACAAGTACCGTTCAGAGTACTGCATAATTATCTCAAATATTTAACATATCGTATTTTCTTCGAACTGACAAATTTTGAAATAATACTCCTGTTGAAAAGTTCTTTATTTTTTCTATTTGACTTGAGATCAAGTATACTGCGAGTCGAATTTTAGATTTCAGAGCAACAGAGAGCTCTTGTAACTAAACTTTTACTATAGAATACGGCAGAAGATGATAACAAAACAAACCATTGGCTGTCGAAAGATGAAGTGATAGGTAACACTGTTGCCTTCATGGTAGCAGGATATGAAACAACATCAACTGCTTTGGCTTATGCTACATATGTACTAGCCAAACATCCAGATGTTCTTAAAAAACTTCAAGATGAAATTGATCAATTTCCAATAGACAGTGATGATAATACTAATGACGAAAAAATGAAAGAATATCCTGACCATAATATTGTTACACACTTATCATACATGGATATGTTCATTTCGGAAGTATTAAGAATGTATCCAATTGGTAATTTCACTGTTCAACGATGTGCTATGGAAAATACCATTGTACAAGGAATTAACATTGAAAAAGGTAAGATTTTTTTAATGTTTCACAGATTGGTATGTTTAGTAAAATAAATAAAAATGAACAAAATAACTGCTTATTTTATTTATTCAACTGGTAAAATTTATTAATATTAATTAGTAGAAAAAATGAATGATTTACTGTGCATCCTTCTGCTTTACTTATAAAAATAACACAAATGATAACTTTCCAATTTTTTATAGGTACTACAGTGTATGCTGATATTTATTCGATTCATTATGATCGTGAATTGTGGGGTCCTGATGATCCATATATTTTTCTGCCTGAACGCCACAAAACAAAACGTCATCCAATGGCGTTTATGGCCTTTGGAGCAGGTCCACGGAATTGTGTCGGTATGCGTTTTGCATTGATCGAAATAAAAATGCTATTGACAAGGCTTCTTCGAGAATATACGATTCTTCCAGGTGAACATCTTGAAAGTAATTTCAACATCCATGAAGAAATAGCTATCGTACCAGAAGCAATTTGGATTAAATTACTCAAAAGAGAAACATAACTTTTTTTAATATATAACTCGTAGTTAGATTTCAAATAGTTGCTAGCAAACTTCGTATTTTCATAATAAAATATACATTGAATCATGCAACTGTTTAACAGTAATACGTAGCTAATCTAGCCTTGAAAGTATAATGGTTTATAAGATCATTAAATAGAAGTAAAATGATCTTCTAATCAATTCTGGGATGTTTCAAAGGAGACGATTGAAATGAATTCGATATTGTCTGTTTACTACTTATCAACAGAATAAAAACAAGATAATTATTCATTTAAAATATGTACTATATAGTTTCAATATTTTGAATAAATAAATCAATCGAAATAATTGTAACATGCAAATATGACTTATTTCAATAATCTTTTTTCCTTCCAATTATCGTCATAATAGAATACATCAATGTGTGTTCGTTCGCATCTCTTTTTATTCCTAGACATCATTATTTTGTTTTCTATGATATACCAAACAACATAAATATACGTTTGTTAGATTACATTAGAATGTAATCTAAACTACTGTAATTTCACTATAACAAAACTTTTCTTGTAGCATTTGAAATATATAAGTTTCTGATTTAATTTTCTCTCACAATACGCAACAGAATTTTATAAATCTAGATACAGAAGAAAATTTACATAGAATAGAAGCATTTTACAAATAATATCAAGACTATCTTATATTTATAACTAATATTTTTCTTATTTTATATTATTTTCAAACAAAAAAATGAATATAAATATGTATTATTTGTACATAGTAAATACATGCAATAAAATCGATATATTAAGATTAACTAAGATTTTCTAAATAGTTTTAATTCATGTTCATATTTCAAAGTACTTTGATTAAATAAAAATAAATTTTTAATAAAAAAACTTTCTCAAATATAAATTAAATTAATAAATATTCTTTGATAAAAAAAGAATCATCAATGATAAAAATACAAAATAAATAGTTGATTTCGAACTTGGAAGAGCTGTATTACAAAAATCGTGACGACAGCAACAAGTATATGTATTAACACCCATAACTGATCTCCAAGTACACCCATTATAATTATATAAAGCACATACACCTGAATCAAGACCTCGATTAGTATCTGCACTCGAAGATGGAGACGAACTCATTTTCTATAAAACAATAAATTATTTTCATTTCTTAATAAAAAAATTAAAATACATACAGCACACCATCCATTTGTAGAAAGTGCAGTTTTCACATTAGGATCATATCTATTAAACGGGTGTGGGCAATTTAGACATACGTAACACATTGATGGTGATGGACGTGGAGTTGTTCTTGGTGTCGTCTTGGCAGTAGTTTGTGATGGAGTATTTGGAGTTGTTCTTGGTGTAGTTTTCATAGTAGTTTGTGATGGAGTGTTTGGAGTTGTTCTTGGCGTCGTTCTCACAGTGGTCTGTGAGGGGGTATTTGGAGTTGTTTTTGGTGTAGTTCTCACAGTAGTTTGTGATGGAGTATTTGGAGTTGTCCTTGGTGTGGTCTTAACAGTAGTTTGTGATGGAGTATTTGGAGTTGTTTTTGGCGTAGTCTTCACAGTTGTTTGTGAGGTACTTGCTTTCGCGGTCGTACTTTGCAAATCAGCAATACCTTGAAAAGTTAATTAAAAAATCAGTTCTATTTAACATCTTTTTTTTTCTTACCAATTAAAGTAAAAATAACACAGAACAGGATGATAAAGTTTTTCATGTTTTACTTTAAATTTATTTGTAACAATGATTTAAAAAATAAGCACTTATATATAAGATCTGCCTTTTAATGTTTTATCATTTAGTGTTAAAGTCAAGAATGAATTGACTCAGATAAAATTGATAAGAGCAATGACGTATTCTTTCTCTGACATCATTTTAGTTACTAAATAAATATGATGGAATATACGAGAAAGAAAAAAAAACAAATTACGTCAATATATTTCTCTTCGTTTATCTGTGTTTGTTTTGAAAGTGTTGTTGAAAAATGTGTAATGACATCATACAAGTTTATCAGATAAATTAAATATTCGTTTATAAACTATTTTCTCGTCATTAAATAATAGGTGAACTTTATCCAGCGTTATTAAAACGACTTTGATCTATCCGTAGAAAACAACTACTACTTTGAAAGACTGAATATCATCATGATATTTCATTCATATCACTCTCAGTTATCTCCACCCATACTTAATTCTCATATTTTAATTTTATAAAATATCTAATAGTATTTATGTTTTAATACCTGTAGTTTTTCATATCAAAATTTCGTAACTTATTCTCAAAGTTAACTATAATACATTCATTTATATTTTTTTTTCACTTTTCATTGCCATTATTACGAAGCATATCTTTAAAATGAACTCCAAGTTTTACCATAAACATGTTGACAGAAATTTATCTGATATTTCAACTTAATGTATTTGCCACAATAGAAAAGAAGATTTACTTTGTTGTAAATGTATCTTTGAATTGTAATAAGTAGATTTCACTTTATGCTCTATAAAAGTAAATTTCAAAATTGAATAAGTGAATATATGTGTTTGTATAACAAATTTTATTTTGATTCAACGCTGAAAACTTGTATAAAATAATGTCATTTATACTTCATGTATAAAAAGTATATTTATAAGTTTCTTTTATCACTGTTTTCCATTATTACATTAAAGAAATTAAGTATCTAGGTATAGTACAGAGAATATTATTAGATTTTATTTAAGATTTTGGTTTATCATAAATACATGCGATAGTTATTGACCATTGTATTAAATTGTTATTTAAAAAGTATAGAAATTTCTATTTAAACGACAATAATGCATATCTTTTTATATTCATACTAATCGTTTAGTATAATAAGGGAGTATTTGGTAAATAATCTATTCAAATTCAAGCGGTATAATATTACACATTATTTTAACAAAAAAAAGGAATGTCTTTGGACCTAACTGGAATTTAATGTCATGCATATTTACATTAAATTATATTTAGTGATACATTAAGCAAATCTTAGTTACTATGCTCTTATAGATATGCGAAAATAAGAAGTTCTATTTGTTGAAAACTAATTATAGAAGAATAACAGCTACAAAAACAAAAATGTTCAAAATCAGTGATAATAGATTGATATATAGTCCTAGTTTACATCAATCTACGGAATACAATGGTTAACATTGATTTAGTAGTCAATAGTGTATGAGATTAAGCAGTTCTCTGCGGAAGTCATGCAATACGAAATGTTTGAAATTAAAATAGAAAATTCCAGAAGGAGAAGTTGATCTTATTTACTGAATTTTATATGTATGAGTATCCAATGTACAAATCTAAAATAATGCATACGATATCCTCGATTTTTAATGATCTTTGATTCGAAATAAACTGCCTCTATTTTTGCGGTATTTTTTTGAATTTAATACATATTATTACAAGAGCTGAAGATTGAAGTTTCTGTCATATTAACTTATCAATTTGGTGTTAACAAAATCTAATAATTAAAATCGTGCCTCTTCGTCATACTACAACATATGTATTATATTTGTTTCTTCGTAAGGTATTTTTGTCAGTCACACTGTATTCTTAATATAAACGTGCGTATAGAACAGAAAGACAAAAATCATTTGACGAACATATGTATTGTATAGTTACATATTGTCTCTAAAGAATAAGCGCATGGATAAATAAAAAAAATAACGCAATGTGTTATTGAAGAAGCATAAACCATGTCATTGCCTTTCGAAATAGTATTCAATGAGATTCTGACGATTAATTTAAAATATTATAATAATGTTTACGTGATATTTAAAATATTTCTTGCTTTAAATAAATGTCTGTATAGAATCTTAATAGATAAATATCTGTATTTGTTAACAATTTCTTTTAATCATCAAGATACATCGTACATCATTTGTTAGTTATTATAATTCGGTAATACTTCATGAAATCTCTCACAAAGTATTATCTATAAATGGTACAAGAAATGAAGAATAACTTCGTTAATATGTTTGATTGTTAATATCTTTTCAAATACAATAACAATTGAAGTGACCAGGAGATGAACTCGAATAATATTAAATCATGCTCAAAGTATTATGTCAACATCTCACCAATGATGAAATCCTCGATGCAAATAATGAATTAAACCAAATACTGACCAATTCAAAATACTATCCAATCAATATCAATAATATAAGACTTATCGCATTACTCGTATATTGAATAGAAGTTCATATCTATAGTCTAATAACTCAGATAGAAAATCAACTGATCATTTTCTCTTTTCTTTCTTTGTTTTTTTCTCATATATCACATTTTTACTGAATATATTGATGTTTAAGGTTATAGTACAGGTATAAATGATTGAAAAATATGCTTTGTCAACGATTACTTCGTGCATATTTTTTGCACTGACGCTAATATATGTTCGTCATCACTTTGTTTTCGATTCAATCGAAAAGATTTATAAATAGACAAGAAACAAAACAAACATATATACAACGGATGATCAAACGATAATTTTTTCTTTTTTTCTCTCTCTTTCACATATTATATTTTTACTGAATATACTGATGTTTATAATATAACGCTGTTATAAATGATTGAAAAATATGGTTTGTCGAGAATTATCCAGTGCATATTTTATACAGCTGATGCTAATATATGTTCGTCATCACTTTGTTTTCGTTTTAAACAAAAAGATTTATAAATAAATATATATACAATACATGATCAAATGATAATTTTCTCTTTTATTTCTCTCTCTTTCACATATTATATTTTTACTGAATATACTGATGTTTATGATATAACGCTGGTATAAATAGTTGAAAAATATTCTTTGTCAAGGATTAATCAGTGGATATTTTTTGCACTGACGCTAATATATGTTCGTCATTATTTTGTTAATCTATTCAGGTACTGATGGACAATGACTGTTTGCATGTGAACTCTATTCGTACTTAATTTCTTCATTTCTTCGATACTAAAGTTGTGAGTACGCTGCATGAAATGTTACTTAAGAATGATAAATACTTTAGTCAAACTGTTTTATCATTTCTTTTATTTAAACTAACCTTTAGAATTGTTTTTTTCTTAATAACAAGTAAATATAATTCTATTACTTCTGAGATACGTATTTTGCAGTAAGATTCCTACGATTTGAGTTTAAAAACTTGATATTTTTTCCTACAAGTTCATTTTGATTCATTCTCATGATTGACGTTATGCTAAGTATTTTATACAGTTTTGTCATCCATATAATTATAATTGATTTTTTATTTAGTACTTTTACTTAGGATGAGAACAATAGGATATAATTAATAAAATTTAACAAATAACTGACTACTATGTTCAGTTGCTGATTTTGTTTGTAATTGCATTATAAACAGATAGTGAGAATAGAGAGAATTTACTTTTTGACAATTGCAAATATTTTATTAAATATTATACTGATAATAAATTTCTGAAAACGAACTTGATCAATGTAGAGAGAGGGTATTTTCTGGTGTACCTACGTTTTTCTATCTTCATCTATGTCAGCTTCTAATATATATTTATTTTTAGATAGATTTGTTGATTATCTACACGAAAATGGTATTTATCTGTTGAATAGATAATTTTATATTATTTACTATATTTTAAATGGCAACTTCAGACGATGAAATTATTATACTACCAGATTTGATCAGCAGCTGTCCTTTCGAGCTCGAATGTAGTCCATACTATGAAGCTGTAGCAAAGGAAACTGATGCTTGGCTTTCTTCGCATGGCATTTATAACGATGAGTCAGTGACTAAATACAGCTTGTTCGAGGCACTGGCATACCCGCGTGCTAGTCGACGTCGGCTACGCGATATGTGCGAACTCGGCGTACTAATATTTGCGTATGATCAAATACATGATTCACGTTCGAAAGATGACATCAGTGAGCAAGCCAAGCAACAAATGTTGTGTAATATATCCGATGCTTGTCAACCAGCTGGCACATTCAAACCATTGACATTGTTTGCTTCAGTTACTCATGAATGGTGGCAGCGAATACTCGCCTACGCTACACCCGTATTTCAACAACGTTTTAAAACTACTTTTCGAGATACAGTTGAAGCTTCTTTTCGTCAAGAAACTTATGAGAAGGATCATCAAACACTACCTGATCTAAAAACTTACATTGAGCTTCGGCGTAATACGTGTTACGGACCCATGACCTACACATTAATTGAATTTTCTCTTGGTTTTGACCTACCAGACGAATGTTTGGCTAATGAAACATTGAAAGGTCTTATGAATTGTATGGTATATGCTGCTGGATGGGCAAATGTGAGTTGTATTTTTCTTTAGATATTGCTGTAAAAGGTCATTTTCACAGGGGACAACGTAGGAAACAGACAACATTGCTAACTTCCGTTATTCTTGTCAAGTTAAATGACCCATTAAAAAATACTTCTAGCAGAGTTAAGAAACGTTTGCCATTCGATTTAGTTACTAGAAACTCAAACTTATATTTTTTTCAACTGATAGTAGACTATTTAAATAAAAATATGAATAAAAAATTTATTATTTGTTAAGTGTATGTAAACAAAATAACTACTTTTGTTGAAATGTAAATGTTTTTCTAAGAAAGTAGAAATGTGTAGTGAATGATAAAAGCTACACTTAATCAGTATTATCTATATATTCGTTGTCTTTTCGTTTTATGAATAGGATATTTATTCATTCAATGTTGAACAGTCTGAAGGCCAATACAACCTGATCTCAGTGCTTATGAATGCGAATCCACCACTGAGTATTCAACAAGCAATGGATCAAGCCGGACAAATGGTTATTGATGAATATGCTCATTTTGAACGTCTTCAACGCCAATTACCTTCATGGGGAGCTGACATTGATGATCAGGTGGGAAAATATGTGGATGGTTTGGCCAAGGTAATACGAGGAAATCTTTGTTGGTGTTTTGAAACACAAAAATATTTTGGATCCGAAACAGAAGAAGTCAAACGAACAAGACGCATCAAATTATTACCACCGACAACAACAGTACAAGAGAATATTTTACATTCACAAAAGAATGCTAAGGTACAGAGAAAGATGGTTTTTTTTCTAAATTTCGTTATGACTAATTTACTAGATATCATCAAGTAACCACAAAGGCAAAGGCAATGCCCATCAACTCAATGATTCTCAAAGTAAGAAAATAAATAAAAGGAAAAATAAACAGAATAATTAAAAATCATTCGTTTTTCGAGTTAGTATGGTAAAAATTTCTCTCGAAGAAAGAATGTTGCTTTAATATTATATTTAGTTATTTCCTTGTAAAGCTGAGCATTTGATCCAAAGTTGAGTTTAGAATGGAGAAAATTTTTAAATACTTGAAAACTATAGATTGAATTGTGAGGGCATCAATGTTTTGAATATCATATCATAGAATATTTTATTATTTTTATTGTGTAATTTTTCTTTTTATAGACGAAATGGATCATAACATGGATATTAATAGCTGTGGAAATCTAGTAAAAATCTTGTTTGTAAAGTTATACTTGAAAATACAATTTCTTTTCTTTTTCATAGGATGCTATCTTGGAACCATTTAATTATTTAAAATCTTTGCCTGGCAAAAACGTTCGATCTAAATTAATTGAAGCATTGAATTATTGGTTTCAAGTATCCGAAGAGAAATTCAAAGTTATTGATGAAATCATGAGCATGCTCCACAATGCGAGCTTACTAATCGATGATATTGAAGATGGTTCCGAACTGCGACGAGGCTCACCAGTGGCACATTTAATTTATGGTACTCCTCTAACAATTAATGCTGCTGAATTAGTCTGCTTTCTTGCCATACAAAAGGCATATACATTAGAGAACCCGGATGTTGGACGTATTTTGATCGGTAAGATTTTTTTTTCTTTTGAAAGTTACGAAACTATGAAGAAATTTGAGACAAAAATTCACATATTTTCGTTTCTCTAACAACTCTTTCTATTTAATAAATCTTCTTAATTTATTTAGATCATTTGGTTGAATTACACAAAGGACAAGGATATGATATCTGGTGGCGAGAGAATAACATTTGTCCAACAGAAGAGAACTATTATAAGATGATCGACAACAAATGTGGAGGTCTTTTTCATTTGACCTTGGATCTTTTGAGAACATGTTCATCAATTAATCTTACTGAAGACAAAACTAAAGCAATTAATGAGTTATGTCAAACTTTTGGTTTATTTTTTCAAATTCGAGACGACTATTGCAATTTAGTTTCTACAGAATATACACAAAAAAAGACGTTTTGTGAAGATCTGACCGAAGGCAAATACTCTTTTCCAATTATTCATGCAATACAAAATCGTCCAAATGATAACCGAGTTCAAAATATTCTTAAACAACGTACAAATAATATGAATCTAAAACGAGAAGTGGTCAAATTATTACATGAATTTGGATCGATTAAATATACGAAAGACAAATGTATGAAATTAGCTGATGAATGTTATGCATTAATTAAAAAATTAGAAGATAATATACATTTTAGAATAATTATGAATTACCTAACTCTCATTTTAGATGATTCAACTGAAAACGATTCTATGCAAAGCAAACATACTTAAATGACTATTTAACAACTAATATTAAATGAATTTTTTTTTATTTAATCTAATAAAATGATGAAATACAATTACCTTTTCATATAGATTTTCTTTGAATTATTTTTTTCTGCAGAACTTCATGTAATGTTCGAAAGTGCTGCTCTAACTTTTATTATCTAATACGTTTGTAATTCTAGTTAAATAAAAGCCTCATGTGCAGAAACATTATATTCTTACAAAAAGATTCGATATTTGCGTTAGACGAAAATAACATAAGATACAGATAATTTCAATTGAATTTGTTTGTAGAAGAAATGATCAATGGACTCTTGATCCATAAGATATCAATCAGTCGCACATGGTTAAAAAAGAAAAGGTGTCAATAAATTGCTTTAACACTCATAGTAAACAAAGATATTGACTTCGTCCTTCTCACATTCATTTCAACTCTATCGGTAGTAAACAAATGTTTTATTTTCTATGTGACGCAACAAAAGTTGCAATTTTTATTTGCATGATATCGAATAGAATTAAAAAACTTTGTATCAATTTTCATGTTTATTTGAAGAAGAAAAAAAATGTAACAATTGCTATGGCTGAAACAGAGAGAAGAGAATATTAGATGTACCATTCAAATGAAAGAAAAAAACTATCAGTATTCTAATGAATTTTATAATACAAAAGTAAATTAAATAATTCAGGAAAAGATGATGTTTTTCTTCTTTAAAAAAAATATTTGATAAATGTATCATGTTAATTATATAAACAACTCTTGCGATGTCGTTTTTTTTATAGTACAACTCTCAATCATTTTTAATGTGCTATATATATTTTATGATATGAGTGAATAGAATAGATAGAAACCTAGAGTTTGATGAATAATACTAGTACATTTCATCTTTAATAATTCGACTTGAATATTTTTTTCAATTTGGAAAATGAACAATCAATTCATTAGATTTTATATATAATAATAATCTAGAAATAGTTGTGAGCTTTACAATATTTAACTATAAATATAATAATAATATCTTAGTTGCATAATGATGATGAAGAATAAATTTTGATTAGTTATTTACTTTAAGATAATTTATTCTGACATCATTTTTTGAAAATCTTTTTTTTCTACGTAATTTCTGGAAATTTCCCGTATTGAAATTGACTTCCTATCCAATGATAAGGTTTTGATAAAAACAAATATTACTTCACATTAGTTTACTAGAAAAAAAATTCAATTATACACAACCTTGATTTACTACTAATCAGTTATAAAAGTTCATTTTTTTTCAATATAAATAGTTCCGATGTATACAATCAACAAGTATATTCAAAGAAAAAAACATAAACTAATTGTTTCTATATTTAGATATTATAGAAAAGGATATATTCTAACTTCTAAAATATTTTTGTGTTTAATATTACGAATAAAATGAAAATTTTCGATTTATATTTTCCTTCATTGTCTCTATATTTGACTGAATTGATTCAATAATCAACGTTATAATCTATAGTTCATTTTTGGTGAATGCACTTTTTAATTTAACCTATGACAGTCATCGGTTTATACGTGCGTTGGCGACAGTCATAGGGTTACCAAACATCTTTTTTTAGTTTATGAAAGACTATGTGTAGGTGAAATTTAATATTAATTGAGTGGTCGTAACTATTCTAACATGTCAGACAATATCATGCATACTAAAACCAGAAAGCTGAAAGACACGATTTTTCTCTCTGTAGATCACACTTAAATTTCAATCTCATAATTACATCTGTGTAAAGAAAAAAAAATTTAAACGAAATTTTTTCAGAATCAATGATAAATCTCTCTTGAAATTTTCTTTTAATAAATTACATAAGACGATATTTCAATCTTACTGAATATCATATAGAAATACATCATACTGCAAAATAGATTTGTATTATATTAACTATCAAAGTAACTGAATAATGATCTTTAGAGAAAAAAAATATATATGTAAACATAAGTAATCCATGCCTTTATTATAAAATATAATCATGAAAAAGAAAACACATCAATATTTTTCAAAAATATTTTAGTAGCTTCAAATTATGCCAGCATAAAGGACTTGCTAACATTAATAAAAATATGTGTCTTCTTGTATTACTATGGACAATATCGTGCTAGTTCAGCAACAGTACATGAATTTTCACAGCAGGCTTCAGAAAGTAATTTTTCTTCTGTAAATCTTCGTACAGGATTGTTGTATCGATGCTTTCCTTTTTGTGTTTCTATAGCTCCACAAACGATATTAAGCATAAACCAAAGATGAGTACTACATGCTTGATAAGCACGTTGAAGCTGGCAATCTTCAACTTTATATAATTTGCCATTCATTGTTACTTCTTTACCTTCTTTTAATAACCATCTACCATATTTAAGATTACAAGTTTTATCCGCAATTGATGTTGCGTTTTGATTTGCATCCGATTGATTGAAGAAGAAGAATACGAGGAATAAAAAACCGTAGAAATACATAATAATAATGAATAGTAGGAGAATGAAAGTAGTTTGTTGTTTAACTAAAAGACAAAAAAGATATGCATTGTTTTTAGAAAACGGTAAGAATATATATATATATATATGTGTGTGATCAATGTAAACTGAATTTTTTATGATTATTACTGATGACAAAAATGCACATGGTTATATATTAGGATAATAGCGGGCGACAATTTAGTGGAATGACAAATGTTAGTTAAACATTCATGGAGAGAAAAATCATATACATCAAGCGAAGTCATGCAAGTAAATGCAGAGGTTTTGCTTATGAAAACATTTTTATAATTAGTTGATGTAATAGAAAAGACTTAAAATGATGAACTATAATATATGACTAGTATCTTTATTTTTAATAGTAGATAAAAATTATTTGTATATTTATATTAGTTGATAGGAAATATCGATATTATTAGACTTTCCGATGAATATTTTTCTTAAACATATGTATTAACAATATACCAACAAATTTCGAGTTCAAATTAATTAAATAAATTTACTTACACTTTGACTACATAAAAAGAAACATGATTTTTCACTTTTCTAACCAAGAGCTATTAAAGGAATTGCTTTGATGTTCTTACTTTAAAATTTATTTTATGTAAACGTTATTTTTATCTGTTTCTTTTTTTGGTTGTAGTTCTTGTTTAAAAAAATCAGGGATTATAAACACAGTATACTAGCCTTATTACGATTGTTTTAATTCAATAAAAAATACAACGACAAAAAAAACAAACAATGGTTGTCATGTGTAAATTCTCACGTTTCGTTAATGCATTCAATTTTGTTGGCAAACAAAAAGGTCTTCTTTTTCAACATATTAAAATATCGATTGATCTATTTGAAAAAAAAGACGAATATAATATATTTCTAAAACAAAACATGAAGTATATCATCAATTAATTATTGGAAAGTTTTTTAGTAAAAAACGATATTGTTATATTCATATAAAGGCCATAAGTCGAATTAATACATTTTTTTCTGATTAAAATTAGATACGAATAGAGTTAGAAATTATATATTTCTTCTTATGTGATCAGACATTCTTCTTTTTCAGTTATACTAAAATCTTCTTGCGTTCTGTTTAAAAAAAATACTTATTGTTTTATTTCATTTGTTGTCACAAGCGACGCATAATCGCCATAACTAAAACGTTGTAAAAAAAGTGTTTGTAAAATTTACTACTTATCGATTGATACGATCGACAAAATAGTATTTCTATATTTATTATCATTGCGGTTATTTTGATGAGGCGAAGAATAATTTCAGACAATACATATCATTTAGCACTTTAAAAATAATTAACATTTATTCGATACTATAAGTCTTTTCTGCATATTGTTTTACAGTATTTTTCTATTTTTTATATAAAAAATACCTATTTCATATAATCAGCTTTTGTCTATTTTAATATCTTCCCACATTGTATTCATATTTACAGCTGATTACTTTCGATATTATATTACATATGAAACTCGATATTTTTTTGTCTTTTTTTACTCCTTAAACATGGTTTATACAAGTCATCGTGTTTAAAATGCTATTATAAGAATGTTTATTAACATAGAGATAATTTCGGTATCATTAGATTTATTTAAATCATCAAAAATGGAATAATGTAGTATTTTCAGTCTGAAATATAATTCTGTTTTTTTACACTGATGGACAGTATCGTGTCATTTCAGTAATTGTACATGTATTTTGACAACAAGCTTCGGAAAGTAATTTTTCTTGAGCAAATCTTCGATGATGATTTTTAAATTTACGACCTTGTTTTTGTGATTCTACAGCTCCACAGACGATATTAAGCATAAACCAAAGTTGAGTACCACATGCTTGATAAGCACGTTGAAGATTACAATCTTCAACTTTAAATAATTTTCCACGAATTGTTACTTTTTCATCTTCAGTTAATGAATGAGTATCATGTTGAACAGTACAATTTATATTTAAAGACGATAAAGGAGTAGGATGTCCACCATTTTGATTAACTGCATTTAATATAATCAATAAAATAAATGGGAACGATGAGATCATCATAGTAAAAATATATATTGAAGATAAATTATTATTGCTCAGCTAAAATATAAAAGATAAATATATTTCCCGATTCAATTCTATATAAGGGTGCATTCAAGATAATGTCAGACTGACAAAATTAAGACTTCTATAAAAATAACATGCCATATTCATTTATAATTCAAATAAAAAGGATTATAGTCAAAAATTGTTTTTATCAAATAATTTATACATAGAGAAGATACCTGATATAATCACGTACGTCATGAACTATGATATATAGGTAAAAATCTGTCTATATCTTGAAATTTTTCTTTGAATCTTTTCCTTTCATTACCTATTCAAATCATGAAATGTTTTTTTTTATATGTCATATCGTATTATCATCAAGAAAAAGAGAAAGATTTAACAAAAATAATAAATTATCCTGTTGGTTGAACAAAACGTTGTCGTATATACTAGACATTTCTGAATCATTAAGCCATATAAATAGTGTACTCATAATACATTAAATTGTATGTTGCATGTTTCACTTCTAGATAGTGCCTTATATTAATTACTGTCAAAATAATTGCTGCCCCCGAAGATTAGATTATATCAAGGATAACGAATGCTGATAAATCTGATGTTTTAATGACGTACATTCACTAGAATAATAAATCTTGAAAATCAAAATTAAAGAGTATCTTTTTAATAAGGTTAGACTGACAAAATATTGTGACGTAAAATAAAAACGCACTTTTTTTTTCGATTAATATTTTTATTTTAAATATAAAAAAAAAAGATTTATGTAATTAGCTGTCATGGATAATTAAATGAACCGATAAGAGTATTTGAGGTTATATTACAATTGTATGAATTCGTTATAGTAGAAGTAAAAGTTCGTGTAAAAATAAGAGTAGGACTTGATGGACGTACGATACGATAGATTACTGTGATCGGATTGATAATACTAATAATTGGATTATTGAATTGATAGGGTTCAAAACAAACATAATAGGTACCTGTTGGTGGTAGTGTACCATTACTTGGCCAATAAACATTTTCTGGACCTTCACCTACTTGATCATCTCTATCTAATTCTCCTTGATCAGTTGCGTTCGAAGGACCCCTGTTTGTATAGCAAATAGTTTTTCCACTTGGTGTTGTAACTACAATATCTCCATCGCCTGGTCGAGACCATGTCAATGTACATGCAAGATATCCAACATTTGTACATACATTTTGTATACATGTTTGTTCCGAATTACATGAAGGTGAACAAGGAATAGCTAATCATAAGATTTAATAATGAAATAAATTATGATCATAATTGAACTACCTGTTGTTTGTGTTGTTGTAATTATAGATGTGGTTGTAACTGTTGTTATTTCGCTTGTAGTAGTAGCCGCTAAAAATGTATATATTTAAGATCTACCATCTGAATTTCAAATAGGAATTAATAAAATTCTCATATATTTACATAAGAGCAAACATTTTATTTCATTTCTATAAGAAAAATTATCGAGTTTTTTATTTATACAAAAGCCTTTTTTTCTGCATATTCATATAACCTCACTTGTAGTTGTCGTTTTTGCTAATGATAATAATCCTATAACAATTGCTGCAATGATTGTACCAAGACAAATTAGACTAATCATTAATAAATATATACATAATGGTAAATATACGCAATAGTATTTAAGATATCTATATATATAAAATATTTGCTCAATAAAAAGATTAAATTAAAACTATTACTTTCGTTTTTGTTTTCTATCATTCTGATGATTTAAATCAGTGAATTCTTTTTGATTTGGATGTCTCTCGATTAACTAAATGAAAGAAAAAAAATTTATTCTGATATCATTATGATTATAAATAATCAGAGTGTGAGAATATGTATATAGGAGAAGTGGATTGTCTTACATGCAACGGTAAAGTTCGTTGTGAATTATTTTGTTTTCTATTGATAGCAGACATATATATAGAGTTTGTAGTTGATGCATGCGTCAATTGATTTGTATTTTTAGAGTCGAGAATATTAATTGAAATCTATAGACGAAATAAAATACAGTTTGGTAAATAAATTATATAAAAGATTTAACTGATTGCAAAATATCATTAACATCCGTTGATTTTCGATCTGTACAGTGGATGTTATTCGTTGATGGAATGATTCTATGGATGACATTGGTAGGTTGAACGTCGATTTTTTGTATTTGACGATTGTCCTAAATAAAATATTTTTTTTAAAATCATATGTAAATAATCGTACTTGAATTTTCAATGATTGATGATGACATTGTCGAGGTAATTTTAGAACCTGGACTAATCTTAAGGATGAATTAACCGGAACACTTTGTCTTCTTTGAAATGCAACCGATGGTATTTGACGATAATTATCAGAAATAACTTGCATATGTATACGATCTTTCATTAATACAGTTTATATCTTGTATATGAAGTCAAAAAATTCTTCTTTTTATGAATTCTTATTTTTAATAAATGAATCACAACAATTAATTATATTCATAATTACCATATAGATGCTATATTTATATACAAATCAAAGATTTGGTGGATGAATTCGTGCATTGCATATAAAAAAAATATATAATACCCGTCAATAGTGAATTTGTATTGATAGAAATAAAGCAACTATACATAGTTTTCTTCTTATTTGAAAATCAAAAATATATCAAAATGGCTTCATTACCATTGTATTGTTATAATATGAAATTCTGAATCCATTCAAAAAAATATTCTCCGATTTTTTTTCAACAATAATAAACAAAAAATAAATTTCATGGCTTTGATTCGAATACTTAGATAGTTTTGTTTATTGAATCTTAACTTTTTCTTTCGTTACAAATTTTAGATCTACTAGAATATGAGTTTCTTTATTTTATCAATATATTTGTATCGAGAGTTTTTATCTAGCAATAAATGTCAGGTATAAGATTGTTGACACGAAAACTAAACGATTGATGTATGCCAACTGTAAATATTTTAAAAATAGATTTGAAATAGTCATATTTATTACTTAGTGTATATATCGAATTAATTTAGAATTCTTAAAGCATTTCTAATACAACGAAATAATTTTCTTTTATGAAGTATTACAAATGATGATCATTGCGATCAATGTAAATGACTTCTTCTAACGGTTTTTAGAAAAAATTTTTTAGAATTCGAATTAACTTTCATCGCAGTTCCTGAAGAATATGATGTTAAGCTAAATCCACGATTCGGAAGAGCTGATCTATTCATATGAGAAAACTAAGTAAACTTATTAAAAGAATAAATATATATATATTGTCAAAATTTACTATACTCAATCATAATATTGGAACATGTTCAACAAATACTTCTGAAAAAGAAATTACAGGTTCACAAATTATTTATAAGCAAGGTTCTTCTGATGTACCATATTATCAAAGTATTATATTACATTGCGATGTATTAACATCTGAATTACAAGGAACTATTACTGATTTTATGACACCAGATAAAATAACGTTCAACTAAGATGCAATAATATTATATATTAATGATACTTCATCTTAGATAAATGTGCCTATAGTTGATGTTTATCATCGAACTAAAGATAGATCATCCATACATTGTTGAGCTAATATAGAAGATTGTCATAGTTTATAGTCAGAAATGATTTTAGAATATAATTAATGTACAAATGATAATTCTTTCACTTTCTCATCATCCAAATATATCTTTTGATAAGCAGATCTATAAATAAATAATTGTTGACATTGTTTTTATGTATGTCTTGATTTTTCAGGACATGAATTGTAAATATTAACTTTCAAGTTTGTACTGGATTTATATAGGAATCTTTTATTTGTGACAATATTGATAAGTATTATCTGTACAATCTAATGTTATAAAAAGATTAAAAGTTTGTAAATCAGTTGTCTAATATCGATTCGGAATTTTGCATTCTTCTGTAATATTCTACAAGTAAACGTTAATCAATTAAAATACTTTATCAGTAAATATCGATAAAAACGAACCTTGCTCGAATACACATTCGACTGTTCTGTACATAACCTAACAAAGAATGTGAATTTCAGTTGATTATCAATTAATCGAACAATAAAACTAGATCAGCAACTCACTACAAACAGGTAATAGTCGTGCAAAATACCTAGACGATTAATATTTTCTTGCAAATAATGGTTAAAAACAACTAAATTTTATCGATAATAATGATAATGGTAAATATTTGCTTGTCGCTCATTGGTATATATATATAAATTTAAAAAAAAATGTTTACAATCACTCAGACAGTCAAAAGCCTTTTTAATAGAAAATCATCATAGACATATACAAAACACTTCTTAATCTATAACAAATACACAATTTGATGTCTTCATCAGAAATATTCATATTCTAATCATACTTCTGGAATCAATAAACTTTAAAAATATAGAATAGTTCGGTACATTATTTTTTTATTCTATATTTAATTATAAGCATGTCATAAAAAAACAATAAATATAAACGATTCTTTCCATATAATCAACATAGACAATTCCATCTATTGACGTCATGATGTTAATATATATTCATAGAGTATTTGTCATTCATACGTCGTTTTTTTTTTATTGAACAGATTGTCATCTAGTCAGAATAAGGAGAAGAAAAAAAAGATTTAGATCAATATTTAAATAAATATACACCCCTTAACTCGTGCTACGCTATAAAGAATAATAGTACATGATTATTTTATGCTAAAAAATGACTACAACTATAGACCAAACTAAACCTTTAGTTTTTTGTCTTGATAAATCAACGAATTCAAATTTAAAACGATGTCTTTTTAATTTTACGACAAGATTTTTTGCCGATGGTAAATATTTATTGAAAAGTATTGTATTAAATGAAAAAAGTGAATTTGTGCCATTAGCACTTATTCTTAATGGTGATTATAATTCTGTTCAAGAAATTCTTTCGAAACAAAAAAATTCTTCAATAAAAATTTTTATTTTTTGTCAAAATTTTAATCGACAAATTTATGAACCATTTATGAAAGAATCAAATTCATCGACTCATATTATTGGATTATTTACAACAATCGAAGATTTACAAGATACACTTGAAAATATTTTAATTAAACAAGTTCATAATCGACAACTTATTCGTTTTATTACAGATAATTTAGAAACATATTTATGGTATGAATTTTTAAAACAAACATCAATGAATATCGATACAGTTATATCAAAACAATCTATTGATATACCAATTATAAATAGACAAATGGAATATAATCCATTCATAACTTTATATACTCTTCGTTCATCGATACGTAATCTTGTACAAAAAACAAGTGCAAATAAAAAGATTTTTTATGGAAGTGTTATAAAAAAGAATTTAATTGAAAAATTAGAATCAAATGTAAATAATCTTATTTCATTTAATTCATTTATTCATCTTCAAGGACATACTAGAACAGTTGATGCACGTCATCAATCACTTCAATGTTGTTCTCGTTGTAATGATGAAGTTTCAATAATATTTGAACTTGAATTAGCTGATCAACCAACATTTAAAATTATTCGAGTTTTTAATTCAAATGATAAAAATAATCTATGGATTGTACAATTAGTTGGTACAAATGAATGTGTTAAATTATCGAAACAATTTTCATATACGAAGCGTACAACAAGTTCTTTATGTCAATGGCAACAATCGGAAATCTTATTTGGACATATTTTACTTGCAATGAATGAAATAGATGAAGCTTATAATTTTTTTTTTCAAATACTTATTAATCAATATGATCAACTTAGTAAAATTTTTACAACAGCTAATAAATTATGGATAGAAGAACAAAAATATAATGAAGCTATTGATCAAATTGCAACAGAATTTCAACAAATTAAATCTATAACTTCAACAAATAAAACGACAACTAGAGGACCAGACGAAATAACTTATTTAGAATCAGAATTTGATTCAACATGGGAAACACCAATTGCATTGGAAGATGGAAAGAAAATTAATGATCTTTTACCGCCAATATCCTATCGAGTTGATCATATATTATCCAAAGAAAGTATACCAAAATTATCAACGACAACAACATCAACACGACGACGTTGTACATTATTCTAATTCTTATTTTCTTTATTATGTACTTAAAAGTTTTGTCAGTATTTATATACATATAATTTTATGACAGATGGTCAGTCAAACTGATACATTTTTTTCTTTCTGTATCATATAGCATTTGCTTTATATAATGTTAGTTGAATAGTATAATTAAATACGTATTCTAATCGAAAAAAAACAATTTTTACATGATCAATGTTGAAAATTCATTCATAAACAGTGCATAGAAATAGAATATTTGAAAATAAACTTGACTTTTTCTTAATGTCCAGTGTAAATCGAAAAAATTTATTACATAAGAATTCTTGTTTTTGCATTTGATTTTGATGTCTTATAAATGAGTGTAGAAATATTCTGCAAATTATAATGTTTTTAAAAAATCATCGTCTGCTTGATTTTATACATATATTTTTAATTGTATTGACAAAAGGTTTATATATCACCTATGAGTTAGCATTAATTACAAGAAAAAAAAATATAAGAAATCGATCTCATTTTGTATCATCCAACAAAAACCCTAGATAAATAATGTGTGAGTAATAATGGAATAGTTTCTGTATGACTCACACTTACATAGTTATGGTGCAATACTTTTTTTTCTTTCTACATGTGTCAGTGAGAAACAAAAAAAAATATTGTGCTGTCTCAGTCACTTTTTATTCGATCGCATCTACCTTGATGATACATTTCTTTATGTATTTTTAACATAAACAACAATACATAAAAATCTTTGAAGGTTGATTTTGTATTATAATGGTAAATTTCAATTGGATTATAATTATAATCAGTATTTTATGTATATCTACAAATGCTGAATTGGATAACAATTCTCATAATTTACCAAAATCAATAAGTGAACTTAAACAACATTATGATGTTGTTAATAATTTAGAAAAACGTGGTATTTTAAATTCCGATGTTGCTATTCAAGAAAAACGATTATATATTGAATCTGCATCGAAAATTGTTGGAAGTAAAGAATTGTTAACTGAAGAAGAATTTCTTACTTGGCAGCAACGACAACTGATTGTATCGTTTTCAAATATAATAGCTATTTTAGCTGGAATTATTGTAATTATTGCATTATCAATATTAGTAGGTATTTTCATAGTACCAATATTAATTCATGTACCAGTTATTATTTGGGAAATATTATTTTATATCATATCCATTTTTTTAATGATATTTATAAGTAATTCATGGTTAATATTCTTAGGTTGCCTTACATTTGTAGCAACATTATCATTTACAATAACATACCATTTTTCAAGAGAAAAATATGCTGGTTTAGTCGCATCTTGGATATGTTTTCTTGTTTGGACATTTGTTGCTCTATATCAACAACATCGAGAAGCTGGTTATTTAGCTGTTATGGCTTTAGAATCTGCATTAGGTTTTGTAATATTTGTTGGACAATTAGTTATTGTAATTGGTTTTCAAAATGAAAAAATTATTCCAAGTGCTACCATAGCTTCATTTATTTTACTTCTTATTGGTTGTATTTTACATATTCAACAACGATCAAATATATTAACAATACCATTTACTCGACCATTATTACTTTTAGGTACATTTGTTTATTTTATTGGAATGCTTATTCTTACATCTCGTTTGTATGATGAGTGGCGAGAAAAAAAATATATTTTTTGGATATTACAAATCATTACATTTTTCAGTGGACTAGCAACAATGTTTTTCGGTCCGATGCTTGAAATACCATTTATTCAAGCAGTTGGTGGAACAATGTTTGTTATATGGTTATTAGAAAAATATGTTGAATTTGCACCATGGAAAGATACATTTACAGTTGTTTTGAGTTTATTAGGTTTTGGAATATTATTATATGGGTTTGCATATTTTTTACAAACAAATCCTCAATATTTTATTTTTCATAGTTATTCTTCGAAATAAAAAACTTTATATTTTGTTCTTTTAATCTTATATGTTTAATAAATTAATTAATAAAAATTTCTAATACTCATCATGTCCAAGAGAAAAATAGTCAATAGAAAAAATGATGTTAGTCTCAACATCCTTTATACTAATAAGTCTTTTTTTATTAATTACTAAACTAGGAACACGATAAATTAATAGAAAGTTCCTATTTTATAAATTTGGAAGAATAATTCTGTAAAAAACAATAGAATTGTTTAGACTACAATCAATCTTTGATAAATATAATACGTAAATTTATAGATTTGCATATTTCACGCGTATCAAATGAGCAGTTTCTTCTCAATGAATCGAAAAGTTTTGATTGAAATTAATTTATTCATTACATTTCGCTCAATAAGTGCATTCAGTTTGCAACTATTTATTCATCAAATAATATAATAGCCTATTCAATAGCTCAACTTTTGTTCTTATTTATCTAACAATTAAATCTATCCTTCGATTAACATATTGACTTATTATCTTTATGAATTATATTGGTAAGAATCATACAAAATTTATTATTAATAGATCAACTATTAATAGTGATTCAATTCCTTATATAACTATCTATGAAATGATGAATCATCTCTCTAATGAGTATACTACATCCATGATTTAATTAACAATGTAAAATAAGAGGTACTGAAGATTATTCAAAATCTCTATACATAGTAATTATAAAATTCGATTATAGATATCGTAAACAAACTGATCCATATATGATAATCAGTGTTTAATTAAAATAACTGGATCAATATTTTGTATTATTCTGTTTTCTTTATAAATTACTCAAAATCATATAATTTGTTTTCCTATGAATTAGAAAGTTAATAATAGAAAAATGACTCATCTGTTTTCTACTTACCTTGCTATGGCGTAATTACTTGACGTATACACACAATCTACTTTCTTTTCTAATTATATAAGAACATGGCATGTTGTCTTTTGGATGCTCGTAGTAGTCGTTACTTACCAAAACAATTAGCTTCTACAACACAAAATTATGAAACAGAACATTTCTTTTTTAATTATGATACCAACTCACTCGATTGTAAACTTCTTACAACAAATATCTATTATCCATACTTTGAAAATATTTATCCATTTCTTATTAATGAATATGAATTAACTGATGATATGTTAAATGTAATTAAATCATATACAAATAGTCAAACAAATGAATCTTATAAGAAAACAAATCTCAATTTACTTAGTGCGAATTTCGATGATATCGATTGGATATATGTTAATAAACTTCGATCATTAATTCGTAATCTAGTTAAAATAAATCTAAAACCTATTTATTATCGTGGTTTAAATCTAAGTGATAATGAAATTAAATATTATATTGAAAAACAAAATAGCTATTATTATACAAATTCATTTTTATCATTTACAATTGATCGTTTATTAATTTATCCTGGAAATGCTATATTAATACTAAAAACAGAAACATCAAGTAAAAAAGCAAAGAAAAATCTGGCTAATATATGGAAATGGAGTACATTTAGTGACGAGAAAGAAGCACTTTTATGTGTCGGAACAAAATTAAGAATTATAAGTGTTCATTATTATGGTTGTAAATGGGAAATCGAAGTTGAATTAATGGAAGATGATCAAGAAGAAAGTTGAATGATTTATGGTATGAAAATATTTTAGAGTGAGACGATGAACTGAAATTGTAAAACATATCAATATTTTTTTTTAACTTGCTCTATTTATTATTAAGTGCGTACAATGGGTATTATAAGTATTCATAGGTGTTTGATAACTATGATCAATTATAATATAAGTATATGCACAAGCAAATAGTAATATAATCGATTTGATGTGGATAGAAAATCAAGCCATTTCAGAAGCAGACATTGATGTCTTTCTCGAAATTGTTTACCTCGTTTCATTTGAAAAATAAAAGACCTAATCGATCATCTATAGCCTATGAAATAATTCCCAATAAAAGATATTGTTGTAAAAGAAGGAACGACTTAAATCAGATTCTTCTATTCTTCCTAATGTTTTCTTTAGCTATTTCGAAAAGGGCAGTGGTTTATGCTTGTGAACTTTAGAGAGCTGTAATCAAAATACTTTTTTTTGTATTGTTATGTGTTTCTTGGATTCTCAATAAAAACTCTCGCCATTTACGTGATTTATATTTTGAAATTTCAATTTTTACTTCTTGTGTTAAGACTCTTAACAATACTCTTGTCTTTTCATTTGTATTTCATATCTTTTTCACATGATAATCTTTGTTTTTTACTCTTTTCATTTCTTTTGGCTTCTAAACAAGATAAGGAGACAATGATGGATGGACTTTTCTTTTTCTTTTCATTTTATAAGTCTATTCTTTAGAAAATTAAGCAAGAAAGTGCATATAATTCGTATACCACACATCTACTCCTTGATTAACTCTATTCTGCAGAATTTCGACTGCAAACGCTACATGTATAATGCACTTTAAGGATCAACTTTAGGTTGATATGCAACCCGTGTCTGTCAATGAGAAGCACCTTTAGTGAGAGACAATAAAAGAGATAACACTATCTCCTTTCACTTGTGCCAAAATTACACGAGAATGAGTTTACGAAAGAATGTTGTTTGGTTTTTTTCTTTTTTTCTGCTGTTGCATCTACCACACAAATTAACATCAGAAAATCCTTGCATTTACAAATTAAATGGAAAAGGCGTAATCGATTTAACTAGCGTGGGTCATATAGATGGAACACCTGCATGGAAACGTATGACTCCTGAGATAAGTGACGGTCATGGTAATGATAATTATCACGTGTTTTCATACATAGAAAATCTCATTGTTTCTAGTATATTCGTACAATCCGTGCCATTCGTTTACTGAAACTGCATGTATAGATGTTGCTGGCTGTCAAGGTAAAGGGCAATAACACTACATTTTTAATTAGTACTTCTGATAATTTCACCTAGTTTACGCCACTGACGAAAAAGTAGCTTATTCATTAGGCCCTCAAAGTAGTGTTCAATGGAAGACGACATCGGGTCAAGATATTCCGACTCTGGTCTACATATCGGATGAAAAAAGATCATTATCTGTTGATCTTCGTTGTTTGAATTCAGGAGAGCCTGACAAGCTAGAAGTGCACGGACATCATCCTGTTAGTGGTTTGTATACCATGACATTATCATCGAAGTGCGTATGTTGGGATGGTTGTAAAGGTCAGAAACCGATTCTGTATTGTAAACCAGTCTAATATTATTTTGTCTAGATAGTTCGAAGCCGAAAGGACTGAGTGGAGGATCACTTATCATCATTTTGTTCGTGGTTCTTGTAGTTATCTATTTAGTTGTCTTCATGTCTTATAACAAATTTAGACGACAAGCAACTGGTATTGACATCTTTCCACATCGTACATTTTGGACTTCACTACTTGGTTACTCAGTAGATGGAGTGATATTTGTATTTCGAAAAGCAACTTGCAAATCAATAGGATACAACACTATCCCATAGACACAACTTATCAAATACTGCAGTGCGCATGTTTACAAATTTGCTTTGTCTCTTACAAATATTTTATTGAAAGAATGAATTTAATAAAACAAAAGTAAAATGTTGAGGATGTGTAATATTTATTCTAACTATATCCTTTTCTAATTATGCATTGATCAAAATATTTTTTTAGTTTATACTCTTAGGCATTCTCTGCTATTGTCTTCAAACTGGAACATCCTGTACTTAAGCTGTAATTCTTATAGTCGTCAATATTCTCTTTTTAAAATAGTTTCGATACCGACCATTGATCTGACTCTACCAGCAATTTTAGAATGTTATTATGATGATTACAAAGTGTAAAGTTGGTGATTTTCGTCACTCACGAAATGAAATGAAAACCGATATCTGAAAGTTTTCTATTAAGTTTATTGAAATATTAAAATTTGTCGAGTTTTTATAGTAGAACAATCACTGGTTTACAAATAAATATTTAGAATCGATGACTGATTAATGCTAATAACATTGAGTTTTACACAATGTACATATTATTAATTAATAATTGCTGTGTATCCTTGACAACTAAAAGATGAAAACTGATATATTGCACAAGATTCTGTTGCCAACAGGAGACGCTTAAAAATCTGATATATATAATTTCATATAGTTTCTTTTTTGTCTTTTAAAATGTGAAAAAGACACTACGTTCTAATTTATTTCTATTGGAATTTGTTGAAATAATACTTACTTTCTGTTCTTTTAAATTAGGCAATTATTTATTATCACAAACTTATAATAAAACTCAAATAATTTCGTCTTAACGATTATTCTTTTCTTACCATACCATAGAAATGTTTAAAAAAGACGTTATAGTCTTAGGAATATACAGTATCACTTCCACTAATATAGACATATCTGATATATCTATAAATCCCGATGTTTCAACATGAGTATTTTATTGAAGTTTTACATTCGTCAACAATTAAAGTTCTTTAATATATCAATGTGCAAACATTGTCATTCAAATTTCATTATAAGTGTAACACTACTAAATTATATTTTATAAGATTAAAGGAATAGTAGATAACTATTACTCGTAAATGCTCATTTTTGTATAATTTCTTGTAACAATAAAATAATTGAAGAAGCTAGAGATATTTTTTAATAGTAAGAACCATCTATAAAATGGAACAGCATATCATATAATTTGTGAATAAATTATTTCTCATACATTCACTAGTATTTATAACATTCGAATTTATTAATCACATCATCAAACTTTTATATTCAGATTCCAATCAATAAAGAAGACATAATTGTGCAATGATATCTTCTTGAATGACAACATTTTTCTACAATCGAATAATATAATTTGGTGTATGATATGTAAGGTAACAGTTGTTACCTATAATGACTTTATCTCAAACTAAAAGATATATTTTATGAAATATGAATTAACAAGGGTACTGAAGTGTTATGGCTAGAAATTTGTACACATCCATCACCTCTTTCCCCCTCCTATAGACGTGACAGATATTATTAATTCTCATTAACTGATGCTACAGCAGCTACTTCGTGTTTCACACTTTAACCTCTCGAGAACTGCGCTGACACCTATTCTTTTCTTCTTATTAATGAATGAATTTTTCTGAATGCCAAAGAGTATTATAATAAATAACAAAAGAAAAAAAAAACTTATTTTATTCATTTATATAACATATAACAAAAAAGAATATTTTTTTCTTGAACCTAAAATTTTTTCTGAACCACAAAATAAAATAATAAAATTACTCCAAAATAACAGTGTGAATAATAGTATTGTTAATTTTTAAATCTTCAATTGAATTTGTTTCATTTTTAATTTGTTCAACAAATGGATAAATATCTTTTAGAAGATCGCATTTAACTGTTACCTGTTCTTGTTCACTTTCATTTCTGTGATTCCAAAAATGACTTCTACATTCATCAAAAGGATCGAATTGAAACATACGTTTCGGTCTTTTTGGTGCAGGCAACCACAATTGCCCGAGTGGTCTTAGAATTAATGGAAAAATATGTCTTTTTCGAATTTTTACATCGGGTGTTTGTAAACTCCATAAAGAAGATTGATCTTGTTCATAGAAGAAAATATCAACAAATGGAAAATGCCATTCAAATTCTCCAGCAATTGGAGTATTAATATAAAATAATTTATAAAAGTCTTGTTCTGATGTATCACCTTCATGTAAAACTAATCCAATTAATGTTTTATTCACTTCTTTGAATACATTAGTAAAAAGTTTTCGTTGTCGATTTGGTATTATTATATCAACATCATCATCCCAAGGTATAATATCATGATGTCTTATAGATCCTAGTAATGTTCCTTCATATAAAAAATAAGTAATATTATGTTGACGACATAATCTATCAATTATTGTTAATAAATGCATTACTAATGTATGTTCACAGCGAGAGAATGCACGAGGAAGAATAAGTGATGATTTCCAATGAGAATAACGATAAGGAAAACGAAATGTTTTTGTAGAAGGATACGAAGGTGGAAAAATTATTGGTGATTGAGGTAAATTCTGTTCACTATCATAACGATGTGACAACTCTAAACATAATATAGATAGATCATCAACAGCAGTGCTTTCATCTTCTGTATTTGAAAAATTATTAAATAAAATCGTTGGTTTAGTGGAGTTTCTTAATGATGGACATGATAAACATTTTGTATGTCGAATAGATGAATAATTTATTAATGTAATAGTTAATACAAACGCGAACAGAATTAAGATAGGTTGGTGTAGTGTCTTAGACCGACGATACATAATTTTTAATTTTGTTAAATTTAATATTAGTGTGTGGCAGATGTTATTATCATTAATGTTGTATTGGTTATATTCATATGATTTCTTTTCTGTTTTCTTTGTGTAATGAAGAAAGCAAAACGCATTAGGGAATTACACTGAAATCGAATGAAGAAAATATGATCAGTTATATCAGTTTATACTTTTCGTTCCATTTCTATCATTTTTGTTAGAATTGCATTTTCAATGTTCAATAAACTATTTAGTACAAATGTTATTTATCAAACTAATCTATATATTAAAGAATTTAATGTTATAATTTGTAATACTATGGATTTCGTATGAAAAGAAACAAACAAGAAGCTGAATAATGATAATTACAAAAGTACCACTAATTAGTCTCTTGTGAACTTTGAAGGAAGTCAAATCATGATTGTATTCTTATTTTTGTTTCTGAATAAATAGGAAGAAAGTGAATGAGCAAAACAAAGTATTAATATTCGAAATAATTATTTTTCTTCAGCAGCTGCTGAAATGTCTTTCGAACAACAACAACTACATATAGTATCTTTACATAATCACTTAGCAAGATACAAAACATTGTCATGATTCAAACAGTAAAAAAAGAAATACTTCATATAAGAAAAATTAAATCAACAATTATTAAATGATAAAAAAAAAACATGAAGACAGACATAATAGCCATCATTACATGAAAATATCTTCACAAGCATCTCAAGATTCAAGAATTGTTCATTCATAATCGAGAACAAGTTTTAATTAAATATCTCCTTCAAAACTGAAAAGAAAAAATATTCTATATATAATAATCAACTTTCTTCTTCATTAATCCAAAGGACTTCAAAGTAAATTATTCTGATGCTATATAAAATATAATTATCAATATAAAATTGAAAATGATATTTACGGGTTCAGATGATAATTAGGATGACATTTTGTTGTCTATATATTTGAAATGATAGTAGATGTGGATAATAGACAAGAAAGTTATTTTTCTCTTTAAAAACCATATGTCGCTCCCATTCAATATATCATATAACTACTTTTGAACCATTTTTGCTGAGAAAAATACAAAAACAGTTGAGACCGGGTGTAATCACACCCTCGCATCCTTGATCCTGGAATAAATACACAAGCCCATTTATTTCATATGACTCTCTCTACAGTTGAGAGAATAGAAACTTATTTTATTCATTTATATCGATACAAGCATCACAAATTTTTTATATAACATTCAACAAAAAAAAATTGATTGCTTTTAAACTCAGCTGAATATTGTTCTGAATCATTAAGCACCATAACGAAGCTTCTTAAAGATAACTGTATGAATAACAGTATTTTTAATTTTTAAAATTTCAACCCAATCTGTTTTATTATTTTGTACAACAAATGGATAAATACGTTTCAGACGATCGCATTTAACTGTAACCTCTTCTTGTCCACTTTCAATTCTATGATTCCAATAATGAATTCTACATTCGTCAAAAGGATCAAATCCAAAGAAACGTTTAGGTTTTCTTGGTGCAGGTAGCCATAACTGTCCAAGTGGTCTTAGAACTAATGGGAAAACATCTCTATCACGAAATTTGTCGTCAGGATAATTTATATTCCATAAATAAGACTGTCTTTGTTCATAAAAGAAAATATCAACAAATGGAAAATGCCATTTATATCCTCCAGCACTTGGAGTATTAATATAAAATAATTTATAATAGTCCTGTTCTGATGTATCACCTTCACGTAAAACTAATCCAATTAATGTTTCATTTACTTCTTTGAATACATCAGTAAAACGTTTTCGTTGTCGATTTGGTATCATTATATCAACATCATCATCCCAAGGTATAATATCATGATGTCTTATAGATCCTAGTAATGTTCCTTCAGACATAAAATATGTAATATTATGTTGACGACATAGTCGATCAATTATTGTTAATAAATGCATTGCTAACGTATGTTCACAGCGAGAGAATGCACGAGGAAGAATAGGTGATGATTTCCAATGAGAATAACGATAAGGAAAACGAAATGTTTTTGAAGAGGGATATGAAGGTGGAAAAATTACAGGTGATTGACGTAAGTTTTGTTCATTATTAAGACGATGTGTCAATTCTAAACATAATATAGAAAGATCATCAACAGCAGTGCTTTCATCTTCTGTATTTGAAAAATTATTAGAGAAAATCATTGGTCTAGTTGAATTTATTAATGTTGGACATGATGAACATTTTGTATGTCGAATAGATGAATAATTTATTAATATAATAATTAATACAAAAACGAACAGAATTAAGATAGGTTGGTGTAGTGTCTTAGACCGACGATACATAATTTTTAATTTTGTTAAATTTAACATTAGAGTGTGGCAGATGTTATTATCGTTAATGTTTTATCGATTGTATCGATTCAATTTCTTTTGTAGTTTTTTTTGTGTAATAAAGAAAGCAAAAATGCATTAGGGAATCACACTGAAATCAAATATTAAAAAAATGTGGTTAGTTATATCAGTTTATACTTTTCGTTCCATTTCTATCATTTTTGTTAGAATTACATTGTTAATGTTGAATAAAATATTTAGTATAAGTAATAAAAAATCATATCTACTGATATGAATATTATTTATCAAACTAATCTATATTTCATAGAATTCAATATATTATAATTTGTAATATTTTTGATTTTGAATAAAAATAAATTGTTCTCATTAATAGGAAGAAAGTGAATGAGCAAAACAAATTAATGAAACAAATTTTTAATTGCAGCCCAACAATTGAAGAAATTATGTGGAGCGTTGTAATTAGATGCGTTATTTTCTATTTATCTATCATTTTTAAAATAAGATCATTATACTGGCTTGATCAATATATATTAGTATATTCTCATCCAGGTCAAAAAAATCTTGTTATTCAATTATTCAACATGATCTTGATGAACAATTATGAAAACAAAGTGTAAGAAATAAATTCTTGTCATCTAATATTTAATTATAAATTCATTGATTTCTATAGAAATAATGAAATATAATTGTCGTGGTTATATAATTAGTGGACTACGTGAAGGTAAAGATAAAAATCAAGCTTGCTGTATTGTTACTGATTCAACAGAATATTTACTAAAAAATAAACTAAGATATATAATAGATGTTGGCTTTGTTTAATTAATTGAAACGATAAATTTGTTATTGATTTTTTCAAGTTCATAGTTCTGCAACTGATCTTATTGTTATATGTTCAGCGCTTGGTTGTGACATGTTTCATTATGTATTTTCAACTTGAACAACTGTATATATAGATTTTCTTCTGATTCTATATAAAGTTTGAAAATTGTTTTTTAAATAAACAGATTTATAAAAAAGATCATCGTTGAATTGATGATAAATGTGTATGTTCTATTTATCAATTTGGTTATACACGATTATATCGTAATACAACTATTAAAAAAGAACAAAATGCATATCATGTTGCGGAAAATCAAGTATCAAAAGGAATAGATTCTTTTTTTTGTTGCTTAATTTTTCCTCTAGTATCAAAACGCAAATATATATTAATGAGAAATTATGTGTCGATGATGATCTTCCGCGCTTGATGACCTGATAATTTGCTACTTCGAATAAGTCAAAGTATGTTGAATATTAATGATTAAAATAAATTAATTTCAAATTAAACATCTTTCTCATCAATGATAATAATAGTTCAAGTTTTGAAATAAGGGTGACTAAATCCGCTGTACATAAATACTGATATATTAATATTATACAATAATTAAAGTTTTTGTCTAATAAAATAATTCGCTAACATCCATATCTTAGTATTTTTCTGATTAAATGATATCTATTCAAATATATTGATATAAAGATATATTATGAAGAAAAGAATTTTTTATCTATATACATTTGTTTATTTATAAAATTAATATTAAATTGATGGATATATTGAAATTTGATCGTTATATTAATAAAAACGTGTATATAATATTATATAGAATATAACTTAGTTACACATATGTGACTGTTTAATAATGAAATATAGTTGACTTTCTTCCATTTTTGTTATTTATTATATTATTTCGGACGGAACAAAATCATTGATCTGAACGAAAATATCAAGACAATACCATCAAATCAATAAACAAAATCAAACCAGATGACATCATCGAACATCTCTTGTAAAGGATAATATGCTCTATATTGTTGATTAAGAAGTTCAAAATTTGCAAAACTTTAATGATTTTTTTCTTCAACAACTGCTGAAATGTCCTTCGAACAACAAAATCCACATATACTTCCTTTATGTAATCATTTAGCAAGAAAAAAACATTGTCATGATTCAAACAGTAAAAAAAGAAATACTTCTTATAAGGAAAAGTGAATCAACAATTATTAAATAATGAAAAAAACACAACGACAGAACTAAATAATAATCATCATCTCAAGATTCAAACACTGTTCATTTAGAATCGAGAACAAGTTTTAATCAAATATCTCCTTCAAAATTCAAAAGAATAAATATTCTATATATAATAATCAACTTTCTTCTGAATTAATCTAAAGGATTTCAAAGTAAATTATTCTAATGCTATATAAAATTGAAAATGATATCTACGGGTTAAATTAGTGATCAGATAACATTTTGTTGTCTATATATTTGAAATGATAGTAGATGTGGATCATAGACAAGAAAGTTATTTTTCTCTTTAAAAACCATATGTCGCTCCCATTCAACATATCATCTACTGATTTTTGAACCATTTTTGACGAGAAAAATACAAAAATAGTTGAGACTGGGTGTAATCACATCTTCGCATCCTTGATCCTGGAATAAATACACAAGCCCATTTATTTCATATGACTCTCTCTACAGTTGAGAGAATAAAAACTTATTTTATTCATTTATATCAATACAAGCATCACAAATTTTTTATGTAACATTCAACAAAAAAAATGGTTTCTTTATAACTTAGCTGAACATTGTTCTGAACCATTAAGCACCATACCGAACCTTCTTAAAGATAACTGTATGAATAATAGTATTGTTTATTTTCAAAATTTCAACGGAGTCTTTTTTATTATTTTGTTCAACAAATGGATAAATATCTCTTAAAAGATTGCATTTAGCTGTTACTACTTTTTGCCCTTTTTCAATTCTATGATTCCAATAATGAATTCTACATTCATCAAAAGGATCAAATCCAAAGAAACGTTTAGGGTTTCTTGGTGCAGGTAGCCATAATTGTCCAAGTGGTCTTAGAACTAATGGAAAAACATGTCTTTTTCGAATTTTTGTATCAGGTGTTTGTAAACTCCATAAAGAAGATTGATCTTGTTCATAAAAGAAAATATCAACAAATGGAAATTGCCATTTATATCCTCCAGCACTTGGAGTATTTTTATAAGATAATTTATAGTACTTTTTTCCTGGTATATTAGCATAATTTATAACTAATCCAATCAATGTTTTGTTTATCTGTTTGAACGCATCAGCAAAAATTTCACGTTGTTGATATGGTACCATTATATCAACATCATCATCCCAAGGTATAATATCATGATGTCTTACAGAACCTAATAATGTTCCTTCATATATGAAATAAGTAATATTATGTTGACGACATAGTCGATCAATTATTGTTAATAAATGCATTGCTAACGTATGTTCACAGCGAGAGAATGCACGAGGAAGAATAGGTGATGATTTCCAATGAGAATAACGATAAGGAAAACGAAACGTTTTTGAAGAAGAAAATGAAGGTGGAAATATCATAGATGTTTGAGGTAAGTTTTGTTCACTATCAAAACGATGTGCCAACTCTAAACATAATATAGATAGATCATCAACAGCAGTACTTTCATCTTCTGTATTTGAATAATTATTAGAGAAAATCATTGGTCTAGTTGAATTTATTAATGTTGGACATGATGAACATTTTGTATGTCGAATAGATGAATAATTTATTAATATAATAATTAATGCACAAACGAATAGAATTAAGATAAGTTGGTGTAGTGTCTTAGACCGACGATACATTTTTTTTAATTTCTTTGAATTTAACATTAGAGTGTGGCAGATGTTATTATCATCAATGTTTTATCGATTTGATTTTTTTTTTAGTTTTTTTTGTGTAGTAAAGAAAGCAAAAATGCATTAGGGAATCACACTGAAATCAAATGTCGAAAATGTAATTAGTTATATCAGTTTGTATTTTTCGTTCTATTTATATCATTTTTGTTAGAATTACATTTTTGAGACTAAAAAACTATTTAGTATATGTAATAAAAAATCATATCTACTGATATGAATATTATTCATCAAACTAATCTATATTTTAAAGAACTCAATATATTATAATTTGTAATATTATCGATTTCGAATGAAAAGAAACAAACAAGAAGCTTAATAACTATAGTTATAAAAGTACCACTACTTAGAATAAAAATAAATTGTTCATAATCATAGGAAGAAAGTGAATAAGCAAAATAAATGAATGAATCGAAGTATTAATATTCGAAATAATTGTTTTTTCTTCAGCAGCTGCTGAAATGTCGTTCGAACAACAAAAACTACATATACCATTTCTATGGATTATTTAGCAAGATAAAAAACGTTGTCATGATTCAAATATTGAAAAAGGTATACTTCGTATAAGAAATTAATAAATGATAAAAAATAACACGAAGACAGCAATAAATAATCATCATTATCACATGTAATTATCTTCACAATCATTTCAAAATTCAAACATAGTTCATTCACAATCGAGAATAAGCTCTAGTCAAATATCTCCTTGAAAATTGAAATGAAAAAATATTTTACTATATACATATGATCATAGAAAATTGAAAATGATATAGAGGGGTTAACGTGATAATTAGGATAACATTTTTTGTCTATATATTTGAAATGATAGTAGATTTGAATGATAGACAAGAAAATTATTTTTCTAGAGGGCGAGAGTATTGGTGAGGGTATTCTATCTCATTGGGAACCACATCCGACAACCTATTCATTTATATGTAGAAATAAACAAAACTGGACTTATATATATGTACATGTCAGAGATGAATATAGAATTCAATTTAAAAACATGAAGAAATAAATAAAATCTCTAGCTTTATAAAATAAATCAAAGAGGATTGTTTTTTTTAATTTTGTTTTTGATGATAATTATTATATATCTTTTGGTTTTATTGAATATATATATTTATATGTTCATTTTTTTGTATCTTATAAACTACTGGTCTATTACGAATTACCTTCTTTAAATTTTATTTTTGATATTGTTATTCGATCAAGTGCTTATACTAATTTTGTACCATTATATTAGTTTTAATACTGATACTTTTTTTGGATAAGTATGTTCGTTGGTATTTATTGTACACACGCAATAAGTATTGTTATGAGAACGTGAGAATTTAATAGAAGAATACCAGATAAGTAAATACGTGCCTGTATGTGTTAATAGATCGAAAATTAAATACTACACATTATTCTAAAATACTCACTTACACAGCACAGTCGAACAAGAAGAGACCATGTAAGTAAAACTATTGATATTCTTTATTTTCAAAGCATTTTCTCGACCTTTTTTTAAATTGAAGACTATATATTTAGAATTTAAAATGATGCAGAAGATAATTTAGCAATGCGAAAGCTTAAAAATTTTAACATAATGCCTTTTCTTTCTACTCAGATCAAAAACAACGACAACGTAAACGATCGCAAATGATATAAAACTGGTATAAAACGACGAAACCCAGCGTTTTCACGTCACCGTAATCCAGCGTCCCAGAAAACGGTAAAAATAGTTTGAAAATTAATGCAATAATACACCATTTTATAATCTTTCAGGTCGTTTAAGATGCTGCTTCTTTTCAATGGCAAGTAACGGCGAAGGCGACGAAAACAAGGATCTTTATCCATCAGTAAGTCGATTCATTTCTTGCTAATATTTTTTTGAGTAATAAAAATATTGGAATGAGCAATAATGAAAATACGATTAAGGAATAATTTTTAGATAATGAAAAGACTTTTCCTGAGAAATTTTTGTATAATTGTTTTTTCATTTAGTTTACTGTGTCGTGAATATAGTTCACAGGTATAAAAGGAATAATAAAAGACTAAGAGAGGTGATAAATAAATAAACATAGGAGAAAAAAGGGAAAAAACAGTAGAAAGCGAAGAAGTAGATAAGAAAAAGATGATAATAAACATAAACTTTTCAATTTTTTTAAAACAGGATGATTAGATAAACACGAGAAACTATGAAAGGAGTGATTATCGGCTATTTGTGATATCTCTCGCTTTACTTATCGATCTATCTTTGTTAGTTTGATTTAAATATAATTATTCCTAAGTTAAAGGTAGTTCTTTTTTTTAATGATTTATTTGTTCAAATATAAAATAATCTTATTCTTTTAGATTAAACAATTATTAGAAGAAAAACAGAAGCTGCAGGAACAGCTGGATCGAGAACTGGCTCAACTCTAGGCAGAAAATGCTGCAGCACGGGTTCAAAAAACTCAACAGGACATATTGGGCCTGGAAACAGAAATCGAAGAAGAAAAAGAGGCTCAAGACCACAAATAAAAGCAAGTGTAAAAGTCTAATATATAGACATAACAGCATATTTAGATATTTAATAAATCTTTTTTTCCTGAAACAAAATCAAACTAAATACAGAAGATTATTTTCTTTTATTCTTTGTTTTATTTGTTCGCCTGCATTTCGTACCTAAAACATAATCTATACTATTCCTGTGATTTTCTTATCTTGGTACCATTTTTATGATACTGTTTCATATATATTTTACAATTAGCTTCAACCTAATGAACAATAAAGTTAGACTTGTGACTCATATATCTTAGTATTCGAATATGAAAAAGAATGATCTCCAAATAAAAGATACTTTTCTTGAAACGGACAGTTCTTCTAAGAATGCTTGATCTATATCATTTAACATCGTTTCTGTGTGTGATATTAATAGCGAATGGATCAAAATTTTATTAAAGAATTTATTAACAAATATCTTTTAAACAGGGAAAATATAAATAAAAATCCTTTGCATGTGCTGTAATTGTGCGTATAGTAAATGATAAATTTTGTACGTTGGAACAATTACGACGAGTTACATCACGTGTAAAATTGTTTGTTACAGTTACTAAATTATTATATGAAATCTTAAGATCAATAAGATTTGGTAAATATGTATTAGTATCAACTAAGAATTGTTCCACGTAAATAGCACGTTGAAAACGAATTGATAAAGAAATAAGATGATGAAATTCAACAACTGAAGTCAATTGATCATTGCTTTCGTCGGTATTATTGATAATTCTATTATTCAAAACAGTTAAATGAGTGATAAATGGAAATGCACGAGCAATACGAAGAAAAAATTCATGTTTAAATGGATACTCCCTATCTGAAAGATATAAAATTCGAACATTTTTGCATACATCTCCTTGAAAACCATAACTGATCATATATATATAAGTCATATTGCATGGAAGTGAAAAGATATGACATTGAGCAGCATTATCTGGATAATGGCTTATATAACAATTGACTCGACCATATTGCCAATTAAGAAATGTACGAGAAATATCATTGTTTGATTGCATATACATATAATTACTCATAGATTTACTATGTGTCTTAATATTGAACATGAATATTTGAAGTCGAGGTAGATAAATGAGTATTTCATTTTTTAAATGAGTACCATCAATGAATGTTGATCGATGACTAACATCAAGACATAATTCTAATTCTTCCAAATATATCATTTGATGAATTAGAGGTAATATATAACTATTATATTCATTCGTTTCCGAATATGAACATAAAGAGAAACATTTCAGGTGAGTTACTGCAGTCTACAATAATATTGAATAATATGCATTAATATTTTTATATTAATTTATTTTCTTACCAAATTTTCTATAGATAATGATGGAGTATTGATTTGGTCAATTATAACATATAATTTATGTAGTTGAGAAAAACGACCATCAAGTATGCATAGACAATCATTAAATGATTTTACACTAATACTTAAACCAGCTAGACTTGCTGAATAATAAATCATCGAAGATAATGTATAGAGAGATATTAATGGACGCCCTTCAATACTATTTTGATTAAAATCAAGTTCGATAAGATTTGTAAATGTATGAAAAATACGTGGAAGTAATATTTCACGTAAATCAATGCGGGATGATGATGTAGATCCTTTTCTATCGATTGTGAGAATAAGATGTGTAATATTATTTTTAAAAATATTGACTAATGGTGACTCTTCTATAAAATAAATAATTTTTTATTTAAACAATAACCAGTGAACATATAAATCTTACCAGTGAAATGATGAAGTACAAAATCTGTATTAATTTTAGTAAAAATAAGTTTATGTAAACGAGGATACATAGTCGAAAGAAGAATGCGTTCTATAGAAAATGGTTCGAGAATGAGACATTCAATATATTGATGTATTTGAGGTAAAATATCCAAACAATATCGATCTATGATTAAATCAGGTAATGGACAATATTTATTGGTTTTTGAGTCTTTTTCTGCTAATTGTATAGAACGAGTGTAGACAAGAGCTCGTACCAGTTTATCAAATCGTTTATTAACACCAACAAAAGAATAGAGTACGTCAATATTATTAAGATTATTCCAAATTTTAATTATCATTTCGTCAGGAAGATCCATTATATGAACGAGTGAATGATTCATCGTGTTTGTCAAAAAATGGTACATGTATAGAATGAGAATGCTATTCATATAGCAAAGACAGAACAATAGAAATATTTGGCAGAGAAAATTTAATAATGAACCAATAAGAGATTATTCAAAAAAGACGTTCTCTTTTCTAAAAAGATGTCGCATGTATAAACTTACATAAAATTTAATATCATTTGATATTTTGATTTGAAGTTATTCTATAAATGAAAATGTTTTTTTTATCTAATTAGCTTTTGTATAGAGTTTTATATAGTATTTGTTTTACTCATAATAAAGGATTCTATTGAACCTTTTTATAAATGAATTATTCTTGTCATTAAATATTTGAGCATTCTTTTAAGACTTTATAGATCAGTAATTTGATTATTTACTATCGAAAATCGAGGATATTATAATAGTCGTCATTCATTAGATAAAAGACTACATTTGAAGAAGAACGTGTACAATACACACTATATCATATTCTTCTCAATAGCATAAATAAAATAGGTAAGAGTAACAATCATGGTCACAGTAACTACTCTCGCTCTATCAAGGAATACAGTATGAATAAGTATCGATATTTGATTGATAATTAAGAAAATAATTACAATAAAGTGTTTGATGATATGTAAAGACTTACTTGTATTAATTACAAGCCAATATATTAGCATTTATCGATTTTCATACAGCATCTAATGGTCAACATGGATTAAACAAAGCTAGTGATTATAATGGAACTCGAGTAACTTGTAAACCGTTACAAAATCTCGAAAAAAACAATAGAAAATGATTTTTTTCATCAAGCATCAGCATTAAAAGATATATGTTCTTGTTCAAAAAAATAATGATATTATAAAATATATTACAATTCTTGAAGAACGACAAAAAACTGTTGGTATTAAGCACAACACTATATTTGTAATAATCGATCAAAAAATAAATAAAATTATATTCATGGTAGCATGTATTCAGTTGTATTATCTATAATAATTATTATACAAGAAATAAAAACTGATTATTTGAACAATACATTTATTGTTACATTCAAAAAATGAATTTAATGTGACAGTCTAATAAAAAAAGAAATCAGAAGCCCCACCAAGTTTGTTTGTTAAAGAAAAATTAATTATACATACACCTTCTGAAATAAAATAATCAATCGTTTGTATCACTGCATTGTTTATCATCAGAGCTCACTTTTTTTTCTTTAAACTCTTTTTATTACTGTGATCATTTGGGTGATGTTATATCATTATTATATGCATTACTTTTACCACTTGTTATCATAAGTTGTGATCCTGTTCGATAAAGTAAATTTAAAACACCTGTTCGTTCAAATAAATCAATAAAACTACGAATATATTCTTTACTACGATCTTCCCAACGTTCCATAAATGTTTTTGATTCTTCTTCATATGTACGAAATTTCGATTTTACTGTATCAATTTTTGATTGAATTTCTAGTTTATTTTTTTTTATAAATCCAACATTTAAATCTTGAGCAGAATAACCACGAGTTAAATTTCGTCGAACATACATATCATAATCACGAACAATACGATTAATTAAATCAGTTGTTGAAATACCTTCAGTACGTTGAGTAGTAACAAACATACCGCGAGCCTAAAAATATACCAAATAACAAGAATTAATCATTTAGATTATCTTGTAAAAGGTTATTCATCAAGAAAATCAAAAGAATTTAGAAAAGTTTGTCGTGGTGAAAGATTATTTTTAGATTAATATCTGTTCTTTGATCAGAAGTAATTTTTGACGAAGTCAGAGAAAAGCTCAAAAGTTTTAGAGTTATGATTGTTTCATTAGACTTTGACCTTTATCAAGCTATTCATAACAAAAAATTTCAGTGTAGCCAGTCCATAGCTGGGGATGTACAGAACCCGAGATAAAAAGGAGATTCTCGGTCTTGTTACCTTATTCTATAGTATATGAACATTTTTTGATATTCTAAATTTATTCGTTTTCAGGTGAGTACTGCGTTAGTTCATTTTGTTTTGTGGTAATTTTTCATGAATCTCAAATATAATTCAGCGATAATAATTGTTATAAAATAGCGAAGTTGTTTTTATCTTTTTGACACTATATTTGCTGACCTCATCAAAATCTATTTCTAGATAAATCTTTAACGTACCATGAAGATTAAACTTGACATAATTCTTTATTAATTTTTCATCTTTATAAAGATATAGACAAAACGTTTTTAACTACTCAAATCTTTTTTTTTATCGCTATTCTATCTCATATCGTTAAGGATCACTCTTGGATTTAATAAGTTAATCTACACCACAGCTCGTACTTGGAATAACAATTCGTATTAATATAAAAATGCTTAGAATGGATCTCAGAAAACGATATGCTTATCAATATTACAGAAAGTTGTGCAAAGTATTCTATACAGATCTGCTATTACTCACTTTAAGAAGTTTATAAACATCATCACGGCCTTCAGATTCATATGGTATTTCATCATGAGCCACAAAATCAATTTTATTTTTTGTTAAAAACTCATCATCAATTACCCATGGTGTATCTGTTACAACTTCATCAACATATTGACAATGTCGAACACTTTCATAACGTTCAGCTTCATCCATAACTGTTCTACCTTTTTTACTATGTGTTACCTCATCATTGCAAACACCAACAAGTAAATAGATATTTTTAAATAAATTTTTTGCTTGCATCAATTGTCGAGTATGACCAGGATGAAGTAAATCATACACACCTAAACATTAAAAAACAAAAATAATTATCAAAACAAAGATTCAATTTGATTTACCATCAACAAGTATACGTATTTTTCGTGGTGCTGTACCATTTTTAGCCATATCTAAAGTAATTTTAATTGAATAATCACAATTTTCGCGTTCTTTTATAGCTTTTTCTTCATAACATAAAGGTGCGGGACCTATGCCGCGATCTACATTAGTATTAGTGGTTCCACTATTAACTTTCTTTTCTGATTCTTTCGATGATGTTGATTGTTCACGATTACTATCTTTTACTATAGGATTATTCCTATTTGTAGTAGCAGAACTTTCTGTTGATGCATCATGCCATTCGTCAACACCACGAGCAGTTCGTATTGATCGATCACCCATACAGTCTTCAATGCATGAATTTAAAAGAAATCTGAAATACAGAACATTTTTCTTTTAATTAGAAAAAGTATAGAAGAAATTTGTTTTGAAATGAAGTAACATGAAGAAAGGAAATTGTTTTTCATTACGATATTTTATTTAGTTTATAATCCGTCCTCGTAGTACTGAGTTGAAAATGTCTTGAGTAGTGGCGGAGCCGGGTTGTGTGTGTGGAGGTTCCACCCTCCTCTCCTGAGGACCTTTGAGCTCTTTCTGTCAAGAATTTTAAAAGTATTTTTCCGATACAAAAATGTATTAGTCTTTGCAGTGAAATATTTCAAGTTACGGACATCCCTTTTCTGGACTCAAAGTTTTGAATTTTTTTGACCTTGTCATATATTTTTAAATGCTCTCTATCCAATGAGCCCATTATCGGTACTAAAACCCTACTTCTTATTCACTAAATATTTCAAAAAAAATTACGATGTTTCGCTTGAAAAATCGAAAAAATACAACTTTCGTCGCATTTTTCTGAAAAGCAAGGCTCTGAACAAAAATTTGGAGTTTTTACCCTTTTTCGCTACACGATACGATTGATCAGTTAAATTGAGGCGTGTGTTTTTTCTCTTGAAAATATTGTTCCGAGGAAATTTGACAGATGTAACAAAATTAGTACGATTAAGAAGAACACATTTTTTGATAGTGTCGTTAGTATTTTGGTTCTTCCAGACCTGTGGAATGGAGAGAATATTTTTCAAAGAGAAAAAACGCAGTCCGATTCCTTCCTGGTTGTCACAAAAATACTTTAGCCCTTGCGACACCCATATCTTCTTAAGGGAGTGTCTGAAAATTTTGTGTCTATCAGAACTTTTGCTTCCCTCATCAACAGCTATTCGTTCAGAAAGTTTTATAAATTTTCGTTGAGCCATTTCTCGTTGGATTAACGGGAAAAGTTTATACTACAAAGCCGAACTGAAAAATGTTTGAGGAGCTGAATCTCCCTCTTAGCACAAAACTCTGACTCTAACACTGATCTTGAGACAGTCTGTCTTAGTTCGAGATGTACATGTTATTAATAGAACTAGCTAAAATTGAGTTAACACGACCTTGTTGATTGATAGGACAGCAAAAAACCAGAAAGCGCTCCTCGTCGATTATAACTCTATCGAATTTCTTTAATACTTACTTGAAATATGTTTCAGATCAATTCGTGCATGTTTATTTATCGGCTCTCATGAAGAGAAAACGAGCAATCTGTTGCCAATAATCATAAAATGAGTATATACAATGAAACTAATATCTTTTTTTCTCCATTATTGATCATTTGTTCTCTAAAACCATTTCGAAAGAACGAAAAAAATTTAAACGGCAAGGAAGTGTTATTAGTGTCATATCATCAAATAAGATTAAAATTTCATTTTTTTTGTTTTATTTCCGTTAATGTAGTTTTCATAACAAAAAGTTCAATTTTACTCAAGCTATCAAAACAAACATCAATTTTAAATAATAAAACTATATCATATTGTTTTTTATATATATTATTATCAAAGAGGAAAAAAGGTTATTTCTAGCCATTCGATATGATCCCTCTGACTCAATCGATGTGATAAAGCATCTGATTGTCTTGATATATGTCTAAGGATTAAAACAACAAAATAGACTTTATTTCAATTTCAATCTCTTCTTAAAAAATATGGATAATATAGTTGAATAAAAAAAAATAATTCTTTATTTCATACAAATAAAATATTTAAATAATGAGTTCTGTATTACACAAGATTTCTTTATTAATAATCAATATTAATAGAATCTACCTTGTCATTCCAATCATCACCAACATACCATTGACTATTTTTTAACCAATCACTATGACCAGCACCTTTAGGTTTGAATAACATCATTTGATGACTAGGTCCTGTTAATATTGCCGATACCTATTGAAGAAGTATCTATGAATAGAGGATTGTGATAGAAAATAAGATTATTTACTTTTTCATTCCAATGATGACTACCAGTTGAATCTTTATGACCTGAATCATTAAAACATTGCATATAATGTCCTGTAGGACAACCAACATCTAGATTAAACAAAAAATTCATTTTTATAAAAAAATATAATGTGTCATGATTTATTTATGAAAGAATGAGTGACTGATAATAATAATAATTTATAAACTATAATGACATACCATCACATACACATCCAGTTAATCCTTGATGTGTAATATCAAATGGTAACAATCCATTAACAGCTGCATCTATATTTGGCACCACTGGTGGAGCATATTTATATTTATATACTTTCATCATTGCCGAAGCAAGATTAAGATCTCCAATAGTAACAACAATCAGATCTTTACCAGTAAAATTATTATTATTATTGATCAATGACAATGGATAACGATTACCGACTTTCTATATAGACAAATGAAAACAAAAATCAATATTGATATATGTATAAAAACAGTAATGTAAATTTACACGAGAGAGCATTGCGAGATACGATGCTTCAATAACTTGAGCAATTGCATCATCATGTGTACGTTCATATAAACGGGCTAGACCAAGATAAAATATTCCTAAAATAAACAAATCATAAATAAAAATTAATCAATTTTATATACTAATGATTCAAGTAAACTAGTCTTAAGCTGTGTTTGCTGGTTAGAGTAAGATACCTCGAAATGCGATTTGATCTCCTGTACATGTGTTTGTATCATCACATCCTTCGAAAATAATATTATTTCGTGTAAATTGATTGATAGCATTGCGAATATAAGTCATTGCATGTGTCATATATTGTTGATTGCCTGTTGCATCAGTTAAAGCTATAAGTGCTTGTACTAAAACACCATATTCATAGGTCAAAGACTATAAGAAAGCAATTTAATTATTAAATAAATGAAAAAAAATATTATGATAATTACACCGCCTCTTAGTTGACATTGCCCATTAGCAGTATCTAAAGTATCTCTTTGATAACCTGTTTGATTATTAAGTAGATCTGTTGAGACTAGCCAATTGTAAATATCAATGGCACCACCATGTACACCTCCTTGAAGTAATGTTGGATCATGTGTAAATGAATACATTGTTGCCATTGTATATATAGTTAAAACATTAGATATTGTCGTTTTATCTGTAGTAGATGGAGGTGATTTTCCATAATACCAGTAAAGTCTAATAGAAAAAGTTTAGACTTGTAAAAGATCTTTTATTTTTTTTGACAACATCAAAATAAAATACTTACCCACCACCACATTCTTCTGTTTCATGATCAACATTATCATTAATAACAGCTTGAGCAGCATTGATTAATTCTTGAGTAGCATCTCCAATTGATCGAATATATTGTTCGAGACGTAGAGCACCATTTGCCCACCATGCTTGATCATCTGTAAATTTAGTATGAACATAATTATTTTGTTTTTTTGCTGTTTCAATTGCAGCCCATCGTGTTGCCAAATATAATTTATCTGTAGCTAGTTAAATAAAAAATCTCTGTATTATCAATATTTTTATTTTATAAAAATACCTCTTCCACCCATCGTATTAAAAAATTCAGCAAATGCCCATAGACCTACTCCACTAGGCCACCATATAGCGGGTCCACCATCTGACCATAAACCAGTTGCTCCATCACGATCATGCCAATTACCAGCTAATTGCGTAGCAATATCATAAGCAATAGCATATGGACAGAGTCCACCTTGAAATTTACCCTTACAAACATAACGTAATGCTTCAAAAACATCTGTCGCAGGTGGATTACTGTTTGTATGAACAATGGTAAGGAAAAGAACAAGACTGAAAAGAATTGTTTTATACATCTTGAATAAAAATAGAAAGATTTTATAAGTAGATTCATCATACCTTTTATTATATCGTCAAAAATATGTGTAGAAATAAGAATAAGAAACCGAAAATGTATTCGTCAAGAAATGAGAGAAAATGTTTACAAGTAATGAATAGTGTGTAAGATATCTGTCTATTGAAATAACAATATCGTAGAAAGTATTATACATTATAAAAGTTTCTTTCATACAGGTAAAATATTGAATTTTAGAGTCAACTTCTCATTGTACTTATTTTTATTGTTGACCATCTTATAAAACTATAATCTGAAAATTTTATGATGTTATGCTAACAAATGCATACACATGTTTTGTATATTTATTATCATATCAAAAGGTATGAAAAAAACTGTCACCTGTTTTTAAAGAGACACAAAGATAACGAACTTTGTCTTGGTCATAATCTTATCTTAGATTTTCTCTTCAACCGCTGTTAATTATATACAAATATCAAATTTTCAGTTTTTTAACTATTGTTTTAATAAGTGGTAAAATAAATCGTATCTATATTGTCAGTATAAAAACTAACCTTCTCTAATATTCTCTTCATTGAATTAATCATTCGCTGCTTTTTTTAATTAGTATATATACAAAATAAAAAATATTCAATCGATAGATATACTACAGTTTAACAAATACAATATTATAATACATTAAGAATAAATTATTATTGTTTAATAGTATAGATAAACCAATTAACAGTTGTCTCAATCAGCTGATCAATACATAAAAACCTTTGCAGTAAACTAAAGTAAATTGTACTTTTTCTTAATATTCGTGAATTCGTTGCATTTACCAATGTCATTACTTCTGATACTAAACAGAAAGGTCAAATCGAATAGTACTTCTCATTTTGTATGATGATTTCCTATATTCTTTCATCTTTTACGTGAAAATGGATTAACTATCTGTGTATGAATCATGTATAATAAATTTCAAAGTTTATTTGATTTATTCAATGTAAATATATAAAGTAAACTGCAAAAAATACGATGTTAATATTTTTTACTTTCTCTCATATTACTCATTAGTCTTAAATTATTTTCTTTAGAATTTACGTTCTTCATAAGATGATATTTAAAGATAATAGAAGTAATGAGTTTAATGAATTGTAAAAGAGGATGTAAAATGATTTATTTATCATAGAATTGATGAGTAAGGTTTATCTTTGAGCTTTTATATCTAATAAAATTAATACCAGAAATACATACAATACAATAAGAGAAAAAACGTTGATTGCAGACTCGTTCTCATTGATAGATAAAAAATAATACTTTAAATATGAATGGATATATCAGCTTACAAGTCAAATGTATACAATGTATAATATGTTATATTCGCATATATAAATTTTGATTAGCGTATCTTTTTATTATAGGCTATAGGAAAACATCTTTCCTTGACATACCAATGTAATCAAGAATTTGATGTGAAATCTTCTGAATAGACTAAATTTATCGGACTAATATCAAGTAAGTCAATAAAGATATAAATAATTAAGTATGAGTTATATTTTATTTAACGTATTAAAACTAGTCGATATACGGAAAATAAAAATAAATTAATGTTTAGAGCTTTTGAAATATCCTTGAGTTATCAACTATAGCGATAATTGATGTTATTATAATTTCGTTCGATTCAAATGAATATTAAATTTATTTTGTACATAAATAAAAACAAAAATAATATGTCTGATAAGTACGAAAAACAAGAAAATCGGAGCAATTTAAAATATAAAAATAGTATATATTTACGAATGTATTAATATGTTAAAATTTACCCTTATATCATACCCACTGAATAACTCAACTCCATTAATAGTATGAAAAAGTTCACGAACAACAAAAATATGTCAATATCGAGCGCATACATGTTGTATACGAAAGCAAACATGATAGACACCATGAAGAAAAAATAGTCGTGACTTATTAACATATGAGTTGTTTTCGATTTTTGCTTTTTCTTCGACATTGAAGAAATAGAAAATAACGATTCTTATCGAATCATTTCCACATAAACATATAATTTACTGACTTCTTTCTTCATAATAATCATACTTCAGCATAGAATGAGAAAAGGAATGATATATTTTTCAATTAAACTATCAATAATATATGCATATTTTTATTTACACCTGTCGTTATGTTGTTGATGTTTTCTTAAATAATACACTAATTTGTTTATGACCTTCAGATTTCTATCAATATATAATTATATTGTAACCACCGTTAGTATTTATTTCATTTTAATTAACCTTGATGAATGTAGAATAAACTAGTTCTTTTAAAATAAGTTATTGAAATATTACTTTAAAATTTCAATGATAATAGATCAACATAAATAGTTATTCGGTATTTTTGTACAAGAGATAATAAATCTTATGAAGATAGAAGTTGTGTTTTTGACAACGTGTTTGATATGAAAACATAGTAAAACGTTTCAATAACCCATGAAATTGTTTCGTTCTTTTCGTTACTTACCTTTTTTTTTCTAAGTTATTTTTGAAATATTTTTCTCTTTAGAAGGTCGTAAGTCTTTACTAAAAAAATTTTATTCTAATACTAAATATTCTCTAGTAAATTTATAGATTTTAAAATATCTATGTATACTCAAGTAATTACCAACACAACGAATATAAGATACTCTACTATCGGTTTATCATAAGATTTTGATCAAGTACCACGTGGTGAATTATCTGAACTCAACAGTATTGTCTACGAAACCTGCTCTTAAGTGAATTTGCCTACATATTCAGTGGCATCTGAAGGTTAAGCTTGAAAACTCCTAAATATTCCTAAAGATTTTTTTAATCAACTAGAAACAGAAGTATCTTTTTGGATACATTTAAACATGTAAGTTCATTGAGATTTATAGATATTATAGTTTATTGAATGTAAGAAATAACTGAATTTAAAAAAAAAACTATTTAGAAACTGAATGTCTTCATATCAATAAAATAAATTGATGATCAGGTTATTTTAAAGAATACTGAAACCTTTTTTTTTATTAATTTAGATAAAAAAGTGTAATACTTTAGATTAATATTATGGCTGCTGATTCTATGGACATTCGCTATGCTTTTCCTTTATTTCCAATTAATGATATGTGGCCATGTCCAGCATGTTCTTTCAAAAATACATTATCTGCCTATCCTTACTGTCAATTGTGCAGTCAAGGAAATTCTCAGTCTTCAGAAGACTTTTACCCTATGGATCATCCAATACCTACCTGGCAATGTTCTCGATGTACACTAAATAATAGGACTAACAATGAACGATGCGAAGCTTGTAGTTATACAAAAGAAAAATCGGTAAATCATTATTTTTATTTGCTATAATCGAGAAGATATTTGTTTTATTTAGAAACCTGATGAAACTGTTCTTGTTAATACAGCACCGACTACGTCGCGAACACTTACATCACTGGCTGTTTGTGAACGGGAACACGACGATGAATTAAATGCTGAAAATGTATTTCAACATATTGTTAGTTTTTGTAAACAGGTATCTAGCAAATATTTATATTGTTAGCTTTCATTAGAAAAACAAATATTTTATTGAATAATTCTGAATTGACATCAACTAGCTCATCTATTTATATTTAGGCTCAAACACATTTTGTTGATGATGGATTCGTTCCATCGCCTGGATCTATTGGAGTAGGATCATATGAAAGTATTTCACAATGGTTACGAATATCAGATGTTGCTCCATTACCTGATGATCCTCCTGATCTACCATGGACAATATTTTCTTCACCTCAACCAAGTGATATTCAACAAGGAGTTCTAGGTGATTGTTGGTTAGTCGCTGCATTAGCTTTAATCTCTGAACGACCTCGTCTTCTCGAACATATTCTTCTTACAAAACAAGTGAACTCTCAAGGTGTCTATCTTGTACGTATTTGTCATAATGGTTTATGGAAAACTATTATTGTTGATGATTGTTTTCCATGTACAAAACATAAACGTCTTGTATTTACACAAGCTAAACGTCGTCAATTATTTGTTCCATTGATTGAAAAAGCATGTGCAAAACTGTTTGGTTCTTATAGTAGTTTAAAAAGTGGTAATATGCTGGAAGGTCTTCAACTATTAACCGGTGCTCCATGTGATTATATTGACCTTAAACCATCTAAAAATCTACTTGAAAGTGATATTGTCTGGGCAAAACTCTTATCTGCTTGTGAATCAAAGTGAGTTAAAAAATAAATACGAAGATGAAAAAATGAATCTAATTTTTAGGCTATTAATTGGAGCATCAACAAGTGGAACTAATGTAAGTCGAGATGAATATGCTCGTGTTAATATTCGTGGTAATCATGCATTTTCTCTTCTGGCTGCTCATGCTCTTGTTAATGATACTTCACGATTTGTACTCATTCGTGATCCCCATTCACGTTCACGTTATACAGAAGATCTTATTACTGAACCTATTCTCGAACAGTTACGTTTAGTTAATCCTACACATCGATCTACTGGTGCTTTTTGGATATCATGGCCTCGATTTCTTCATTATTTTTCATCAATAACCATATCATGTTACAATAGTAATCATTTCGATATACGTCAACAGGGTCAATTTACCGAATCAGCTACACAACCCATTTCAGCTTATTGTTTTCATGTACCAGAGTAAGTATATACTATTATGCCTCTATTTGTCTGTTGATTGTATTCGTTAACATATATTTAGAACATCTTTAATCAATATAAGTTTGTTATATCATCGCCATAGTCGAACAACACATTCTACTCATACACAATCATTTGTTTTGTGTGATATTGACGAATCTGATTCGTTTAATAGTGTCGGAAAGCGAGAAAGTATCTTAATATGTAGACATAGACGATATACGTATTGGACAGGATTATTACGCGCTGGTTCTTATGTACTTGTACCTTTTTCAATTAGCTTTTGGGGAACAACTGGAAAAAATCGAGATTATACAGTTGTTATTCATTCTAGTGTTCAACTTGATTTAACAATTAAAAATAAACGACCAACATTTCTAGCTGATTGTCTTATTGCAGCTGTCATGAAAACTAATCATATGAAGAAGCAAGTATGTTTATTTGTATCTCTTGTAAACATTATCTTGTAAGAATAATAATTTTTTTTCTAGGAAAACGACGGCGTCTTTTATATAACATCAAGTAAACTTGGATTAAAACTATTCATTGCTGAGAATTTATCAGCAAAAAATTATCTAAATTTGGATATTGATGTATTAATAGCAGAAAATGTTCGTCATTCTCGTTTTTCTCAACCTCCTTTCCATACTCGTGATTGTATTCCACCACGATATCGTCAATTGGTATTTATTACAGAATGGACTGATAAACGAAGTGGATCGGCTCAATTAAGTTATTCATATTCATGTAAACATGATACTCAAATGAGTAATACAATACCACCAATTAAAACTGTTCGACATGATCTTCATTCACCACGAGCATTTTAATTCTTATAGAGTTTATTTAAATAATTGTATCATTTATTTGAAAATAAATTTCGTCAGATCATTTTTGAAAACGGACAAAATGTTTTCTTAATGTTTTGATTGTAAATATATGAGATAATATACATATATATGTCTATTGATTTTTTATTATTAAATATAAAAACACACATGATTTAAGGAATATTATTAATGGTACCTCATTTATATACAGTGATCTGTAAAGATATTTATAGGAGAGAAAAAAATATAATCAAACATATTTTGTAGGATAGTTCACTAATATAGAGAAAGTATCAAAATGTTGGGGAATAATTGTGATCAATGACCGAAGTGGATGTGAATCAACCGATTTACTAATTTAAAATGCATTTCAAATTATTTTTAGAAGAAACCTAGTTAAATGATATTTGTTTTTGAGAACGTTGATACACCTTATTCTAACTTTCTTAAACAATATAAAATGATTATTAATTATGATAATCAGTCAAAATAATATATCTGAGTATTTTTAGGTAATACTACTAATAATTCTCAACTGATGTATTTTTTTTTAAAGAGAATAGTATCAGTTTTTTTAAACATATAATTATGTATTAGACATATTTTTCAAGAAAACTATTTAATACTATATAATTGATGAGACAAATAATAAAATAATACGAAATTTTAATTTTTTATTGTGAGGAACTATAAAATTATGAAATAATAGGATAACATCTATCATATCGACGTTTCGACCAACTTCAGTGGTCATTAACAAGATACTCCTTATTCCAGCACCACCATCTATACCGATAATCATTATATTATTTGTCTCATCAATTGTATAGTTTTAAATCAATTCGTGAAGTATTGAGACACAGTTATGATAATTATCAGCGTAGGTGGTGGTGCTGGAATAAGGAGTATCTTGTTAATGACTACTGAAGTTAGTCGAAACGTCGATATGATAGTTGTCATCCTTATATTATCAATCATAATTTACAGTTCTTCACATTCAATAAAAAAATTAAAATTATTTCTTTATAAACACTTTAGGAGGAAAATAAATAAATATTACAAGAGAAGATCGTTGCTATGATGCTGTACCACTGCGTCATTAAAATGGTAATTCATTGAATAGAAAAAATTTCCACTCTTATTTTTAATACAATGTCATATTCTCAATAAAATAAATTTATGTAGTGAGTGTATGGAGAGAGGTCATGACTCATTATTATGCCTTATCAGTCTGTTTTTTAAAACCATAAAAAAAATGATTTTTCTTCTTGAAGAACCACGTGCAAGCAAAGACGCCATAATTTATTTTTCTAACGTGATTTATTGTCAGCAAGAGAATAAAATTTTTTTTTCCTTGTATTACTTTTGCTCCGGTTATCCATAGTAATAAACGTATTTATTTACGAAACTAATATGTTAATGAGTAAGAAAGAGATTGGATAAACGTATATAATTTATTTTAATTTATTATAATATTTTACAGAAAGAAGTAAGTTAATGTATGAATGATTAGTTTGCTTGGTAGGAAGAAAAACGATGCTTATAATATTTTAACTTTTACTGTTGGAATTTCCCCAGTTAATAAAGTTGCAAAACTAATTGCTTTTTTTTTAAATAGGTTTTTTCCTTAGAAAATAAAATTGTAAATGAAAAATTGTCATCACTCAACCTTTTAGAACATCTACTTTTTCTTTGTTTGATGATATTTACAGTATTCTTATAATGTATTTCGATGATTCTTGGGTAAAAATTTTTTTCTGTTCTCTGAAAAAATAACGTTGTATTATTAATAATGTGTTTATTCTTACTCGCCTTTTCGTATTATATAAGATTGTGTAACTTTTAGCAGTAACTAACAGTTTTTTATACATAATAGTTATTAAATATAAATGACAGACAAATCATTTTTTTAAATAATCTATCGATTAGGACATACTTTTCTGCAGATATTTAATTATTTTAATTACATTCATTTCGATAGAACTTTTTAGACGAGCACGGCATTTATAAGAACACTAAAGTATTATTTTCTGTGAATCTTTACTATGGCTGGTAATTTGTCTAACATTCAAAGTAATTTACAATCGCTTTCAATCAATGGTGAATGGTCGTGTTCAAAATGTTCTTTTAATAATCCATTGATGGCTTATCCATGTTGTCAAATGTGTGAACAAGTAGATTCTCATTTTGGACCAGGATTCTCAATCACCACTCAATCAATACCAACTTGGGAATGTCCCCGATGTACATTAAAAAATCTAACTATTAGTGAACAATGTACAGCATGTGGCAAATCAAAATCTATATCAGTATATCATTTACCTTGAGACAGCATGCATCAGAATTTTTTTTGTTCAAATTTAGAATAAAAATGAAACCACTCTAGTCAACTCATCAACAAGTTTATCACAAACATGTACATCACTATCTGTTCGTAATCGTCGTCATAGGGATGAATCTGATGCTGAAAATATCTTTCAACATATAATTACATATTGTATAGAGGTATGTTATGAAATTATATTAAAAAGAAGTAGGATTACCAAACGTCGTTCATATTGTTCAATATCAAGGATGTTGGGAGAAATACTTTAATAATATTGTATTATTTATTATATGTAGAATAAAATTCATTTTGTCGACGATCAGTTTGTACCATCCGATCGATCTATTGGAACAGGATCCTTTGACAATATTTCACAATGGTTACGAATATCAGATGTTGCTCCATTACCTGATGATCCTCCTAATCTACCATGGACAATCTTTTCTTCACCTCAACCAAGTGATATTCAACAAGGAGCTTTAGGTAATTGTTGGTTAATTGCTGCATTAGCTCTGATCTCTGAACGACCTCGTCTTCTCGAACATATTCTTCTTACAAAACAAATCAATTCTCAAGGTGTCTATCTTGTACGTATTTGTCATAATGGTTTATGGAAAACTATTATTGTCGATGATTGTTTTCCATGTACAAAACATAAACGTCTTGTATTTACACAAGCTAAACGTCGTCAATTATATGTTCCACTGATTGAAAAAGCATGTGCAAAACTGTTTGGTTCTTATAGTAGTTTGAAAAGTGGTAATATGCTGGAAGGTCTTCAACTATTAACTGGTGCCGCCTGTGATCATATTAATCTTAAACCATCTAAGCATCCACTTGAAAGTGATATTGTCTGGGTAAAACTGTTATCTGCTTGTGAATCAAAGTAAATTGAGGAGGAAATATTGAGATGAAATAAAAAAGTGAATTTATATTTTAGATTATTAATTGGAACATCAACAAGTGGAACTAATGTAAATCGAGATGAATATGCTGCTGTTCACATTAATAGCAATCATGCATTTTCGATCCTTGCAGCTCATGCTCTTGTTAATGATACTTCACGATTTGTACTCGTTCGTGATCCACATTCACGTTCACGTTATACCGAAGACCTTATTACTAAACCTATTCTCGAACAGTTACGTAAAGTTAATCCTACACATCGATCTACTGGTGCTTTTTGGATATCATGGTCTCGATTTCTTCATTTTTTTGAATCAATAACCATTTCAACTTATAATAGTAATCATTTTGATATACGTCAACAGGGGCAATTTACTCAATCGTCAACAGAAGTTATTAAAAGTTATTTTTTTGATGTGCCACAGTATGTATAATATTGTGTATTATCTTGGTATTAAATAATTTTATATTATCTATTTAGAACATCTTCCATAAATATAAGTCTGTTATATCATCGTCATAACCGAAAAGCACGTAGTTATCATACTCAGTCATTTGTTCTGTGTGATATAGAGAAATCAGCGTCAATTACTGTTGTTGGTAAACATTATAGCAAATTAATATCTAAACGCGAACGATTTACATACTGGGAAGGATCGTTACGTGCTGGTTCTTATGTACTTATACCTTTTACTACTAGTTTCTGGGGAATAAATGAAAAACATCGAGATTATACAGTTGTTATTCATTCTAGTGTTCAGCTTGATTTAGAAACTGAAAATAAACGACCAACATTTCTAGCTGATTGTCTTATTGCAGCTGTTATGAAAGGTTCCAATAAGAAAGAGAAAGTCTGTCTGCACGTATTTGTTGTGGTTATTTTTTTTTCAATGTCTTTTTTTAGGCAAAGGAAGCTGCGTTTTATACGCCATCGAAAGATTCAGCAATGGTAGTATTTATCGCTGAGAATTTGTCAACAAAAAATTTTCTCAGTGTTGAAGTCAATATGAACATTGCAAGATGTATTCATCATTCTCGTTGCTCTCAACTTCCTTACAATACTCATGATTATATTCCACCACGATATCGTCAAGTGATATTTATTACAGAATGGGCTCATAAACATAATGAATCGGCTCAATTAAGTTATTCATATTTGCATAGATTTAGCACCCAAACAAGTGATTCGATACCAACAATCAATACCTTTAAACATGATCTTCATTCACCACGAGCGTTTTAACTTCATATGTTTTTTAGCATAATGGAATATCTCATGGTAATTAACAATTACTAAACTGCTTATATAAATTTTATTTTAAAACTTTTGAATTTTTTCTGTTCATATTATAATAAAACTCAGTAATTGTGTTAATTTATATACTGTGTTGTAGGATGTAAATTAATTCTAAATACTATGTGAGAATTCGAAATATATCTAATAGAGAATATCAACTTTTGAAAAGTGAAAGAAGTATAAATGATCGTCATACTTATTACTCATGGAGAATTACAGATTGTTGTAGTTTTTGGTATTTTCTCTACGTACCGATCATGCATTAGTCTAATTATATTTCATCAGAAATATATTGGATATTATTGTTTAAACTGATTGGAGAATGAGAGAAAATATAAAATAAGTTTATTTCAAATAATTTCATGATTTAGATAACAAAAATAGAAGTCAATGAATTCACATGTTTTCTCTTCTTATCAATTTGATTATATTAAAATACATTTTTCACGAGACACTTCCATCAGTCAAAATTCAGATGTAAAATGGAATCATAATATTTAAACAAAGTTATCAACAAGTTGTTCATATTCAAATTTTGAGGTAACAAAACTAGTTAGCATATGATATGGCGATCAATGTTGTTCTTGATCTTATTGAAGTCAAATTTTGAATAATACAGATTCAAAAACTCATTAAAATAATATTATCAACCAAACAAACTCCTTGTTCGTTTGTTCTTCTTTGATTCTATATTGACAAATGATAATTGTTAAGGAATTTTTGAAGAAAAACAAACTATCAATTTTCATTTGAGTCATATTAACATATAGATAATCTTGTGATTATCTTCTATATTTTTGACTTTTGTATACATGAAATTTAACAGGATATATTTTCTATTCGACAATCAGAATTTCCAAGTTACATAAATTAAATATAACCATTTTCTCTAAACTGAATCATGATAAAAAAAAATTCTTATCAGTTTACACATGGTTTTTTCTTTTCATTTTCTAACGTTCGAATTAGTCATTCTTTTCTTCAAACGTCATATATAAGGTATAGGAGAATAAAAGAAAATTCCAACATAACAAACATGTAAGTTTATTATTATCAGTTACTTGTCAATGAATATCAATGCACTGGTAAATTATCTATCATCAGTTACAAATCCTAATTTATATTTGAATCGTATATATGATGATAAATATATGCGGTGTCAATAATTGCATTTTTGAATAAATACAAACATATAATGCGTATGCTACTGTGTCGCTATCAGTCAGATCTGGAAATATTAAATAATGTTATAATCCAGGGTAAAAAGTCAAATCAACAAATATTTTTGACTTTATAGGCAGCAGTAAGAATCAATAAAATGACTTGTTAAATATGAAGCTAATATGAATCATACAATAAGGACTATTTCGAAATCAATACGCGCTGCTTGCTAAAATGACAATATAAGTATGTCTCGATATTTAGCACGACACAGTTTATACCAAAGACAAACGAGTCGCAGTATCACGTTGTTTCATTCATCTCTGACGTTAATTATACGTTTAACACAGCTATAAAAATATTTTTGTAAATAAAGTTATTTTAATAATAAGATCCTGAAAATAAATCTGTACGATTCAGTATCATATTTATTAGTTCTTTACATCCTACATGTCATTATAAATACAACTGACATGATTCGAACTTATTTACGCACATAGTTTTAATTCAAACTATCTTTTAACTTCTGTGTGCTATTGTACTCATATCGATTATACTACTCAGTTTAGACAATATATCTACGTTAAAACGATATATCATTTTTTATAATACAGTTTTTATTTCACTTGTAAATTGTACAGAAATAGATGTTATGTCCTGTCCTAATTCTTCATCTTGTCTAAAAGCATAGACGCATGTTGTGTACTATTTTTGCCACTAATAAACTTTATAGTCTAAACTAATCGTTCCAAAAATATATGACAAGCCTAGTAGCATCTTGTTTTATAAAAGAGTCAATTTACCAACACGTCAAACTGTTCTTCTTTTAACTATTAAACTAATGAAACTTTAGGTATTTATGAATGGACAGGTTTTAATATTAGATATCTTTTGATATAATTTTTATTCATAAGTTTATAAACAAAACAATCACACAATAAAGATATAGTGAGGTATATACAAATATATTTGTTCGTAAGCGAAAAATAAACAAAAAATAGTCATATATAAAATGTAATCATTTTTATTATGGTTCTGTTATTAGTTTATTGATATTCTTTGTCTAAAAATGAAAAAGAAAATAATAAGAATCTTTTTTAAATTCCTTTATTTTTTGTTTACCTGTTAACTATTTGTTCAATCGTTTCAATAAGATGCCTTATTTGACTTTCTAATAGATTTAATTTACCATTTTGTATTTGTTCAATTCTCATCATTTGATCTCGCAATTGATTTAATTGAACACGTAAACATTTATAGTCCGTATGTTGATCTGCATTTTGTCGTTGATAAATACTATTACATTCTGGACATGTTAATAAAACTGATGGACATGTATAATAATGCGCATTAAAATGCATTCTAATTATTTTTTCTTCACATCCTGGACATGTTTTTTGTCGATAATTACAAGTTTCTTCATGTGTTTCAAGACTTTTATATGGCACAATCGCAGAACATCCATGTGGCTTGTAATGACAAATTATATTGAAGGTTGATAAAATATGAATAATTGCTCCAGGACATGGACGTTGAATATATTCAGTAGAACATTTTGGGCAAAGACGAGGATCTTCTGCTTCTATTCTCCATGTTTTAATACAAGATGTGCAAAATGATGTTTCACATTTTTCACAGGCTACTGGTAACCAGAGAAGTCCATTACACAAAGAACATACAGTAAGTTCTGGGTGTGCTATATCGGTTATACGATCTTTTGATAAGTATGGTGAATCGCGTATAAATGATGTTGCCATTTAAAAATAATGAATATTCTAAAAGGAAAAGTATAGTTATTTCATATGTATATCATGCAATTCAATTGTTTAGAGGACGTCCTTTATCTTCCTTCGTCTATCTGCAAAACGAAAACAAGACGCATGACTTTTTTTTATTTGTGCAGACTTTGCGCAGATGAATCATTATTAAAAAGTATATCAAAAAGAAAATAAATGATGTAACCAACATGGAACATGGTTGTATGATTTTTTTGTTTCTTGAATCAGTGTAAAACTTCTATGTTGATTTATAAAAATGACAAGAAAAGAAAAAAACAATACTTATTACTTGTAATTCGTATAAATAAATATGAATATTATCAGAAAATAACGTAGATATTATCGCATATAAATGAATGAAACTGATAACACATTAAAAAGATAAGACAGGGTTTTTTCTTGTTTTCTTGTTGGAAATATTGCAAACTGACGTAGAAAAATAAACTACCGTAAAAGGTGACATACAAGTTAAATAAATCATCATCTGATGTGCATCATATGACTGTAATATATATGAGTAATACGTTACTTTCTTATATATTATATTTAGTCAGTTTTTGTATTTTGTTTGTAGATACTATTTTTCAAAATACAAATATTAGCTACAATCAAAACAAAATCTTACCATATGGATAAGACTTCTATTGATCGAGAACTATTACATTCTACCCGTACTACATCTTTAATAAATACAAGTGATCTTACAGATATTAATGATGCTTCATACGACAAAGGTAATGCTTTGCAAGACAATTATTTGAATAAACTTAATTTTTTAATAGATATGAAATATTCGCAAAATGAATCATCCAATCAATTGTCTCAATCTGCCGTAACTTCTATTTTCACATCATGGCAATTTATCTTTAACGAACTTATTGCACAAAATCGTAGATTGGATGAAAAAATAGATCAACTAGAAAAAACATGTCATCAGAATCCAAACAATCAAAATGAACGATTAAACATAGCAGAAAAACAAATGAAAGACTTACACATTGAAAATAATCAATTAAAAAATCAATTCGATAACCATATGAAGCAATGTAATACATATTCAAATAATAATCAAGTTTCTGAAGAACACGACAATCAAGCACGTCTTAATAAACTAGAGGAAACTAATAACCATCTTAATACATGTATCGTTCAATTAAATATTCGATTAAATAACAATGAAATTCAAACAAGTAAATTCGACAAAGAGAATAAAGAACTAAAAGAAAAAATGAAATTATTACAAGAACAGAGTCGACAACAGCTTGAAAACTCACAGGAATTTATTGATCTATGTCTTACACAGTTGAATGATCAAGCGAAAACAATTGGAGAATTGGAAAAAAGAATGAAAAAACTTGATAAACAAATTGTTAATGATGTGTATACATCAGGTATTTAAAAATAAAATACTTAAAATCTTGTAAAAAATATTTTTTAATAACAATAAAGTTGTTTCAATTGTATACTATCTATGACTAATAAATATTTTAGATATTTAAAAATTTTATTTTCATTTCGATGTAGAAACAAAACAGATATTGAAAACAATTTCTTGTGTTGCTGACTTTGTGGATAATGATCCAAATCACAAGCTTAATAATTCAACAATAATTAACAGTCAAACTGTATACGATGATCGAGAGCCATCCGGTAATGATTTATTTTAAAAATAAAGATATAAAAACTACCTAGAATGTTTCTCTTTTCTCTATTGACATCTCCAAATAGACTAGATAATTTTATTCCAATTAAATTTGTATGCATCACTTTTTTCTATGACCTATTCTTTTATTAGATGTTACAATACAAATAAATCGTAACGAAATATCAAATGATGAAAGTTTTTATATGAGCAATTCAATGATCAGCGATGGACAAAAACAAGGTATATTTATTAATAGAATACTGTCGTTCGAAAGCGATAGATGAATCTACTTTTACGATTGTTTATTCAGTATATAATATGAAAAGAGAATCTTCTTATCATTTTTAGAGACTGTTATTCCAGATAAAATTGAAAGAGTATTGCAGACAATTCAACAATATAATGATCGTTCATTAATGGATTTAAGAAGACAAGAATTAACAGATCAAGATATGAAAATTGTTGTTCAAAATATTCAGATTAATACTCAATGCGAACGACTTTGGTTAGATTATAATAAAATTACATCAATTGGTCTTTCGATTTTAGCTAATGGATTGAATAATAATAATAATACATTACAACAATTATCTCTTTCTAATAATAATATATCTGATGATGGTATTCATTCTCTTGTTAAGTCACTTTCAACACATAATCATAGTCTTAAGGAATTACATCTTGGACATAATAAAATTACAGATGAAGGAATCAAATATCTTGCTGAAATGCTTAAAACAAATCAAACTTTAACTCATCTTTATCTTCAAAAAAATGATATAACTGATAATGGTATTCGAATATTAGCCGATGTTATCGAAAAATACAACTCAACTATAGAAAGTTTATCTTTATATTCAAACAAATTATTATCGGATTTAAGTGTGCATTTTCTTCTTCAAATGATTAGAAATCATCGATCGTTAAAGAAAATTTATGTTTATGATTGTAATCTATCTCAAACAGGCAAAAATAGACTTCTAAGCGCACAACAATCAAAGCAAAATTTTAAAGTCTATGTGAACAGCTTGAATGATTGATGTTAAAATATTGTATATAACAGTCGAAAATGAGAATTAAAAAAAAGAAAAGATTAATTGTAATTTATTTTGTAACTTGAAAAATTTATATAAAATTTGAAAAGAACGAAATTGTTAATAAAATTGTAGTCAACATTTTTCATTTATGGTTACCAAATAATCATGTAGATGTATTTTTAGGTATGATGATGTTATTAATCTGATTACGCAAAAACAATTTGTTCGTAATTGTCTCTAACATTACGCAGATGATATTCTTCAACTGAAAAACACGCAGACGAGGAAGCAGTTTTGTTAATACCGTAGAAGCTCCCAGTTGCAATAAATATTTAATTATTTTTTTCGACAATAGATTTTCTAGGCGTTCTTTCTTAATACTGTATCAGACTTTATGCATATTGATGAACGCATTTTATTTGGTAAATAAGTAAACTAATAAAAGTATTTATATCATTCTTTTTATTTTCTGAAAAAAATATGAATCAATAATTATTAAACTAAGCTGATTAATAATACTTCATTTCAATAAAATAATGATCTAAGATCTTTTATCTTGCGTTTTCAAGTGTTAATACTAAGAGGCGGAGGAAAAAAGGCGGCTTTCAAAAATTAACAATTCATTTTGCTAAATATGAATATCAGCAGATGACACGTGCAGACATTTTTATCGTGTATCATGTTATATAACAGAAGTTTAGAATAGATATGACACTTCTCAAAACTATTTCTATAGAAAAATATTTGGATAATTTTTTAGTATTTTTTAAGAAAGTAATACAGAAAGTTTATGCATATTATATTTCTCAAGACTTTGATCTAAATAGTACTTAGCAGCGTTTATTCGTATATAATTGAGAAAGTAAAATATATTTTGTAAGACCTTAATTTTATTTTACTTAAGTCAGCATAATTGTCTATAATATTGTTTGTCTACTTTTGTAAAGGTTTTGTACGACAAGTACATTCAATAGACACAATTATAGATACTAACTCATATGAATTTCAGAATGCTCCTATACTAGATTAAAAAATATGAATGAGCCAGAAGTGAAATATCTATCCCCGAACACCCACTCTATTGATTAGAAAAAGTTATGTAGAAAATGAAAAACTAATGTACCGATTTTTAATATAATCATAATCTTATCTTCAAAGGAAAGAGTTATCAGCAAAAATACTTCTAGAACTTTCTTGGTTTCTGCAATTAACTAAGTGTATCGAGTTTTCTTTGAGAGAATATGAAGGGCTATGCCAACGAATTGAGATTTTCACGTATTTTACAGTGTACCCGACTACAATATTTAAATAATACGTAATATATAATAGCTTATTTAATTATTTTTTCAATTATTATTGCATTGAGTATAAAGGAAGAAGGAGTAATGCCTGTAAAAATTAAATCTGCAGTTTTAAAATTCATGAACATTCTATAGTCTAGAATATAATAAAAGACGTAAAAGTTCATATTGTCATTCAGGGCAGATAGATGCTGCAGGAGACATTGACATCGGCTCATGTATATATATCATTTTTTACATAGGTGTTCTTTGACATGAATATTAATTAAGTTAGAACAAGGTGTGTATGTCAGTACTCGAATAATCTTTAGAGAATAAAGAAAATTATTCTTCTGTTCATATTCATTTTAAATTTTTTTAATATAAAGATATGTCGACATCAACTGATGCAAATATAACCGTATATTGGAATAATGCTTCATCTAGTATGAATCGTTATTTTTCAATATTTCTTTTTCTTTTTGGTACAATTGGAAATATTCTTAATATACTTGTTCTATTTCAACGTGAACTTCGAACAAATTCTTGTTCATTTCTATTTCTCATATCATCAATTGCTAATCTTGTTGCAATACTTTCCGGTTTAACAACACGAATGTTATCAGGTTGGGCTTTAGATTTAACAAATACAATTGATTGGTTATGTAAACTTCGTGCTTTTATTGTATTTGTGTCAAGAAATATAGCTTTATTATCAATTATGTTCGCTGCTCTTGATCGTTGGCTTTCATCATCTATTAATGTTCATCGTCGGCATATGAGCACATTAAAAAATGCACAGCGTGCAGTCATTCTTCTTCTTATATTTTCTAGTATTATTTATAGTCCAATATTTTACTGTTATAAAGCAAATCTTATTAATGCTCCTCTTAAATGTTATGGTGAAACCAATATTTGTCGTATTTCAAATGATTTAATTTATGCATGTTGTACAATATTATTTCCAATTTTACTAATGTCTCTATTTGGTATAATGACAATTACTAATATTCGTCATGTACAAAGTCGTGCCAATATGACAAATTCTATTGAACGATTACCAATATCAAAGAAAAAAAAAGTAGATCGTCAACTTTCTCTCATGCTTTTCATTCAAATTATTCTTCTTGCTTTATTTACTCTTCCACAAGCTATACAAAAATTATATTCGACTATAACAGCAAATCAAATACTAACGCCAGCACAAAGTGCTTTCAATAATTTTCTATTTAATTTAGTATTATTATTAACTTATGTTGCTAATGGAATGCCATTTTATATTTATACATTAAGTGGAGGAACAGTTTTTCGAAATGCATTAATACAATTGTTTCGAAAACTTAATCAAATACATCCATGATTTAATTCATCGAAGATATAAAAAGAAAACAATTTTATGTTTAGATTTTGTAATTGTTGAAGCGTCCATAGATGTGACTAGGACGCCAACGTGCATTATATATATATATTTATATTTATATTCAGTTACTTGTTGTTTACCTTTTTCTCATAGTCACATCGTGATTTTATTCTGTGTTATTCTTCTTCATTATTATTTGTTATATTTTCTTAATTATCATCAATAAAATCATTATTATCATCTTCCCTTTACTTACATGTTCAAGATAGGTTAGGCTTTTTTCATTGTGAGTTTCTGAAGGACTAGCAGACTTAGATCGTGGATTTAGTATTTCAGCCTACGTCGATTACGGAGGTGGAAATCATTAGTTATATCCTCAAAAAGAGATCCTCACAAATAGAAATATTATCTATACAGTATTATATTGAAATTTCTTCAAAATTTTTCCATTGTCTTTGACAGATCAACTATATGATTCTATAGAGCGAAATCTCCTCTAGAAAAGCTACTATGTCATATTTCTCTAGAATCGAGTCACTTTAAGATCAGAGACTTGACTTTTCCTGATGTTTTCCCAAAAAAAATGGGGTTTTAAGCTATTTTACTATGTTTTTTACTTTGACTCTAGCATCGTTATTTCTCAATGAAGTTCCCAACTTTTTGTTACTAAAAATGATCAGCAAAAAAAGTTTCACAAAGTCTGGTAAAAAAGAAAATTTTCTAAATACTTTTTGCAGTTTGTGTTTGACTATCCATTTAAATATCGATTGTTTTAATAGGTTTTATTGAAAATAGGTAACTGTTGAATATTACACAATTATAACGATCATATCTATTCTGAGTTACACATTAAATTTGTTGTGGTAGATGGTGTGGCGAGTAGATTCTTTTTGTTCTTTTATTGACCTTTATAAATACATTGTAACCTATTCTCTTATCTTTTTCTATGCAGGTTCACATTTAAATTGGTTTCATGTACGTGTTATTTTTTCATTTCTTTTTGTTCATTCTGTAGAATCGTTGTCGAGAGAATAGAATCAATTTTTGTGTCTGGTAAGAGAAAGAAGATTTTGTAAGATAGATATTAATTAAAAAGTGATCTAAGAAAAATGGATTATCATAAAACTTTGATTAAAGCTTAAAAACGAAAACGTTTTAATTCAAAATCGAAATGAAATATTACAAATTAATTATAGAAACAGTAAACAATGAAATTAATGAAAAGATAAATTCCAACAGATCTAATTTGGTCTTTGAAATTTTCATAAAACTGAAACATTTCTCTTGGTAATATAATTCTCTACCGCAGTCAAATTTCTCATCAGGATAAAACATTTCTAGTATTAAAAAAGCGAACTTAGAAATTTTTGAATATGATTAAATTTATATGAATATTTCCTTTAAGGATTTCGATATTGTGTGATCAACATTTTCAAGGTGACATTAATTATCATTTCATTCAATGAAAAGTAAATATTTTAATTAATAAAAAACAACGTTTAACTTTCATTTGAATTTTTTTCCAGAAAGTCAATTCTATATTTTATTATTTGGTACAACATTAACAAGTGTTATTATTATTTGGAATTATTTTCACAACAAAAAGAAGAAAAATAATAAAGATGAAGAACGAGTACCTTTATTTATTATTTAATTATTTATTTATTTTATTGTTTATATAGAAAAATGAATATTTAAAATGTAAATCTTTATTTGATTTTGAAAAATTAGCTAAAAAATCAATGAAATCCCATCGTTTCTATTATTATAATTATAAAACCGGTCAAGGACATACATATCAAGCATGTAGAGATTATTTTGATAAACATTTAACAATTCTACCACGAGTTTTGATTGATGTTACTCAGATTTCGTTAAAAACAACAATATTTGGGTAAGAAGTGATCGAAACATATTTTAAACTTTGAAGATTTCATTAAAAAATAAAGATTTTCTTCCATTCAAAGAATATAGAAGTGAAATAGTGAAGATTGAATCTTCGAAATTCATTCTAGACATACATACGAATCTCCAATTATCATTGCTCCATCAGCATTTCATTGTCTTGCACATGTCGATGGGGAAATTGGAACCGCTCGAGGTGCAACAGAAGCTCAATGTATTTATACGTATAACTGGATGTATTCAACTATGCCAGAAGAAAAAGTTTTAGAAACAACTGGTAAATTCTCTATAAAAGTTCACTTTGATTATTAATTTTATTCTTAATTTAAGGTCCAAAGTTTTTACATATTTATTTCACTATTCCGATAGAAATATTAGAAAAAGTTGTTTCAAATGCTGAAAAAAATGGTTATCGTGCTATCGTTGTTACATGTGATGATCCAACTTATCGTCTTCGAGATCATATGTTACCGTTATTTGAAGAAGCATCGAAGAATATTGATCCGGATTTAATGAAGACTATCATAACGCCAAATATGAATACGGTTGATATTAAAATTAAGGAAAATTTCAATAAAGTTTCTATAACATGGGCAAGTCTTCAATGGGTAAGAAAACTAACAATGTTACCAATCATTTGTAAAGGAATACTTTCACCGATTGATGCTGAATTAGCAATTAAATATGGAGCAGATGGGATTATTGTTAGGTTCGTCTTTTTTTTTTGTAAATTGAACTAATAAAATATCTTTGTTTTTTATATTTTCTTCTAGTAATCATGGTGGTCGACAAGTTGATACAACAGTACCGGCTATTCAATGTCTAGAAGATATTATCAATCTCGTTAATGGACGTGCAGAAGGTAGATTTGAATAAATAACATTTTCTCAAATCGAAAAAAAATTACGAGAAGATATTTTCAGAAAGTGACAACCTTTTGCTCATCATATATCATTCATAAGTAATGTTTAGACTTGGAAAAAGAGTTTTCTCGTATATTCAGAAAGAAGAAGAGAACTTTGTATTATAAATATTACTCCGTAGAAGCTATTTAACTATGAATTAATTTATCTCTTGGTATGCAATAAAATTCTACAGAAAATAATCAAAAGGATTTTCAATGCCTGAACAGCTCATGAGCTCACAACTTTTCAACGTTGACGAGTCCATTTAATTTTTTTATTCAATCTTCTAATTGTTGATTTATCTTGTTTAGTATTTGTTGATACTGGTATTCGAAGTGGAACTGATGTTTTAAAAGCATTAGCATTGAGTGCACGAGCTGTTTTTATTGGTCGACCAATTTTATACGGTTTAGCTTGTGGGGGACATGATGGTGTGAAGAATGTCTTAGAGATATTAAAACGGGAATTAGTTTATGATATGGCTTGTTGTGGATTGACAACAATCGATGAAATTACTAAAGATATTCTTTATAAACATTCATAAATATTTTATCTTGAATAAAAAAGATAAAAATTCGAAAATCTAATAGTGGTAGAACGGATTTTTTATCTTTGTTTTTCAAATTTTGATCAAGGGCTGCGTAATTTTTTCAGTTTCATTTTTATATTAGAGATAGTCAGACGAGTTTCATTTGAAATATGAATAAAAGAGAAGAACATTTTTGAATTGTAACTTGTCACATTGAAATCTCAATTAAGTGAATTATTAATTCGGAATATGAGTTTTTCAACTAAAAAGGATTTATCGCAGAAAAATTAAAATGATGGTATTTATAAATTGATTGTTTTATTGGAAAAATTTGTACCAATTCTCCGAAAGAATCAATCAAAAACGAGTACCATTCTCTACTTTGTTTTACTAGATTTCTATTCTTTTCATCGTTATTTTTTCCATGTGATACAAACCGATCGAAAAGCGTCGGTTATTTTTGTGATCGACGATTAACAGCGGTTATTTCCTTTACTTTCGTGATTTTACAGCGTGAAAATCGACGGTTGACTGGGTGTGTCTCTTCTTTAACAACACTCACTCACCACACCCACACCCTCAAGATGGTTTCGAAATGCATTAGTACAATTGTTTCGAAAACCTAATCAAATACATCCATGATTTAATTCATCGAATGTATAAAAGAAAACAATTTTATGTCGAGATTTTGTAACTGTTGTAACAAGTTTATTAAATAAAAATTAGATTTCTATTTGGTAAAACTAAGAAAATAATTGGATGAGATAAACCTGTGATCTATCGAATTTTAAAAAAAAGATTTTAAACACTTCATTAATTGTAGAATACAGAGATGTACCTTTTTGTGAATTATAACTTTAAAATAATGAACTTTAACAATAACGCGCGATGCAAATGTATCCGTACAAATGTCAAGACCTATTGTATATAAACGGAAAGTACTAGAAGCCTAATTCTTTCACTCATAGATAGAGCAAAGTTTGTACTTTAAAATGTGTATTTCCAAAAAAAATTAGTACGTACTTTAAGCCTTCGAATTTTAAAACTTTTAATACCATTAAAAATAGCTTGTAACTTTTTAGTTTTTTTTGAAACTTTTTCTTGTTTTAACTTACATTATATGGGCTAAATAAAGAGTTGAGTGAGTTAAAACTTGGAGACAGAAGTCTATACACTCTATACTATAGATTCTAGTTCAACTGACACTATATTTTCTAATTTTTGCGTTATCATGGTAGTCACTAGTTAGCATTTTACACGAAACTGATAGATTGTATAGTTTTTGACAATAAACTTCTAAAATTTGTAACGTCACAAATCTTAAAAATGTCCGAAAGATGTGGTTTTTCAAACTCTACAAAAATCTGTATGAAACGTTAGGATAAGACATTGCATTCAGCTCACGAAGGACAGAAGACAGAATGAGCGCAAAAACAGTATCTCGCCCCAACTTTGCCATATTTTGGTCATAATCAGACGCTTTTAAAACTCGACAGGAACAGATCCATTTGGCATCAACTTTTCCAGTATTAAAGCTACGAAGCCGCTGACTATTTATATCCAAGTTTAAAACATTAAAACTAGCACAAATCGAACGCATGAAAAAAATCCCAAATTTTACCTTGGTTACAAGCCATTTTTAATGGTATTAAAAGTTTTAAAATTTGAAGGCTTAAAGTACGTACTAATTTTTTTTGGAAATACACATTTTAAAGTACAAACTTTGCTCTATCTATGGGTGAAAGAATTAGGCTTCTAGCACTTTCCGTTTATATACAATAGGTCTTGACATTTGTACGGATACATTTGCATCGCGCGTTACTATCATATCGTCTGATAGTTAAAATATTTATATTAATATACCCATCATTGTTAGCGTATTTTTTCCCAAATATTTAATGATAATAACTTGCCTGAGGACAACAGAATAATTCATAAAAGTGAAAGTAGTAAAATTACATTTTATTTTTTATGAATAATAATAATACTTTCAGCAAAGATTACATACAATACTACTATAGTTGGTGACCACAAACTTACAATCGAAATAGTACGAATGTGCAAAGTGGTACATTATTAATACATTAGTATATTTTCTATTAGATTCATTTTCGAAAGAAATACATTATAAAGTATAAAAAGTATTTTTTGAAATTGTACACGCTTAGAATATGCTGGATTAAAATTAGACACCGTCCTCCGTGTTATCGTATTTTCGTCCACAATAGTTTTTAATCACATTAATTTTCATGAATCATATATTGAACTGATTTTCTTCTACCTATTATAATCTTCATCTATACCTTTGATTTACATATATTTATTTTTTAAAATTTGTCAATGAAACGTTTTCTTTCGTTCTCTAACTGTAATTCCTTGCCTTATATTTTTTCGAAAGGATTTTATTTTTTGTATTTCTATAAGAATACCTCTATGAAAATATTTATTGTTCATATAGTAAATTCATAGTTTAGTTCGTTTATCAATCTCATCATGTCACATAAAACGGCTAAAAGACGTGACGTATCACCTTCGATAATGTAATAAGAACTTTCCTTCGTGTAAATACCAGTAATCTAACCTGTATTTATTGATGCCACACGACGTCTGCATAGGAAATAATGGAATGTATTTTTATAATTTTCTTCATCACGTTATGTTAATAACTTTCATTTCTAAAACAAAATAAGACGTTAAATTTCAAGTTATTTTCTCTTCATCTGACACTTGAAAGTCTGGACTGATAAATATCTACCAAGTGCTTCGTTTAACTAAAGAATATTCGCAGAAAAATGAAGAATAAACAAGTCATCCTTAAATTTTTATCTCTTACCCGTCATTGCGTTCGATCACCTAATTTTACTCTACTTTTTTAAGATGATTTATTACAACAATTTCATATTTTCAGTGATATAGAGAATTAAGTCAATGCCTCTATTAACAAAAACGCATTTTCTAGATGACGTAAGTCCTGAGAAAAAGTTTTTTTTATCGCATAAAACTCGGGGAAGCACACAAATTCATTTTATTGTTTTCATAATGCTTTACAGTTTACTTTTTCGATGCACCTTGAGACTTCAAAACAGTGCCACTTTATTTTCTTCTTATTTACAATAACTTATAAAATTGCTTTTTGTTTCCATAGTTTCGAACTTGAGTCATAAGTTGAAGTTAATAAAACAGAAAAAAAAGCTACAACGCAATTCAAATCTCTTCCTCTCGACAGTTTATTAAAATGAATCATTCAGTTAAATTTTTAACACACATATTATCAGTGTTTAAGTAAACTTTCTTCCATATACATTCATTTCAATAAAATTTGATATAACTCATAGGGTAAAAAAAACATCGCGTTATTTAAAAGAATAATTTGTTGTCATGCCTTTATTTTTCTACTCTTATATACTTGATGTACTGTCATAATAAGAAATAACAATCATATTTATGATTCATTCATGATAATATACATATAAACAGTTATAAAATTGTATTTTTTCAGCATTTCGTATTTTAACTAAGAGAATGACTGATGATAGTATATGGGATGCAGATCTTATACGTCATGCTGATATTCGTCTTTGTTGTTTATGCATATGGCATAATTACGACGGATTTGGTTGCCAACTTAAAGCTGCTCCAGATCCACCACATTTTATATATTTAGTTGAATCAAACAGTCCAGCAACTGCAGGTGGACTTAAAATGCATGATGTCATTCTTGCGATCAACGATCAAGATATGACAACAGCAGATCTTCATGAAGTGGAAGCAGCTATAGAAACTTCAACAAAAACTAAAAGTAGTGTCGACTTACTTGTCGTACAATCCGATGTATATAAAATATTAAAAGAGAGAAATATACCTATTGACTCTATTTCTGCCACGGTTATCTATACACCAGTTAAAATGCCTACTGAATTTAGTAATTTTCCTAGGTACACACCACGCCTATGCAAGATGCGTTTTAGAACTGATGATACGTCACTTGGTTTTGATATTGTCAATGGAGAGAACGATATTGGTGCATATATTCAAGTAGTGCTGCCAAATTCATTGGCTAGTGATGTTGGCTTACGTAGTAGTGATCGAATTATTGAGATCAATGGAGACAATGTCAATGAAAAGTCAAGTGAAGATATACGAAATATATTAGATACAGCGACAAAAAATGGTAAACTGTACTTACTTGTTTACGACACGGAAACATATGGATGCTATATGAATAATAACATGAAACGCAATTCGAAAATATCAAAAACAAAAACTTATAAGGTAGATCGAAGAAAGACTCCAAATTATACAATCTACAACAACAGTAAGTATAGAATTGAATACATATGTATACTGTAATTTGGTTTTAACATTGATGTTCATTGATTAAGACTAATACCAAAAAGAAATCATTTATTAGATTAGATCGGATATATTATAAAACCCATTCATAATGGTTTTTAACATGTTTGCAATATTATCATCAATTTATATATTATAATATTTTTATTTAGATATCATCGAAAATGATGATAGTTTATGTCGAACACTTCCGCAAATAGAGTGTCCAAACAGTACTACAATGAAATCCATCAATAATTATAATTCTATGACATTACCGAAAAAACTTGATTCTAGTAGCAAGCAACTAGATGATATAGAAATCGAATTGGATAATGAAAATTTCGTATCAAATGAAAATAGTAAGTGTTGTCTATTTTTCTAGGAAATATTGAGAAAAAAAAAATATCTTGTTTAACTGTAATATTATCGTTCACTAACATTTTTATTTCAACAATGAAGTATGTGTATTCAGAGAACCTACAAAAAGAATAAATATAAATTAAAATATCTGTCTATATAAGTATGCCTTATGATGTTAAGTAGCTGAAAAGAAAAGACTATTCAATGTAAAAATAGACATGAATTACAAAAGTTTTAAATAATTGTTTTTATATAATCTTATTTTAGATACCGGTGGATATGTCAAGAGCGATCATACTAATACCTTTAGTACAAGATTTGATATCAATGAAAGTGTTGATGAGACGAAATATAAGGTAATAGTAAATCAACTTTCATCATTCAGATGACTAATAAAACTTCACATTTCTTTTTGCTGTAGAATTTTAAGAATGATTATGTTCGGCCGAAAACATCTTCGACAAGAACTGGTACGTATTAAATATACAAATTAATTAGATAATTTGACATTTTATTTTGAATTTTATTTTTAGTTGTAAATATATATAATGGAAGTATTCAAGTTCTTCGGGGAGATTTAACAAGACAAATGGTAATATTTAGTTTGAAATACCTATCTTATACATCTAATATTCCAAAAGCATTTTCATTAAATTATACGATGATTCATTATACTTGCCTAAGTAGAAAAAACAGTTTAAATAACTACCCAGAATAGAATATAAACTTCTACTGAATAATTTTATGCATAAAAACACTGTTGATTTGATTCTGAGTTTGTTGTTATCTTTTATAGGTAGACGCAATTGTCGTCCCATCCACATCTGCTTGTCTTACAGCATATGTCTTACGAGAGGCCGGAGAATATGTTCAAACAGCATACGAGATAGAAATGCAAAATAATTCAATGCAATCAATCTCGGTTGACTGTGGTGGAGTATTACTATGTGAGAAGATTTATTTCATACCATGTCCTGATTTGCTATACAATCCTGACAAATGGACATTTCGAAACTTTATTTCTGAAGCTATTACAATGGCAACAAATGAAAAATCAGGTACGATTCGATCGATTGCATTTCCTGCTATAGGCTGTGGAAAATATAATTGTAATTCTGATTTTGTTGCTAAAACATTAATTATGGCTGCTGCGTATGAATTGGAACGACAACCTTCAGAAAAACTTGACGTCTATTTTGTTATACAGCAACACCAATACGATGTATTTCATGCTTTTGAAAATGTATTAAAATTCTTAGATATCAATGGTTTATCCAATATGAATGATCAATTTCGTACCATTGAAACATATTTACCATCGAAATCGACAACACGTCATAATAATAAAAATGGCTTTATTATAGAAAAACGTCTGTTAGATTATTCTAGTAATGAATATGCTATGGTAGTGCAAAGTTTCTGTACTACAATGACAGAAGGATTATGCAAAGAAATTTTACGTATTGAACTTGTGTGGAACAATCGATGGTACAAACAATACGAAATCCATCGAGATGAATTCAATCAAAGATTAAAGATCAATACAGAACAATATTTGTTTCATGGATGTTCTCAATTTGCAGCAAATAATATTATAAAAGAATGCTTTAATCGAAGCTATGCTGGTCAACATGGTACGTACGAATTAATATTCTTATTGATTAGTTTAATAAAAGTATACATATGTATCATAATTATTTATCATTTAGGTACCAAATATGGCCATGGTGTTTACTTTTCATCACAAGCAAGCTATAGTCATTCATATACAGAACCAAATACAAGAGGAGAACGATGTATGTTTTTAGCACGTGTACTTGTAGGAAACACAATAATAGGTACTAAACATACGAAAATTTGTCCACGTGGATTCGATACTACAACAGATGGAACTCATATATATGTCATCTATCATGATGCACAAGCTTTTGGTCAATATCTTATTACATACAAATAAACATAATATTTTTTTCAGTTAAATAATTGTTTTTCTAATTTTTAGTATACATAAGAGTTTGACATTTTCTTTTTTTTTGCTTTTAAGAGATATCGCGTTGTGAAAGAAGGAGTTTATGATGTTATCAAAAATAGATTTTACATAGAGAAAAAAACAAGGTCTTCGTTGCATAGATTGTGAAAGAGATAATAGAATTTTATTATTTGTTTTCTTTCTCAGTGCTATATTATAATTTCATATGTCAGTAACAAACAATCAACCATCTTTAGAATCTTTTACTATTCAACAATGTACGGCTGAAGATGAAGATGGTGCTATTGCTGTATGTCTACAAACAGGAGATTCAGGGAATGATGCAAGCTTATTGTTTAATGATCCAAAAGTATTAGGACATCGATTTGTTGCACCGTACATTCATTTATCTCCTGATCTTGCATTTGTTTTAAAAGATTCGGAAGGAAATGTATGTGGATATGTACTTGCAGCTTTGGATTCTGTATCATTTTATACACAATATGTGAATGAATGGCTTCCAAAAATGAAACAACTATATCCTAATATTCCATCAGGTGATAACAAGAATGTTTATTATAAACTAAATAATAAATATTAACAAAAAAAAAGGTTCGAGTACTTATATTTATCTTTATAGAAAATGAAAAATTAAAAGAGGATTGGGAAATAATATATGGTTTTCACAATGATAATTTACAATCGTTTAAACTTTTTGATGATTATCCATCGCATCTTCATATTGATTTGTTACCAATAGCACAAAGTTAGTTGATATATTTCGTCAATGATACACATATACATTATAAATTATGTAGGAAAAGGCTATGGAACAAAGATGATACATCATATTGAAAATGAATTACAACGACGTGGTTCAAAAGGAGTTCATTTAGGTAAGTAAAATCTTATCAATGTACTTTACTATTATAATGACATATTGTATAATTAGGAATGGCGCCAAATAACACTAGAGCATTGCATTTCTATACAAAACTTGGCTTTACTATTCTTGCTAATGGTCAAGATACAATGTGGTTAGGCAAAAAATTAGTATAAAACGCAGACATTTGTTATTCTTTTATTTACTTAAATCTTATGGTCGTCATTATTTTTATGAAATTAATTCTAATCGTTGTGATATAAAAGAATCCTACTATTTTCTTTTACTTATAGAAATATATGTGTTTCTTGTTTATCATTGATTTAATACATTTAAGAAAATTGAATTAAATCAAACAGTAATTAAAACCATATATATGAGTTGAATTGATATGTTTCATTTTATTTTATAAGAAGAATATAAATTGTTACAGATATGAAAATAAAAATGTTTTAGTTTTTAACTTATTTTTTTTTGTTATAAAAAATTATATCAAAGTGATATTATTTCAAAGTACATTGTTGTAATGCTTGAAGAATAGTTTCATCACTTTGATGAAGCATTGTCTTAGGTGGATGACTCATAAAATGACCAAAAGCATAATTGGAAAGAAATTGTCCAAAACGTTGATCAGGTACCTGAGGCCAAAGCTCTGCAATTTTATTAATGACATCTTTTTGGAGTTGAGTTAGTTCAGAAGTAGATGATAATGATGCTTGCGCTCTTTTTATAGACTCATGCAAACGTTGTTCAGTTTGAGTATCTTCAGGATGAAAAATATCGCCTCTCGATGCCATCCAATCTGTCCAAATCCATTTTTCTAAAAGTCTTCCTAATGTTAAAGTATGATCATATGTCCATAATTGTGATACAAGATCAATAATTCGTTTAATTCGTTCTAATTCTCTCATTATTTTTCTTTAAAATAAAATAAAATTTCGATTAATCAGTAATATCAATATTGTTTTATTTTACTAACCTATATGACGATAGTTAAATATAAAAACACGTGCAGACAGAAAAGAATAACACATTTTATACTGTAATCATTTCATCACGAGGTATAGTAATGATGAAAAAAAGAATAAGAAAACAATGTGTGCGATAGCTATTTTATGATGTCAGGTCATATAAAGCGATGAAAAAAAAAACATTCTTTTTTTAACAACGTGCCTTGTCTACGTGTAATAAAAGTAGATTTTTACTAATACACTGTCAATCTTTCATATTTGTCTGAAATATATTATTATGAGTCATTGCATTACTAGACGTTATACTATTCAAGCAATGTCTACATGCATAATAATCAACATATATATTAAAAGACTTCAATTTATTATTATTCTAATAAATAAAATTATCTTACAATTTAGTTTTGCATCTTCATCATACGAAATATACAGTTTTCGTAGATTATATTTTAAGGATCATTCAAGTGTGATAAGAGTAATTTCAGTTTTCGATTGTTTTAATCAATTGATATGCGTTCTTTCGATAGTTGTTTATAAAGATTTATAATAATACTTTAAAAAAAAAACTTAACTCTTAACCAATAAAATCTATTTCAAAAGATTTGACATCTATATAAAAGTGTCATTTCATCATCATTACATATAGTTTGGTTTGTGTGCGTTTCTCATATAATTTTTATGTAAAATTAAAAGTATTATACTTTTCAGAGAATACTTGAAATATTCTTTTTTTATCTTTAAAGGCTTTTTATCAAACGAACAATATCGTGTCAACCATTCATAATGTTTTTAAATGGATGATAATAGGAAGTAATAGCTGTGAACGATCAAATAAAATGTTTCTCTTTTGTTTTGGTAACAAATAAAACTAGTTTTGTGTTGTCATTGTTGCGAAATTCACATAAATTAGATATTTTAATTTGAAACTTTTCATATCTGCGTTAGAAATAGAAAAGATCCTTATTTATAATTTAACTGATGCTGTATATTCAATAATGACCGCATTCCATGAAACTATATATTACACAAGTTTGATTTGTTTTCTTCCAATCACACATCTATCTACTACATATATATCGTTAAATAGTAGATATCACTTTAGATATTTACAGATAAAGCTACATTGTCGAAAGAAAATAGCCTTATCGACTATAAATTATGATCAATACCCGTAGATCTATTGTATTCATAGTTCATAGACCTGAAAATATTAATAATCATTTGCGATTTATAAATAGGATAGTATCAACCTGTATTTAGTATTTAAAAAGCATTTTTTTGTATACTCAAATCATTTGGTTGAGACTTTTATCATGACAGATTAGAATTCAATGTCTATCAGTTTTGATTCCTTTTTAGCAGTTTAACATTATTAATCTAAAGTACATGTGTATATTGCTGATGAAAATATACTATTGTGCAATAAGATAAAGAGTCGCGTAACTTCTAAAGTAAAATATCGTTTTATACATATTTTTATAAGGTTCGACAGAGTATAACAAGTTCTACTAGAATATGGATATGATAATGAATTTTAATCCTATTTCTACTACAAAACCAGAAATATGAATAAAAATCTCGCCTATCATTCATTACGATGGAGGTACTTAATTCTCAATGGTTTCATGGTTTTCTACTTATCTATTAGGCTTCATGATAGGATAATCTATCTTAAAATTCTAATGCTTCATAGTTGTCATTATTATTAGTAATAAAGAATAATAGGGTGAGATGCAAACGACGCTATTTCTTAAAAACATATAATTGAATGTAAACTAACTTCATCAAAAAATGATTACTCAGCAGCTATTTACATCCATTTGCTTCTCTGCGTCCATTATCATTCAAGTATTCATATAAAAGAAAAGTACATGAGAGCTGCTCAATAATGTCGTCTATCATTTTATTTGTAGCACAACATTATCGGTTCAATTACACTAAATGTGAGTGTGACCTTAATAGAAAGAGAAATAAATAGAGAAAAACATCTTTGGAAACCATATCATTAGTAAAATGTTTTCAGAGTTCATACTTGTCTTGCTTGCGTTTGATTTATGTTCATCAACAACACCTATGGTCACATATAATAACGCACAATTCGCTCCGATCAATGTAAACTTTACATTTATAGCTCTTTCGTCGATTAATTCATCGACCGAATGTGCTTGTCAATGCTTCACCGAACCGACATGTATTACAGGCACCTATTTTGGCATTAATCAAAGTTGTTCGTTTTTCTCTGTACAACTAAAACCACAATGGTTGCAGATTGTCACTAGTGATATGAATGCAATCGTTTTCAGTTTTACAAATAAGAGTCTTCCTGGTAAGTAACAATTTTCCTTTGTTTATTAACAACCTACTACTTTTCTCTTTACATATTGCGTTTGTCGTAATATCTACTTCAGTAAGATACATATGAAGAACTATATCTAACTATTTCCTACACGACTATTTACAATGATAAATAATATAGTCGATTTTTTTCTGATTCAGGCGATTGAATAAATCGAAATCTTTCTCTTTCAGAAGATTCTTAGATGTCTCTTGGAAAATAAATTTTTTTGATTTAGTCAGATAATTGTAAAAATCATTTGATATGATACTATCTAGACTTGACATGTATCTCACAAGAATATTTTTACTTCTAGTTTCCGCAACGATCCAAACATCGACATGGCAAATGCCGATCGCAACCACAAGTACTTGCAGTAACACGGAAGTAATACCAGCTGGACGATGTACGAAATTCTTTTTGTATCTTGTAAATCTCTATGAACTTATTTTTCTTGTAGCTCCGACTATTGCATGGTACTTTCAGAATAACTTACTCGATCGTTTTGGTGTTTATAATGGTTTTGGTCGAAACAATCCAACTTATGGAGTGGGTCGAAATGGTTGTGGAAAATGTTTAAATCTGAATATGTCATTATACCAATCAGTCTTAATTAACGCCACACCCTATATTGATTTGCGTAATATCTCTTTCTCTGTCGAATCTTGGATAAAACCGGCGGTTGTTACCGATGGTTTAGAACACGTCATTTTTGGTCAGTGTCCAGCGCTAACTACTCGTCAATGTATGCGTACTTCGATCGGTAATCCTGGTGTTATGAGCTTCCTCTTTTTAGCCGACAACCAAGCAGGCTCCCACATCATACCTAACAATACTTGGTCACATGTGGCTTATGTTTACAATATAACAGCGAAAACAATGTCACTCTATCTCAATGGAACTCTTGAAGTATCAATTGGGAGTCATGGGCCCTTTCAGGGAGTACCATACTCATTGGAAATAGGGAATGTTATTAATTATGGTTCCCTTTCCTTCTCAGGCTGCATTGATGAAATATCATTCTATCCATTTACACGAACGGTCGCGGAAATAGCTGCAACTTTTGCATTGGGATAAGTAAAGCGTATCCCTTCAAATTAGTGGATATTATTAGTTTTTAGATGAACTCATATATATATATGTATATATACATATGTATTTATTCTTTGATTTAAGTATATTTCTCATTCGTCTTTTCCTTTTTTCTGTTCATTCATATTCACTTCAAATAAATCAATTATCTTTACAAAAGACATCTGTGACTTTTGAAAAGTTATTCAAAATAAGAAAAACTATTTAACTGCTTGCAATCAATATTATTCAGTTCATTGTAGAGTTAAACAATACGTATAGTTTCTGTATTCCAAAGTCGTCAACTTTCTCTAACAAACTAATACGTGTATTTCATCCATTTCGATTATAGAAGATCTAAAATGAACTTTATACACTATACGCCCATATAAGAAAAATTCATCAATAATATTACTGACAATTTTAGCCCTAGTTATTATGAAACATGATAGTTATAAAGAATCAACATAACTAATATTGTTTATCATGATAGAGAACATTTTTTAACAGTCATTAAAAGTTTATATTTAATATGGTTTCAGGCATTAAAAAAAGTCTTAAACGCGTTTTACCTTACCAGCTTGAAGAATTACATGACGTGAGGATGAATAATATGATTTGATTACTACTTGAAATATCACTTCTTTTACTTACAAAAATCGATAAAAAATGGTGTCAGAGTTAATGATTCAATGTCAGAGTTTTTAAAAATCGACTAGTAAATCTACACTAACAGACAATCTTGAATTAATTTATATTATTTATGATAGAACGAATGAAATTGAAATGATACAGTCAGTGTTAAGTTTCTTTTTTGAGTTTTATAACTAATTATGTAATATTCTTCGAAATCTAAGAGTAATATTTTTTTTCATTCATAGTTCTAATTATATTCGTTTTATAAAGATATAAAATCAACATTTTCTTCTTAAATTTAGGTTATTAATACAATATCTGAGTGACTTGATCTATAAGTTGAAATCAAGATTTATATTCAAAACAAAATTTGGTTAGATGTGGAATTAACACAAGAAATATATTTATTTTTACTTTGACTCTCATGAATGCACCTACAACAGAATATAATGTCACAGACTTTTTTACATTTGTCTGTATTGAATTAAACTTTTTAGTAGAGTTAAATCAATGTTGCGTTTAGCGCAAAGGGGTAACAACTAGAATTCAAGTCAATTTTGAAATTTAGAAAATTAGTTAAAGTCATTTGAAAATTAAATATAATTTTAATTTATTTTTCTGCTTTTACTTCCTCAGTTTAATTTATATATTTTTAGAAGGAAATTTTAACATGTAATCTATTAATTTTAAAACAAAGAAATCAACTGAATTATTTAATTATAATCTTTTTTTCCAAGTAATAATAATTATTAAAAAAATTCTTAATATTTAACCTAAAATATAAAATAAAGATATACTAGGTACGTTGCTCATTAGTTGTTATAATGACATATGGGATCAAATAAAAGTACATTCATACTTTTATAAGAAATGTCAATGATAGGAATAGATATTTGTAGATTATATTTGAGGAGCATTTTTTGATCTTTTTAATTATTATCATTCGTACAAAGTTGTTTTTGCTGTTCTCAGTTTCCAATAATTATAACTATCATCAAAGGAAATAGATTCATCCAGGTATCTTTTTTTCTATATCATAAATGATAATTACATCCAAATATCAAAGTCTTTTAACATATACTGTATAATTTCATTGTTATTTATTTGAGAATACTAATTTACTCTCTAGTCATTTTCTGCTTATCTTGAAATTATTCATCTTTATATATATATTATTTAATCTATACTGTCTCGTTTATTAATGCGCGTGCTTCATAATTTAATTATCATAATTTTTTTCTTTGACGTTTGTATTAATACTAATTTTTCAGAGTTATTTTTGTTATTCATTATGCAGTAAAGCCTTTTATAGGCATGATATAAAGTATCAGATCTTTTAACAGTTTTAATGAAAAAAATATGTAATCATTATTAAAGTCACATTCTTTGTTGTACAGAACACGCAATGTTCTTGAAAATCTCTTTTGTTCTATTTATAAGATTACATTTCAATTTTTTTCTTCGTACATGAAAAGTAGTGAGATTTGCTTCATTATATCTTCTATTCTATTACAATTGTAATGATGGATATATTTCAAATTGTTACATCTGTGTTTATGCTCTTATGCAGTCTATTAGGTGTTGTATGTTCGTTAATCTTCATTGCTATAGTCTTCCTCGATCATCGGTGTCGCACACCTATCGTCGTAATTAGTCTTAATACAGCAGTTGCTGGTTTTATTATTAATACAATTTATGCTTCTCAAGCAATCTATCAAATGATTAGTGATAGTTCTGATGTTTTATGTGTATTTCGAGGTTTTTTGCTACATAGTTCAACCGGTCTTTTTTATCAAAGTCTTTGTATTCAAGCAATTTATCGTTTATTTGTAACTGTTTTTGCACAACGACGAAATCTTCAATCGAAATATGTTATTATACCCATTATTGTTATTCAATGGATTATTTCTAGTACATTTGGCATTCCTATCCTATTGATGAAACGAATTCAATTTCAAGAAACAGGTCGAATTTGTCAGGTATTTTTAATAAATATATTTTCTAATCTAATAGATTATTATTCCATTTGTAACAAAAAAATGAATATTTATTTTCTGTAGGTAGCCATAAATGATATATTTGGTTTTATGTATCTTGCAACATTTATTTATTTTCTTCCTGTAACAGGAATTATTTTTATTTATATTGCAATATTGAAATATACTAAAAGAAGTCTTATTATTGCTAATGTTCGCCAACTTGGACTTGAACAAACTCGTTATCGACGTGAATTACGATTTATAAAACGTATCCTTATTCTTATTTCTATAATTTTCATAACTGGAGTGCCTTATTTGACATTTTTTCTACAAGTTAATATCAGCCAATCACTAATGCCATCATATGGTCATCGGATAAGTTTTATGTTTCTCTCCTGTGGACAAGGTCTAGTCATGCTACTTGCGATATTCTATGCTGATGATGTACGACAAAGTCTTCGAAATATTTTATTAAAAAAACTGCCGTGGATTAGAGGACGACGAATTGGAAATATAATATCATGAATATTTATATACAAGTATATTCAATGACAAATTTAAAAGAATATTGTATTGCTAAATTTTATGTTTATTTGTTTAATGTTGTTAAAAAAACTTCTTCGAAAATGACGAAGTTCTATACGAAATTCTTTTCGGATTTTTATAAGCTGAAACATTTAAGATGGCGAGCTAGCTATTTCAATTACAAAAAATATATGTGATCGTTATGGAGCAGTTATAGAATGTATGTACAGAAAGCATATTTTTCCGTCTTGGAATGACTTTGTAAGTCACTTAAGGTTTTATCAGTGACAGAGTTCTTTTCAAAAATGATTAGTTAAAAAGAATACTTCTAGTTCGTTTCTGACTTTGAAATACGCTACTGGAATGAAAAACGCAGATGTATTTTTTTCAAATATCTATTGAAACTGTATTCGCAATAAAATAAATGCTGAGATAATATGCGTTGATTTTGCACCGCTTTTTGTTATCTGTTGTACAATTTGTATATTTGAAGTATTGAATATTATAAGAGAAATATGCCTTATAGGATTAATTGTACCATTTTGTTCAGTTTTCAATATTGACCCTAGTAGTATATAGGAAGCTCAAAAATTATGTATCATTACTTTATTTCTCTTGTTATTATCAACATCAACATTAGTTTAATGCTACAGACGTCATAAATTATTAGTGAGAACGGAGCATAGTTTCTATTCTCTTTACTTTTAACAACTAACTCTATGAAAGAACTCGTAGACTAAACAATTCTTACTTTCTTTTGTTTTATAGACAATTGAAACATTAAAAATATATCACATCTTTATGTGCATTTTATTTAGTATATCAACAATTATTATAGAAATTTGTTTGGAAACTTCTTAATATTATGTTTATATCTAAAAGATCAATCTGATTTCATCTAAGATCTTCAAACGAATCACATGAAGATTATTATGTAGAAACTATAAAAGATTTTAGAATAACTTACAAAATATATATGACATGCGTCATAATATAAAATTCAGTGAAACACCTTTTAGTTCATACAGAACAGATATATATCATTATTTATAGATGATAGAATATTGTTTATGAAAAGTAAAAGGTTTTTAAGTTCATTTTTTTTAAATAGAACTACTAGATAATTACATTGAATTGTATCCTTTAATATCGAGTTTTTTTCGAAATAAATTGTATTTGGAAAAATGTTCATATCTGCTGTACAATTTACAGTAAGACTCATTGAAATCACATAATAGCTATCTCTTTTTTTGGTACTACAATATATAAATAGATTTTTCTCTCTTATTAATTATTTATAATAATAATAGTCAATGCTCAGTGCTTATTTGATATGATTATCTATTCTTTCCTTCTTTCTGACTATTTATATTATGGTACAGAGTCATAAAAAAGATTTTTTTACATAGAATTAGTTTCATCATAATTTTTAATAGCCAGAAAATTCTAAAGCTTTTTGTTGTCTTTCTTATTATTGAAAGACAAATGAAATTTTTTGAAATATTATCATCGATTTTTATGCTTTCATGTAGTATATTAGGTATTATTTGTTCATTATTACTTATTAGTGTAATGATTACTGCTCGTCGTCATTGTACACCTATCGTCTTAATTAGTCTTAATACAGCAGTTGCTGGCTTTATTATTAATACAATTTATGCTTCTCAAGCAATCTATCAAATGATTAGTGATAGTTCTGATGTTTTATGTATATTTCGAGGATTCTTGCTACATACTTCAACAGGTCTTTTCTATCATACGCTTTGTATTCAAGCAATTTATCGTTTATTTGTAACTGTTTTTGCACAACGACGAAATCTTCAATCGAACTATACTATTATACCTATTGTTGTTATTCAATGGATTATTTCTAGTAGCTTTGGAATTCCCATTCTCTTAACGAGACGAATTCGATTTTATGCTGAAGGTCGAATCTGTCAGGTAATTATCACTATTTCAATATCGACGAAAAGCAAGTTTAGACGAGTTTCCTAACTTAATTTTCAAACATTAGGTAGTAAATTCGTCTAATTAATTAAAATCTATGGATGATTAATATTAAATGCTTTTGTTATTTACGACATGTTTTTATTAGAAGTCTTAGAAGTTCAAAAGTTGTCGTGACATTTATAAACATGCGTAGTTTCCATTCTTTTTATAAATTTTTTTATTAGAATCGTTTTTTTACAGTCTTGCACATATTGACGTTTTTCATATCATCTGACAGTGGTTTAGAGTTCATATGATAAACGATATCTATTTTCTATAATACGTTACAAATCTATTCATTATTTTAGGTGTCCATAAATAATATATTTGGCTTTATGTATCTTGGAACATTTATCTATTTCTTACCTTTATCAATAATTATCTATATATATATTACAATATTAAACTATACGAAACGAAATATTACAATTCCAGGTGTTCGTCAACGTATGATTGCACAAACACGTCATCGACGTGAACTACGAATTACACGGCGTATTCTTATTCTTGTTTTCATACTATTTATAACTGGATTTCCATATGCTGTATTTTTTCTCCAAGCCAATGTATATCGATCATCATTATTACCATATGGTCATAGAATAAGTTTTATGTTTATTGCTTTTGGTCAAGCATTAAGCATGCTATCTACATTAGTCAGAACTTATGGTACTAAATGCACACTTTTAAAAACCTTATCGTAAAGATAACTTGGAAGTTGTATTTAATAAAATAAAATACGACAACTGTTTAATTATTGCTAGTAGCTGATTAGAAAATATTAGCTGTTGTGAAAGAATCAAAACTGAAAAATAGCTATACAACAGCTATTATTTATTACTGTGACTGTTTTATCTTTCAAAGGGTTTTCGTCTGTGATCGTACAAAGTATATTGATTAGCATATGTGATGATACAAGACTGTACAATAATATTGTACTAAGATATACTATCTTTTGAAAATTTATTTGTTTATGCGTTGGTTAAACCAGCGTCATGTTCGTCGCGTCATATATCATCGTTACTTCTGTTATGAAAATCTTGAAAAACTACAACATAATTCGATTTTTTTAACCAAATTTTAACTATGAAAAAGTCTTTTTTCTTTAATCAACCAATCAACATAGTCTACTGTATTCGTGGAGAGATACTTAAAATTCGATTTTAAAATAATCATTCAAGAAAATCAACAAAATTTATTAATATAACAGTTAAATCATTTTTTTCCTTTTAGATAATTTCATGGCAATGAGTAAAATATTTTTTATAGTCTACTTCATTTATGAAAATCTTATATAAATTATAATGACAATATATTACGCATTTAAATTTTATAATAAATTTATTAGATGACAAACATGATAAACACTTTGAATTATAATGAAGTAATTCACACGTTAAAAAAATGTACATAAATAGATTTAGCCTAATTTTCCGTATTTTGTACATCTTTTTTGAATATGTTTATCGAACCGATTAGTTTAATAAAAAGAAGCGTGAATCTTCATAATAGTATATAATTATTCATATATATACGCTTTGTTTGCATTGACTAGTACAACAATCAATGATTAGAAAAACATAAGCTTATTTAAAAACAGAATAATCATTTTTACAAACTTTGCAAAAATAAAGTGGCAACGTTATGATATATGAGTTAATAAAATTAGATCTAAAGCTAAAACATAATTTCGTTATTTTTAGACGACTTTTTTTACAAAGAAAAAGATATCTTCAGTCTTGTTATAGATGTGTCTATCAAATATGCCGCCTCAAATTAAAAGTTTTTAATTATTTGTTAAGAATACTGGAAAAAATTAAATTAAATTAAATATTCAGACATTCGTATGCGCTTAATTACTCTCCTTTTAGTTACATAAACCTATTCATTTATTGTCTCTTTTCATGGATAGTTTTTCTACCATAACTATTATCAATGAATACAAATACTATGGATATTGTAATTATCTTGTCTAGAGAACATTTATATTTTCAAAAGTGAAATCTAGAACAATAATGAGGTTTGTTATAAAAGTGAAAATAGATATTTATTCAATTAAAAATCATTATCAAGTATTTTAGCGTATGATAAGCTTGAAGAATAGTCGAAGTGGTATATATACCACGCCCCATCCCCAAAAGAGTTAAGGTAATAGCTAGAAAACTGAGTTTGCCCCCCATAAATAAATATATAATAATTATAAACAGAAATGTTTTTCCTATGACAGTCTACCACTTTTTTGACACCTGATTAAATATGTTTTTTATCTATACAAAATTCATTACTCTCATTAAAAATATATTCTTCATTTTTTTGTTTTTACAAAAATCTCATACGCTTTAAACTATAGAGAGTTAGTTTAGTATCCTATAATATGTCACCATGATTATATTTATTTGAAAAATGAATAGATTAATAGACTGTACAGGTAGTAATAATATATTTTTCATGTCTTCCTTCATTTTAGTACGACATAATTAAAAATAAAATGTAGTGTTTATACAAATACAACCTTTTAATTATTTCTTTATTATGAAGATTACAAATACGATATTTAGAACGGTTATAATTTAAGACTTACGATCATGTAAAGTATAAAAGAGATAAGAAAATAACTGTAACATAATTTTTCTTCATAGAAAGTAATGACACTTGAACTTTAATCTCTTATATAGGTCTAGTTAAAATTTAGTTACATGTATCATTAAAATGAATGCCTAACTATGAATACGTGATCATTATAAGAACCTTTTCTACAAATTCTTTAGTATAAAACAAAAATAGAATTTAATTACACTATAATATTGTTAATATACATTTTTATTCGTAATAAATAAATCTGTCATTTAATTCTAGATACGAATCTATTTAGTACATAGATCTACATTGAACTTAGATATTGCTTGAATTGTATTTATCATGAGTGCAATAAATTCCAGTGTCACTACTAGCGTTGATCCTGTATTACTGAAGGTACCATTTCAATTAAATATTTGGCTTGGTTTATTTATTTTTATTACGGGTAATATCAGTACAATTGGAAATTTTACAGTATTTACTTCTCGAATGTTTCGTAATCGAGCTTGTTCAATTTATTTAATAGCAGAATCTATATGTACATTTATCTATTTTGATTTTGTGTTAGTTACACGTCTAATTCAAAAAGGTTTTAATTATCCGATTATAAATCTTTATGATCCTATTTGTAAAGTACGTCAATTTTTTTCGGAATATACACATCAAGTAGCATTTACATTATTTGCATTGGCTACTATTGATCGAATTTTATCTACTCATCGAGATGTTGGTAAGTACAATCAAATATATAGAAAATATTTTCATGATAAATTAGCAGAGTTAGATCATAATGTAAGATTATGATGATAGTGCTGAAGTTTGGTTTCCTGTTATTAAAAATAAGTTTCTTTATGTAATATAATCAATTATATTTGTTTTTATATTTTAGCCTATCGACGATGGAGTAATTGTAAGACTCTTGCTTATAAAATAATTCCAACAGTTGTATTTACTTGGTTCATATGTGTATGGCATCGATTATATTTTTATAATATAACTAGCGGAAGTTGTAATCCAACACCAGGTATTTATGAAAAGATCGATAGTTATTTCGAAGTAGTTATGTCAGGATTTGTACCACCTATACTTTTGATAACACTTGGTTGTTTACTTTTACGGAATGTTCGCGGTGTTGTACATAGACGAATTGTACCCGCTGGTGTAGTCTCACAACCAATCAATACAAATCTTTCACATATTCAACAAATTGATAGTCAACTCACGGCTATGATCTTGTTACAATCATTTGTCGCTATACCTTCTTTTATACCTTTTGGAGCACAAAATCTTTATACGAGTCTATCTCGTGGATGGTATAAAACACCATTACGATTAGCTTGGGAAGATGTTATTATTGAAACTATACGTCTTTTTTCATATTTATTCTATAGTACAAGTTTTTATGTATCATTATATTCAAGTCGTGGTTTTCGCAAACAAGTTTTACATTCATTGAGAATTAAAAAATATAAACCACAGCCTCATATAACAACAACATATCAGTAGCTAATATGAAGAAATAATATTCATGAAAATAAGCAATTGTTAGAATGAATAATTTTTGCAACTTTAGGATACATAGTAGCAAGTGAAAATATCAAAAATCATATCTGTAATTGTTGTCATATTTGTAGTAACAATGTAAATATAAATAAATATTTTTATCCATGTATTTATAATTGTTCGTATTGTCAGTCGATTCTAATGTAATTTCTTTGTATGTTCTATCTCATTTTCATAAATATTTCTAATATGATTAATTGATATAGAATATCCATATTCTAATTATTTTCCGTATCATTTATATGATTGAATATTGCTCTAAAAGCTCTTCTCATGCAGTAAGTTGGAAGATTATTTGCTCATGTTGCTTTGTAATTTTGTCAAATTAAAAAAGATGAGAGATCAAAGCTTGTACGTGTAGATGATAGACAGCTTCAGGTGAATAAATCGTGTCACATATTACCATTTGTTTCGTTTTATGACTGGACGTATAATTTATCGATTTACTGATAAGTTTTATAATCATAAAGTTCTTGCTTTCGCATTGTAAAAGTACCAAAATTTCTTTACTGAATTCTATTCACTATCATCATATATTGAAAGTATTAGTTCAAATAATAATTCATTAATGCTTCATATAGGTCTTCTGTTGATAAATAACAAACAAATGGTGAAAGATAAATACTTCAATAAGTAAGTCAAGAAGAATATTCAAAATTTCTTATTCTTCAGTTTAATAGAAACAAAACAATTTTAAAAGTATATCAATAATGTATTCTCTTCCAAACTTTATAAACATAAGACAGACTGATAATGACAATAAATATTATGAAACATAAAAGAGATTTATTTTCCATCACATAGATTAGTAGCAATGTATCATTACCATACCATGTTCCACCACCGACACCATCAAATAATTTTCCCCATAACAAATTATTTGGTATATAATAAAAATTATCTTTAAATGGATATGTTCTATAAATCCCATAAAGAAAAGTCGGGCCAGCACTCAAAATAATTGTTAAATGATATAAATAAAACCATCGATTTGCTGATTTAAGCCGATTAACAGCTAATTTAAAAAACGGATGATGTTGTTTCGATATCATAATATCTGTATTTGCTGATATACCTTCGGTTCCCATATGTAATATAATATCAGGTTCATAATCTGTTTGATTTGTTGGTATCATAGCAGTAATTATATCTTGAACATTACATTTTATATCAAGATCAATATAAGCACCACCGAAATGAAATAATAATAAATATTTCATTGCATCTATTCGTTGCATATCATATTTATAATTTTTATATAATGGTAAAAACCATGAATATTCAGTTTGTAACCAAACTAGAATTTTTTTATGTGTCCATAATGTATAATTATAATTGGAATTTAATTCAATACATGAATCGGCTGCTTTACGAAATTTTTCAGTCATGTTTTTATTGTCTGATGATATCCAAATTTGATGAAGATATCTGGGAATTTTTCTTTTCGATATATAATCATTCGGAATTTGTTGCCATACACTCATATCAAGTTTAACCATATCATTAATCTCTTCAGTTTCAAAAAAATGTCCTATTAAAAATCTTACAGTTTGTATTGTATGTAGAAATAAAAATGTAAATATAATTAATAATATGATAATCATTATTTTGTGATTGTATTTTACTCTAATATATGAAAAAAATTTATTTTTGAAGAGATAAAATTCGCTTCTGTTGTTTGAATACATTCTAAACAATAGAAAATGTATGACCTCTGCGAATACAATGTACTTTTTTTTCTATTTCTCTTATCATCACTCTTCAAAGTTAATATATTTCATTCCCTTTCTGTCGCAGCCATTTTCATTGTATCGAATAAAAAAGAAGTATGACTCATTGTATCAATCTAGATTTCTTTCTTCTTCATTAATTGATTAAAGAAAAGAAAAGTCTTTTATTTCTGATGTCGCCTATGGGGATGGTTTTAGGATAGTATTTCCGTCTATCTAATGGAAATTAAAAGAAATGTTTACTTATACTAAAGGATACGATGAATGCTTGGACAAATGAAAAAAGAAAAAAAATACCATTCATATTGTCCTATTTCGCAGATTGTTGAATAGTATTAACTATTGTACAGTATATTTTTTTTAAACAAGAAACAAATATTGACAATTAAATAAAAAAGAAATCAACCACAACTAACATAATTTTATATTCTATACAAAAAACTGTACTTAACTTCTAATAAATGAACTTTTGTGGAACTCACATAAATTTTTGAAGAAAATCGTGAGTATAAGTTTTAAGTTCAAGTTTTCCAGTTCCCCTCCCCCTCCCACGCAATAAAAATCAGCAAAACTCATTAAAAATAGCTATAAATTGCAGGATTTTCTATAAAAAATAAGCAAAATGGGCAAATACAGCTATAAATTAGTAGAATTTTAATAAAAATAAGCAAAAATAGTTAAAAATAGCTATAAATTAATTAAATTTGAGCAAAAAAAGAAAACAAAGCACTTAAACGCGATCAGATATTTTGATGCGAACATACGTGAGTTCCACATTTTTAGCCCCAACGGGGCGCGCTGATAAGCTTTTTAAACAGAGGTGCAGAATCTTCCTCGTGCTTCCCCGCGCGGGGAGGGAAAGTTTTTTAAAACTGCATTTGTCGGAGAATTTTTTGGAAAATTTTCCTGGCGAGGGAAGTTTTTTTGATTTTTAGGAAGATTCTGCACCTCTGTTTTTAAGACAAGTACCTAATGGAAAGAATTACCCTTCTTTATGTGATACTCGTTGTATGAGATAATATAGATTAAATTCAATCACACAATTTCTTTTAGTTTAATTTAGATTTTTCATCATATAATCAATGGTTACATTATTTTCTAATTAAAAAATAAGAAAAATTCGGTGAAAGTATGGCGAAGTCAAAGACAAATTATTAAATGAGGAGATGTAGAATAAAAAAATGTTTTTCTGTTTTTTTTCCATATCCAGCTGAGCGCGAGTACATATGTAATACGATTCTATAATGATATCAAAGATTAAAATGATCTTTTATACATTATAAATTAATAAATATATTCACGTCATAACCTTCTGTAGACAAAGTTATTCTTCTTACAAAATAATTAAGTATTTGATTAAAATTACAATGTGAAACACAAACACTCTTATTGAATAAATATTATAAACATCCACGGATAAACTTCATTTAAAGATAATTTTGCTGTCGAGATGCACATCTATATAATTATAAGTACTATTCAAAGTTTTATATGTCTCAAGAAAAAAAAATATCATTGGAAATTGATTTTTAATAAAATATTTCTAGATTAATTCTATCGAGAATCTATTTCCTCAATAAAAACATTATATACCAAAAATTCTTATTATTATGAAATTATGTAATAATGAATATAAGACGTATAACACCCGCATCTGTTTGAATATCGTATATTTTTTGACAGCTGCACCATTCGGCGATGACGTTTCTTTTACGTTCGAAAAACAAAAATACTCGACAATAATATTTACACAAAAACAAGTATAATGACGACTGAGAACAAGCAAAACATACTATGAAATACAATAGTAAATCCATTTGATACCAATTAATAATAAATTTACGACATACTGTAATTTAAATAAATCGATTGTATACATTACATAAAATATCAAGAATAATTGAATATCTAATTTATTAGGAGAAGAAGAAAAAAATAATTACAAAAATATAATAAATGTCATCATAATTTTTATTGCATTTAAATCATAATATGTTTACTCGTCGAAATTAATTTTGATAATCTAAGAGAAAATGAAACAAGTGCTATCTAGAAAAAGAAAGATAATTTTTTATATTGAATTCATATTTATATTGAAATATTTACTTGTAAAATTAATGTTGCTATACATAATACAATTGAACTAATTGAAGCAATGAGAACACGAGTATCAATCATATGAAAATACATCATAGTTTGAAAGATTGCCAGTAAAGAAATGATAAGAAATACTCCAAATATACATACAAAAATTGTACTAACCCATGCGAACTAAATTAAAAGAAAAATTTCATATTAGAAAATAAAATTAACATTTAATTTACTAATAATAATCCTCTGGAATAGTATCGATAAGTAATTAGCAACCAAAGGCCATCATAAATAAGAGAAACTAAAGCCCAACTATATTCATAATTATGATTAAAATTTTGACAAAACCATATATTTGCATATTTCATACAAGGTAAACTAACAAAAACTAAATACACTAAACTTGAAAACTAAAATTGAAATAACAAAAAAAAGATTAATTTTAAATTAGTAATAAATTTATTTACTTACAAACATAATTAAAAGTAGTGTAAGAAGAATTTTTCGTAATCGACATATGTTTGGTTTTTGGGAAATTAATGGTAAAGATGAATGAAGATTATTAACGATGACAGTTTGTTGAGCAGTTAATTCACTTTGCATGTTCTTTGTAAGTATCTTCAGAAGTAAACTGAGCAAATGAAATAGGAACTAGACTAATACTCTTCTATATTACTGACATATTCTAATCTGTCTCTTGATGGGTGTGTTGTCTTTCTCCGAACTATATACCATTAGAAATAATCCTTGTCAAAGCAAAAGAAGAAAAAGAAAAGTAATCAGAAAAAGAGCGAAAGAAAGAAAAATAGCAAGTCTATCATTATTTATAAATACAAAGAATTAAATACGAACTATTGACTTCTATTAATTATGACGAAGAATATAGAATCTTTTAGGGTTATTTGATACTTAATAGTATCTAGAAAATTCTATGTATACTTATAGGAAAATACTCTAATCTTTACAAATCAATTATTATTCAAGTTATAATGTTTCTATCATCTGAAACCATATTTAAATTTCAAACTTCATTCCATATACCGATTATTTCAACAAATTCTATCCATACGATGAATTATTTGTAGGGTCGAAGAGTTTGAGCATCGCCAGCTATGTTCATGAAGAATTATGTTCGGTAATTTTGACGTATGAGACTGGAGGGAGATAAGACTGTCTTATCTCAACATTAACTTATGACAGGATGTTTCACTTCCGAATGCAATAACAACTATTCTCACAGGAACTACATCAAAATGTTAGTCTAAAATTTATTGTATATATGAATTGAATGAAACAGAACGGATAAAGTTATATAAATGATTCAATAACATATGATACGAAGTCATATGACCTTCGACTATAGCTATAAAATTATATTCCCAACATTGCTGCTAAATAATAATTTATTACTTTTTATTTAATACAAATCAGAAGAAAAAGAAAAATACAAAATTTATGTAGAATACTTGCACTCATATTTAATTACTACTTAATTTCAGATATTGATACTGATTCCATTATGTTATGTTGAAGATTCTTAATTAATTTCGATAGTCGAAATGATAATCGAAGACTAATGTACTATAAAGAAAACAAAATATTTTTTGATAAATAAAATATAAAAAGATTTACCAGTACAGATGTAATAGAAATCCAAAAAATAACAAATATAACATAACGAGATGAAGTTTTTATCCAATTATTTTGTGCTGATTTTATTTTCTGAATTTGCCAAAACAATATATGTCCAAGTGCACAACAATTCAAAATAAGAAATATTATTCCAATACATGTAAACTAAAAGTATTAAAAAGAAATTGTCAATAATAAATAATTAAATGTAATAAAATACCACGCGTAAACATATTCGATGGCATAGATAAGTTGCTATTAAACCAAAAATATCATAAACAAGTGAGAGAAGTACCCATAAAAGTTTATAGAAAAAATATTCCTTTAGCTTCAAAGGTTCATCTATCGGTCGATCAGTTTTATATAAATGAATAAATGCAAATAAGGTAACCAAATTGAAAGTCTAAAAAGGGTTTAAATAATATTACAATATAATTGTTGTTTATGACTTACGAATAAGATATCGATTAGAACAAAAAGAATTTTTTGTCGTCGATATATTTCAGATTCTTGAGAAAGTAATTCTGGTGAAGGAGCCACATTAGGATGATCGATCATGATTATTTATTTTGACGAATTGCTATATAGACATGAAAAACGATTTTTTATAACTATAAACTAGTAAAAATATTCAGAATGGGAAAGATTGTGTATGCAAGAAACGTGATGGTATTTTATTCTTACCCATATGACTAATAAAATGATTTATTCTATAGATAACGAATTAGACGAATATGTAGATCTTGTACAAATATAGATAATATCTTTTCTTTTATATTTTGTAAAAGATGAAGAAAGAAACTTTAATATAATTTTTTTATTTTTCGTGATACTTGAAAATTAAGAAAGAGTTATTACTAAAAAAGACACAGGTGTACATAATGATGAAAAAATTAAAAATAATAAATTATAATGTTCGAATCATTGTATTTCGATTCTTGTAAAGTAAATTCGATAATTTAAAAGATAATAATACAATAATAAACTAGAAAAGAAAGTAAATTAATTATATATATAATTAGAAAATTTACTAGCATAATTGAAGTTAGAATAAATATAAGAATAAAAATGAGAGGACCAATTATATCATCATTATCATCACGAGTCTTCACTTGTTCTTTTGTATAAAAAGCAATAATACAAATAATTCCGATCATCATAATTGATGAAATTAAAGATATTGTTCCAATCCATGCAAACTAAAAGAAACAGAATAGATATTCTTAACAGAATATCCAACAATTATAAATTACCACACGTAAACCTTTTCGAAAATATTGATAAGTTGTTAATAATCCAAAAGCATTATAAACAATGCATGCTAAAGTCCATAATAATTCATAGTTATTTTTAAAATAATGACTAAACCATGAATTATCGATATAAGCATGAACGATAAAAATTAAGTAAAGTAAATTGAAAGCCTGAAAATTAATTTTACTGTTAAAATTATATATTTATTATTTAAATCACTTACAAATAAAATACTAAGCAGAACAAGAAGAATTTTACGTGTTCGATTTATTTTCACATGTGTGGAAGATGAATTAGTAAGATTAGGATCTTCGATCATATGCATAGTATGAACAGGCTTGTTATCTGTCATATTTAATTATCTTTCTTTTTTTTTGCCGATCTGTACTTATAAAACTAGATGATGTTGTAGTTATAAATAGAAGAAATAAAACAAGCTGACACACACTTCTTTATGATTTGTAAATCAATAGAAAAAAAGAAATACAAAATTATTGCCATTTATAGTGATATAAGAGAATATCTTTTGCAAACAGTTGGCTTCGAAATAAAATCATTTTTCAATATGAGAAATATATAATATCAAGAAAGTTATATGTTATAATAATAATTCAAGTGGATGAACCCAGACATAGACAAGTCAGTTTTTGACTTGATTGACTTGAGTTATGAATTTCTAATTGACTTGCAACTTGACTTGACAAAATCGAGAAAGAGTTGGCGTAACTTGAGACTTAGAAAAGTCGCGACTTGCCCATCTCTGGATGAATCACATTTTTATGTTATCAAAAGAAGTCGTTTGAAAGTTTATATTTTTCAATATTAAATTCTAAAATAGTTTTTTCAGGTTGAGTATGTATAATATTTTCGGTTTTTGATTAAGTAAGAATAACTAAAAAAAAAATCTTTTTTAATTACGAAATATATCGGAATTTTTTCAAATAGATAAAACCAACAAGGGAAAAATCAGCTCTTTGTTGTATGATATATATCGGTACCTCATAAATTAGTGTATTTTTTTGTGCTGGTTAAAACTACAGTTGTTCTTAGGATTAATATCTCATTAAAGGATTCATTTACGAAATCAGTCGTTTCTTCTTTGATAAAATCAATGTTCAAAAGAAAAAAGAAACTTCATAAAATATATAAAAAGCGTTAATATTATTTTGTACGATGAGAATATTTATAAAGAAAAACATGCAGCTGCATATACTCGATTTTTATAACAATTCATATTTGTACGAAATTCTTCTTTAATCCATGCTGATCGATAATCACATATTTAACTAGTATTCGAATCTTGAATATCTAATAACTTCGATGAATGTGTTGCAAGAAAAGGTTGAAATATATTTTCATCTAAATAATCAATACTTGTAGTATAAATACATAATAAAATTTGTTGATTACGAAAACATGAAGCATTTAACATTACACTACTAATATAAATATGTAAAATTTGATTTATATCATTCGTATATGATACTGTTCGTCTATTCATAGCCAATGAATATTTAACGATATAACTAATTGGTTGCATTGTTTTTGCACAGGGAACACCTAACTAGATATCATGGAATGTTGTGATTTTAACTCGATGGAAAAAGCTAAAATAAACATGATTGTGATAAAATTTTAATGGAATGAAAATTAACAATCTGTCTCGTAAAACTATTCTTTTTTCTTATACACGAACTAAGTAGAAGCCTAAGCAAACTTCTACTCTTCAAAGTCGCAAAGAAAACTCAAGGAGCTCTATTAATAGTTCTGTTCTTCGCTCATTTCATAAAGAGTTATGGTATTTATCGCATTCCTGTATCTCATCATCGAGATCCTTCTCGTCGGTTAAACTACATTATCATCTAACTATTCATGTCGAGAAAGTAGTACTACCGTGCAATTTACATTATCAGCATAAAGTTTCTCTTTGCAACAATGTACTGTAATTTCAATTGATAACAATAATTGTTCTTTATCACCTTCATATTGCTCTAATTATCTTACAATGAACAATAGTAGTTATTGTGCTCCTGCTATTCAATGTTCAATTTTAGAAGAATGTGAGAATGTACTATATAACTGCAGATCAAATGATTCAATATGCATTGTTAATTCATGTTGTTTATCATCAGCTGGATATTTATCTGTGTTGACAACAAACATCTGTTCCCAAGGTAAAAGTAAATTCATAAATGAATTATAAGATACTAGCAGGCAATGCTTGGGCACGCATGCGAAACAGAAGTAATTGTCTCTTCGATGTGCTTCCACAACAGAACGAGTGCAGATGATTCTGTTGAAATAACTGATGATTGCAAAAAGAGTTTTTTACACTTTTAAAGGTTTATTTTCAGATCTTGAAATTAAGACTAAGACTAATATTTGTAGACGTATTTGGGTGAGGATGAAGGAGTTGATGGGTGTAAATGCGAGAAAATATAGCATCCACAAACACATTCAAAATGATTTCAGAAGAAAAATACGCACTAAGTAAATAAAAATAAATAATAGTTAAATGAAAAGGTTAGATAATAGTTTTCAGAAAAACTCTCATAAGTGGTGCACAATGCTTACAGTTCACAACTATCAAAGTTTATTTTTGATCTCATTGATGATTAAATCGATTTCGTTCTGATTGAGACCATACTTCGTCAGGCGCTGGCGACCTTTGTCTACTGCTATAAACCAAACACTCTCTTGCTTGTCATATTTTGATTCAAGTAGAGCAATGGCAAGTGCTGTTGTAGTAACATCTTTATCTTGGTTGATTGTAGACATGAAATAGCTGGTCGATTTGCCTCCTGTCAATTGTTTTACGTTATCATCCGTTAAAATCCATGCGCCATCAAACGACTGTTGCTGGATCAACTTACGAATGAAATTCGTCGCAGCAGCAGCAGACTTTCGGGAGTCCCTGAAATCAAACAATTGAAATAGTTTTCTTTATTAATATAAAATATATTCTATAGAATCCACTGATATTCGTGATAAAATTGCTTATCGTATTTAATTACTTTCGTCAAACTTCACAAATATTATAAAATGTATTTTTAAGATGAATCTCGTGATTCAAATTGATTAAGAGCGATTTTCTGTTGAGTGTCCTTCCTCCCAAATGCGCTTTTCGATCTGGTGAAAGATTATTATAAGAACAATGCGAATACTTACGGTTGACTGTGGGTTACTATCGAATCAAAACGTGTCGTGCTGGAAGTAGAAGTTTGATGAACGGTAGACTGTTTCTGCTGCTGCATATCATGTGATGCATGTGCACGACCGACCATCCCTTGAGGACCTTGTTGATCATAATACTCTGCCGAAAGAGAAAATCACAGTTTGAAATCAAAACGATTGTGTGTTAGTTAAAATTCTCATTTATCATACACCGACATTATTTCAGAGAGAGAGAAGTCAAAAACTTACATCAATAAATCCTACTGAAGCAGTATCATGATGTACGTAATAATGTTAAAGTGACGTCTTTTCAATTCATTCTTACCTGATTGGTATTCCGGGATACTATATGATTGTCTCGCTTCCGGACGATACGGCGGTGGTGGTTCGGCTACACTTGCAAGAATAGGTTCTTGTTCATCATAATCGTTAATAAAATAAGGCTGTTTTAAAAGCAAAGTTGGTGTGGTTCTTGTTGGAAAGTTTACTATCGTTGATGAATGCGTATGGACACTTGGTAACGTTGTGGACTGTTGGGATCCAAGAAAAGAGGAATGTTGATGGGGGAGATTTTCACCATCTCTCGATACTTGAACAGGTACATGTCGGCTTTGCAAAGCATTGCTTTGCCCAGAACGACTTGTTTCAATACCAACGAACGCTGTGTATGGTGATAAAATTTGATGAGCCAACGAGAGTCCGATAATACGTTGTTTGACTGTCATATTGGAACTAAGGAGAAAAGATTGATAGATTCACTAATGGATTTCAAAATTAGAAAAATAGACAAATATTAACGAAGAAAACGTGAGATGAAATTTCTGCGATCAAAACTTTAGCAGCGAAATTTTGTCGATATCGGTTTTCTAGTAGAATTTCGAAAATTTCTAGAATTCTACAAGAAAATCGATCATGACAAAAAAATTTCACATAGTGTAAAAGAGATTCAACTTACTTAATGTATTCTGTGTCTCCCTTATGTAACAATTCTTGTATCAAAGCCTTAGCTGCTAAACGGCGAATCGTATTGCCATTGAGTATATCATTGCGGTTCAATGAACTATTACCGATTAAACGATTGTTAGCAGAAAACTTTACCGACGCAGATTGCCCATAAAAGTAGAACTTGTCGAATAGAGTATAGACAAGTACACGATCATTTTTATATACTGGGGGTATAGTTTTTGGTGCTTGGTAACCATTGGGCCACAATCCAAGCCATTGCAATTGACCATTAACAAGTGATGGCTGCAAGGCTCGATGAAGCTGAGTCCTAACGTCATCATCAACCGTATCATTCGGAGCAATAAAAACAAAATGACCATTTGTCGCACGAGCAATACCTTTCACCAGAGATCGAGAGGATGTAGGGCCAAGACCAAATGAGAAAATACGTGTAGTCAACGCCATCGAACGACATAATTCAATCACCTATAAATAGAAGAGAATTTACCACATTAACCAAGTAGTCTCATCAATTTTTCTTTAGTATGTTTGTACGATACAAGTAGGACAATGTTTTCTTCCACTTCTATTTACCTCATTTGTATTTGCAACTTCACCATCAGTCAAGATGAACACTTGTCGTGATTTACCACTAGCAGGCGGATGATCTCTCAAGTACTGTAGAGGTGTCAATAGCTCTGTGCCACCTAAATCGGCTTTCATCGTACGCGCAATATCGTCGGCTTGTTTGGCTGTTTGTTCATTGTATACAGTCGTCAGATGTGTTGTATAAGGAAAAAGAATTTCATAGTTTGTTCCAAAACGAATTATATTAAAATGTGCATCTGGAGGAATATTGCGTATAAACAAATGCAATGCATCTCGAGCAAGATTAATGCGATTTTCATCGTCCATAGAATAAGAACAGTCGACTAAAACGAAATAAATTTACTGATGTTATCGCTAGACGATTCTCGCAATAAAGTTTTTAGAGAAACTAGTCATAATTCGCCAATTTCTAGTACTTTCACTGGAAAAAAAACAGAACATACCGATGAAGATAAATTCGGTTGTTGAAACAATTGAATTATTCCCATCATATATTGAGAAAAAACGCCCATCATTATGATTCAATACAGTAAGAACTGCAAGATTTGATGCATTATTGTATTGTTCGGCTGCAATAAGTATCGGGGACCGATTACTTGGCAGCTCAATATCCAAGATAATATCGTGATCGAGTGCAATGCTTTCTGAAGAAACGTCGATTGTTTTAAACGATCCGCTGTAATTGACCGGATGAGACATATTAGTCACTTCGATAATTTGATCTACGAACAAATTTATGAGATAAAAAATCAATTTATAGAACATTGCGAATAAGAAGCAATATGGCCCAATAAATGAATACGATTTTATCTTGCTGTGACATTCAATTTTAGATATCTTTTGTGACCGCTGCTTGTTGAACAATATTGTATTTCAGAGATTTGTTACTTACTCTGTCCGTATCGATCAATATGAGCTCGAAATGACATTGTATACGAAGAATTTTGAACATATTGGGTTTGTGATCTATCTAGCGATTGCGCTATGTTTGGTTTTGGATCATATCGAGGTGCAATGGTAGTTGGAACAACAAATCGAATAAAACATCCATCAATCAAATCTAGTTCTGTCACATAACGAATCTTGACTATACATTCTTTACCTGGCGGCAGAACTCCGACATTTACCTATATATTCAATAAATTTATGATTTCGGTGTTGCATATTGCAAAACATTCAGCCATCATTCTATGGCATTCAACTTTTCAATGACTTACTTTGAAAGTATCGAGTGTTCGTTCGTCTTGTCGAAGTAACACTGCCGTTTGACCCCGTTGAACTGCATCCTCATACATATTCTCAGCAGTTTGTTTTTCTTGCACCATAGCTTTAATCAATCGGTCGTCGATGTGAGCCGTAAATTCATAAACTGCTGCGTTTTCCTATGAAAAAAACGCATCCTAGCTGAATTCGAATGATTTATACAATTTAAAAACGATTTCAATAATTGATTCTTTTTATTTATTGCATAAAAAATAATAACTATCTTTTAAGAAAAATCAAAATAGCGTTCGACAGTATTCGTTGTCATTCAAAGAAGTCAATTGACTTTAATTCGAAATAATGCCTATGAACAGTTTTTCTTACGAATATAATTTGTTTTAGTGCCGTCTATTCTATTCGAAAACTACTTATTTGACAATATTCAATTCAACAGTGTCTATCGTCGATTATATGTTCTGATCTTATTACAAACAGTGCTTGACAAAGATCCATATAGATATGTTAGGAAAATTGTGTCAATCAATGCAAGAAATCATTATGAAATATTAATTTTCACAGTTTGAGACCGATGTAAGTCATACCTCAATAGGAAATATATAGACTGCTTCAACTGGATAGCTGTTTTCATTATAATATGTTTGCGTTAGAGTGACATCAGCTGTAAATGAATGAATCAATGCATCTACATATACATGACGAATTGGTATTGTCGTTAGATTATCCACTCTTTGTAGTCCGAGTCGCATGCTACCGTATTGTTCATCACGTGTAGAACGATAGATCGGTGTAATCACTCTTCGAGGACTACTAGTCATGCTCCTACCGATAAATAAAAAAGAACAAATATTTTCAATATCTAAGAAATGTTTTACTCTTAGTCGACTAATTCTGTGAAAATATGTTTTGTGACCTGTTTTTTGCCATGAGTTTAGAATTTTTAAGTAACGCTAACCTTGATTTAATTGTGTTTATCGAAAGTGCTTTTCAGGAAACTATGATTTTGACACTGCCTGTCCTCAAAGTAACACTTTTCGATATTCTCAATTCTAACGACTGACTACTCTTTGTCGCTTGTCATTGATCATTTTTCGTTATTATCATTCTTTTGCAAAGTCCTAGTCAACTGCCAATAATCTATTAGCGAATCACTCTCAGAAATCGAAGAAAAAACATCTACACAGCCGAGAACGCTTACCGTTGAATGACTTGTTCATTGACACAAACTTGTTGGAGATGATCGTATTTTACTTTCGTCTTGCCACAACGACAGAAATATTTTCCATTTTTCCTTTTTCGACATCCATCATATGCGTCACCTTTTGATGCAGTTCCTTGTTTAATATTTGTTTCACTTCGCTCTGTTGAACACCGTACAACGATTACGAAAAATATAATAACCAGAGAAAACAGAATAGTTTTCATTGTTGTTGAAGTTATATTGCCTCTTCTGAGTCGTCGTATTTTTGTAAGAAAATACCGAGAATACTAGGTATTTATATAGTTCTAATGGCATATTTCTTATCTACATATCATCACTTATTGAGTGTCACCTGTCGACAGAGACTGCTTTAGACGCTAGACGATCCGCTCTTTCATTCTCTTATTAATACATTATTGGTCTCTTGATAGGTGCTATTTACGGTTTCTTAGATATTTGCGATGAAATGATGATAAATTAACTTCAATGAGATTCAGTGTTGAAATTTGAGATAAAACGATGATAGGTCAGCTGGAACAAGATTCAGTGTTGATATTTGCGATAAAACGATGATAAATTAACTTCAATGAGATTCAGTGTTGACATTTGAGATAAAAAGATTTCCCACTGTACGAGACAAGAACGCGATGGTAGCGATACTGGGTACAAGAAGAATTTACTAGTAAAAATAAAGCGTTAAAGCATTGATATGACATAAACAAGAAAAACTCAAAAGTTGTGGTATGATTTGAGTTCAGAAGATATAGATTAAAATTCTGATCATATAGATTTTGTGAACTTTTATATTTGATTAACCTTTGATGATGAGAAATACATTTTCAGTTACATCTATATGATCAAAGAAAATCTTCTTACCTATCACCATTTTTGTTCATATTAAAACTTACCGGTTTCTCTTTTTTTTGCTTTTGCTTAAAACGTTTTTTTTAGATTAAAATCATCAACATATACATTATTACGTCAAAGTAATACGATTATCGATATAAAATAAATACAATTTTGAAGAATAGATTATTATCATCATAAACATTGCCTTGCAATATCTTTATAACAATAGATAAACACAAAATTGAAGAAATATTTTCATTTTATTACAAATTTATACATTCACATCTACCTCTGTTTAATGCGAGAAACAATATCTACACCAACTAATTTATCGAAAAAAATACAATATAAATCTATAAGCATTATTGAAGCTAATCAAGAATTGTTTTGAACAGTATGAAAATAAAGTTAAAATCCATTATTTTCATCAGTCTTTTATATATACTTTCTCAAATGGATAAATAAAATTCTGCAATGTTCACATACATTTTTTAAATATACCTGATTTTCAGAGAAAAAAAACTTATAGATAATTAATGTATTTTTTTGTTCAATTTTTAATTGTTGAAAATAACGAAGCCCAGTTCTAATTTATCGCATAATCGACATAACCATTCTTCTGATATTCGCGTAACTTTTCGACATTTTGGCGAAGCTGCTTCATTCAACACAAACTTATTTATGTTCAACAATGATTGTCTACTATAAAATAAATAATTCAGCATTTCATAAAATTTCAATTGTTTTCATATTTGTTTACTTAACAAAATATCTATAAAATGTTTTTATTTTCTTTTAAACTCCTTAAATTAATTTCATCGATTTAGAATGTGTTTTTGAAAAAAACAATTTCTATTTAAATCATTTAAAGTGATAGTAAAATACTACTATATCTACTATTGTATTCAATCTCTATGATTGTTAATTCAAACCGAATCAATTATTTCACATGAAACTTATTTTATATCCTCTTATAACGAATTGTTTCATATTTTGTTTTTTGTCGAAAGGAACAGGATGATAAATTAATATATAAAATACCGATTTATTGGGCGTAATAATATTTTTTCTCGTAGTAATGTTTATCCACCTGAATTAATATTTCTCATCGAAAAGAATATTCTTTAGAATAATTGCTGTTTAATACATTGTTTGTGTAAAGAATATAAATATTTAACTTTCTTGTTTTGCTTGAAAAAATAAGGAAAAAAGGAAGTTCATTTTCACACAAAATAAAAGATTTATGTAATCCTGTGGGAGTTTTCTTCATTTTTCTTTTCTGAACGATAGTGATACTGCTAACTCACAAATCACATCCTCTTTATGATGTAATCTCCACGTAATACATATTTTTCTCTCTCATGTTTATTTGTTTCCATCCACACTCCTCTCACTTGTCGTTTTGTTTCTGTTCTATTTTTTGTTGTTCTGAGTCAGAGATCATGGGTTGGAACGCATATATGCATGAGACAAGACGTTGACAACGGTAGATATTGTTCTGCTGTGTGTCTGATGGGTGATGTGTCATCATTCTTTTTATATAGATTAGTGTTCGCTTAGGGAATAAACCAACATCTTACAATATGTTAGTACAATTTTACTTGGTGAAATATAAAGTGGAATATATATCTATATTATTTTGACGTATCATGTTATGTTCTGAGGGTCAAATACATAAAAGAAGACTTTGATTTTTTGAAAAAAAATAATTAATTAATTCTGAAATGCGGGAATAAAATTTAAAAAAGACATCGCGAATAAAATAGCACAATACATTTTTCTTCAACAATGCATATAATATAAATATAAATAATTATTGATATTATTGCATTTAATAATCAAAAATCGAATAGTGTTCATTTTCGAAAATATCTATAAAAATGCCATTACCATACAGTACATTTGTTCACTCGACTATTTCCTTGACCCGGTTCACAATTAAATGCTCGATCAAATTCAACAAAGTTTGATGTAGGACCATTGACTCTATAAAATAAATAGATATATAAATATATATATACATGAATTAAGATTATCATTAATATAAATGTTCGTACCTGAATTGTCCTAATGAATGAACATCGGATAGAACACGATTAAGTGCATATGAATCAGTCATTTTTGTACACGATGTATATGCATGATTGATGAAAAACATTTGTGTAGGTGAATATTTTGAAAGACCTGGAAGTCTTTTATCAGCATTTGGATTAGCTTCTGTGAATTTTTGATAAGCCTTTAGTTTAGAATAAAACAGAAATATATCTTTTCAACTATATACAATCTAGTGAACTAACGTAAAAAGCTTCACGTAATCCACCATTATCAGCAATATCTTCATCTTGTGTTTGATCTCCATTTGTCTAAAGAAAAATATGTTCAATCAAGAGTTTCAAATAAAAAAATAAATTCCTACATGGATATTAAGATTGGGTACAGTATAATTACTATACTGATCAACAATACATGTCTTACGTTCACCAAATTGTTTTACTGTTTCATTTGTCCACCATGGAATTTTATTTCCATCTTTATCAAACTCACGACCATTATCATCAAATCCATGAGTTATTTCATGTCCAATCACAACCCCAATACCTATAAATAATCGTCAATCTTAAAAAATGAACAAACAATCAAAAACAAATTGAAAAATATTTACCACCATAATTCAAATATCTACAAGATTTGAAATTTATCAAGTATATGACAAAAAAAAGGAAAAACTAATGAATTTACTTTGGTGCATCTTTATGAAAAAATGGCATTTGCAGAATACCAGCTGGAAAAGCTAAATACAGTAAAAACGATGTAATTGTATATTCGCTGAATCAATAAAAAAATAAATTTACTAATTTGATTTTTTGATGGCATATAAAAAGCATTAACAACAGTCGGTGGCGAAGAACCCCATCCTTTGTGATTAACATCTTTTCGAAGAACTTGAAATTCTTCTTTGGCTTTTATTTGAAGTAATTTTAAAATATTATCGACAAAAGATGAATCGAAGACATACTAAAACATTCAATAATACAATATGAAATTATCATTTTCAATATATTATACATACGTCAGCATATTGTATTTCTAACTGTGTAACATTATCACTAGCTAAATAGTCTGGATATCCAATTTTTTCATCAACGGCTAAAGCCTATTAAATAAAGTTCCATTAAAACTTTATTAGTATTATTAATTCTACTTTTTCTATGTTTTTATTTTTTGACATAGTATCCATCCATGTTGAATCTTCAAGCATATCAATAAATGCTTTTCGAATATTAGCAATCATTTCATATAACTTTGAATATAGCTATTGAAAATAAAATAAATATATATGAATTTTGTTTTACTTGATTTCGAGCATTATCATCAAAATATTTTTTTATATAAAGTTTAGATACAGCAAATCCCATGTTACTATTTACAAAACTTCCACATTTAACTGCACGTGCTCGTTCAGCAGTAGTAACACCAAATACATGATTAAAATTTTCTTTAATGTTTCGAAATTGTTCTGGTAAAATACCAATTAGAGGCATCATAAATCGCCATATAACATAATTTTGTAATGTACGTGGTGACACCTGCTCAATAATTGATGAAACATTATATAAATAATCGATTTCTCCAACAATGACAAGATCACTATCCATGAGAGTTACATTAGCTGATGCATAAGCTGAAGTTAAATAATTAGTGAAGTCAAACTAATGAAATAAGAAAATAATAGATAAATTAATTTAGAAAAAAACTAACAGTTGTATTCAATAGTTGTCGTAATTTTCCAACGGTTGTACGAATTGTTGCATTTGGTCGATGTTTTTGTTCATCAGTTGTCCAATAATGCTATTAAAAAAAACAGAATATATCTTATTAGTAAGTCTATGCAACTTCTAACCATTATTTGCACTAAAAATAGAAACCAAAATTTTAGACTCTTTGTATCAAATCTTTATAAGATAAAGAATATTCAAAGTACTATAAAGATCGTATGGAAAAATGACTGACAATCATTTTCTTCATGATATACACAACAATAGATTGAATAATCTTTAAAAGCAGGTAGAATTCAAGATTCTATACATAAACAAAATATAGAATGACTTACTTTTGCAATTTCTTTTTCGAATTCATACATATCTTTTACATCTTGTTCGATTGTTGATGTATCATTTGATAATAATGATGCTAACTCAAACATATATCGTCGATTATCCACAGTAATTGATTCATTCATAAAATATTCTCGCTGATCTAGTGCAAGATAAGCTTGACCAATCTAAAAGGATTCTTATAAATAGATAATAGGTTTTATAGATTTTATGAATTACTCTAAGAACATATTCTGTCGAATTCTTATCATCAATTGATGTGCCAATATCAAATAGAATATTATTATTATATTTTCGTAATTTAAGTAAAAGATTTAATAGATCAAATGCTGAATTGTCCCATGAACTTTGTACAATAGGCCAACCACCAAATTCATTATTAATCAATGAAAGTAGTGGATCATAACCTTCTTTTCGAATGTTATGATCATTCATACATGAGTGATATAAACTACGAGCATTGGTTACTGCGTTGGGCTCGTTTGTATCATTAGTTGATGATGATGTTAATAAATCTTAATAGAAATAATATTTAAAAGGAAAATCATAAAGAAATTGAAAAACATACCAACTACATTATAATCTAATTGTGTTCGTAATAGATCGAATACAGTTGCTAGAAATAGAATTAAAAATATTTTATTTATTTATCGGAAATATCTGTTCATACAATCATCAGGTATTCGATTATTTTTAATCCATGTGCCACAAACAAACTGATAAAAATCTTCACATGGCTCAACTGTTTCATCAATACTTTCAATTAAATAATTTGCTAGAATTATATAAATTAATGCTAACACAGTTAATAATATTTTGAAGAGAATCTACCTGCTTTAACACAATATGGAGTTACACATAACTCATTATTCCCTAAATTGTAAACAAAAAAAAATGATTATCTTAAAATATTATTTTCAAAATATACCAATTGTTTCAGTTGTTGTTCTATTGTTTATAGCTAATATAACAGCTAAGACAACTGTTGAAAGAGCAAAGATTCCGACAAGAATGCCCAGTACAATAAAAGGTCTCATTGAATGAGTTTGAGATATTGAAGAATTCGTAACTAAATTAATAGAAATTAACATAAACCTAGTTGATATATTAGATAATTTACAGTCAAACCTTTTTAATGTGCCTTCACTGAAACGAGCAGCCGTACCTAAATGCAACGGAAAGTTGATTCAAAATGATATGAAAGTCTTTTATTTTTTGTTGTTTTAGAAGTAACACTTGAGTATCATGCGGACATAAGCAAGTAAACTGATAAGATAAAAAAAGGAAGAGAGCAATATGATTCATATCACGTAATGTTTCATATTTTGAAAGAGAAATATTTCAAAAGATATCTTAACTTCTTAAACATCAACAAACGTAACTGATGCATAGTTCTCATGTGATATTATACTCCAATAATTCTAAGAAACCATTTATAGAAAAAAAAATTTCTACAATTTCACATATTAATGTAGTTAATGTTTAATGGATTATTCTAGAATTTATGTAAATAAAATTAATTAAATTTAAAATTATTTTGGACTATTTTTTACAGAATCTTTAGTTTTCCTATTATTTCAGATGAAAATAGAAGGTTATTCAAACATAAATAAGTATATTTCATTGTTAGAAACTGCCAATTCAATATACTGTTGTAGAAAGGAAAAACGTGATGTTAAATGTTATTTCATTTAAAATATTTTGAGGGGTCTGGGTGGGTGTGAGTGTGGAGAGAGTATGGGTATTTGCTAAAGGAAGAGATCCCTACACCCACACCCTCAAGAACTAATTGGTTGCATTGTTTTTGTACAAGCAACACCTAACTAGATATATTCAAGTTCAGTATGATTAAAAGCATAATCTAGAATTGTTTGTAATTGATCATTTTCGATACTAAGAAATCTTAAATTGTTCTATTATAGCAAATAATGTATTATTATCGGATAAATTTATATTTAAAGTTTTAAATACTTTAATAGAATTTCTTGTAGTATTAAATGTATTAATATCAATAGACTTCAATAATGAATTATTAGTTAATATAATAGTTGAAAAACTAATATCTACAAAGAGATTTTTTTATTATTAAGGTTAATAAAAAATAGTACGTAAATTAAACATGTTAATTTTGTTCAGTTTATTAATCTAGTTGAGTAATATGATAGAACATTTGTTTTCTAGTATATATATTCTGATTAGCTTTAGTCCTGTCTGACACAATTAATAAATAGATAATGATATATGTAGAATTGTGAGCAGGATAAATATTTCATTCTTTATTATTGTGACAGTTTCGCATAGCATATGATTAAATTATGCAAATCTAAGATTTATGTTTTTAGAATGTATCAATACTCGTAGCAATCGAAATCACAATTTGTAAACAGAATAAATATATTTATCAAATGATGGTTTCATCAATCATAGAGAATAGTCAATGAGATTTTTATTTTATGAAAGAAAAAGATGTATTCATATTGGCATTATAATGTGAAGTGTTCCATGTGATTTCTACATACAATCAACTTCTATTAAAGTATATATTATTATGTAGTGTAATCCTTTAGAATCTATTTTCCCATTAGTTTATTCTGCATAAAATAATATGAATATCGTATATAAAATTCATCAGAGACGTACAAATATGACACATAAATTCATTAAAAATTGTTTCTGATCAGTATTATATAAAGTTAAACAGTTTATATAATACTGAAACGAGCATCATAGAAAGAAAAAGTCATTTAAATATCACCTTAATTTATTTATCGAATAATTCGGTATAGTATACAAAGCTAAAATGACTCCACAATATTTTTTGTAAATAAGGATAATATTAGATGGATCCATTTTGTCTGTACTAATAGTTTGCCCTTTAAAAAGAAGATACGCATTATTAAATTCATATCGAAATATCTCGAATAGGACGTGAAGTAATAGGTTTTAATAAGTATTATTATTTAATCAGTAATTGATATAAATCGAATAATCGCGAGAAAAAACAAGACTGTTATTGATAAAATTACTAGAATATACATCTTTATTCTCTTTTCAATTAAGACTATATTTGTTTTCCATTTACCAAGTTTGTTATCTCGGAAAAAAACAAGATTTTATATAACTATTAATATAGTAGAATCACGTAACAAAACAAAGCTGAAAGATATCTCTTGAAGAAAAAGAAACATATGTTATTTTTAGGATAATCAACATATATGGACGTTTAACCAGTCTACAAGATAACTTAACACTATATTTCTGTCTCTTAAAATAGTTCTTGTCTTTTGTGTAATGACAATATATATTGAGTACTGTTATCCATGTGACAGACGCCCTCTTGCTCTATCAACATATACTACCGTCATATATATATAACTATAACGATGAAGTATTTTTCATTCTCTTCTTTGATATTTTCTTGTACTGTATTATTTACATGTGTATACATATATAATGAAAAACACGAGAAATAATATCTACAAAAACAGTAACTAGACAATAATCATCTACTATTATAATATTCGTATAGTCTATTTTTCCAACAGATAGAAGTTTTAACATCGATTACAATGTTAGGTAGGTTATATTTATCTCTTCTAAAGAAATGATACTAAATACATATATTTTAGAGAACAATGATTTATTTATTTTCTTTTGTACCGTTGTAAAAATTCTTATTTTTATTTTAGAAGCAATATCGATGCCTGCAATGCATTTACCTTTAGCACAATCAAATAATCTTGCTGTATCAACAACTGATATCAGCCTTCATTCAATAATGGATCATCATCATGAGCCACTATCATCTGGACACATTAGAACTTTGTTAATTATTATAGGTACGACCGCTGCAGTAATTGTCCTTTCAAGTACTATTGTTTTCCTTCTTCCTATATGGAAAAATACAACAGGTATGAAAGAATATTGTCTCTTATCATTATGTTTTACAATATATTTATTTTTTATTTGTAGAATGTTCAGATTATTGTGACCATAATATTATAAGTAAGCATATTTTTTAAAGAATACAAATGATAAAATGAACATTTTAAAATCATCGAATTCATCTCAATATTTGTTTGTTTATTTTTTCTTTTAAGATTCATCAACGTTACCATCGAAAATTCAACAAATTGAAGCTGATTTTATAATTATTGGTGGAGGTACAGCTGGATGTATAGTATCTGCCAGATTAGCTGAATATGGTTTTCAAACTTTATTAATATCCAGTGGTTCAAATGATACACAAAATCCATTAATGAGAGAACAAGCTTCTTATAAACAACTACTTCATAATACTCCGCATTTTAAACATTATTTACCATTAAGTTCATCACCAAATCTTAATAATCGAACATTAGATGTTATTGTATGGAATACTCTCGGAGGAAATAGTATTAATGGTGGCGGAGCACAACGACTGACGGAAAACGAATGGAATTATTTTATTAATGCTACAGGTGATTCATCATTTTCGAAAGAAGCAATGTCAAAATATTATAAACGAACTGAAAATTATATAACAACTGGACCATTTTCAAATTTAAATCTTCATGGAAATAATGGTCCGATTAAAATAACTCAAGTTTATGATTCAGTATTTAATCAAATATGGAAAAATGTTGCGAATGAATTAAATGAATCATTTACTAATGATCTAGCCGATAAGATTGATTATGGTTTTTCATTTGAATCTTCTTCATTTACAAATGGAATTCGAAGTTGGAGTTGTGATAAATATTTAAGTTCAACTTTAAATAAATATTCAAATCTTAAAGTATTAACAAGTAGTACAGCAATTAAATTTGATATAAATGAACAAACTAAACAAGTTAACAGTGTCTTATTTATTTCAAATGATGGTTTATTCAATGGTATTGCAAGAAAAGAATATATTTTATCTGCTGGAACATTCTTTAGTCCACATATTTTAATGTTATCGGGTATTGGTGATCGAAAAATTCTTCAAGAAAATAATATACCAGTAAAACATGAATTAAAACAAGTAGGAAAAAACTTAATGGATAATGGAATGATAAATATTAAATATCAAACACAAAATTTTTCCATAGGTCAATCAATACCAATGGCTGTAATTAATAGTCAAACACATACAACGAATAATAATTCTGATACATTTTTTCTGTTAAAAATGAATTCTAATACAAAAGATTTGGATATTTTCGTATTTAATGCTTTACCAAAATCAACAGTTGGTTTTCTATCATTACATAATTCTAATCCACTTATGCCACCAAAAATAACTTTAGATTATTTTAAAGATTCAAATGATCTTAATATATTTATTAATGCTATTAAATATGTTCGCAAAGTTATGTCAACAGATACATTGAAACAATATGCTAATATAACTGAAATTTTACCAGGATTACAAGAAATAAATTTAGCTACGTATGTTCGAAATACTTTAAATGCAGCTGGTCATTTTTCCGGAACATGTGCAATGGGACAGAATGCAGAAAATTCAGTGGTTGATAAATACTTTAAAGTTCATGGAATAAGTAATCTTCGTGTGGTTGATGCATCTGTATTTCCAGCAAATTTTGCGACAAAAACTGGACCTTATTTAACAGTTCATGCATTAGCAGAAAAATTAGTACATATTTTACATGAAACTTATTTATAGGTATTCGATTTATGTATAGTTTATATTGATTAAGTAAATAAGAAAAACTCTTTATACATGCCATATAGAAAACTGTATGATCGACGTCTTTGTAATGTAATGCAATAGACAGTTTTTTTCTGTTTCAGTGTGAAATAAATACGTGAAAATATTATGCTAAAAGAAAAATATAAAATGATGAGAATATTCAACAATTTGTTATTATATTATATATATAAAGTCTTTATTTATTAACCATATATTTTATAATAATAATTGATGACTGTTAAGTTTCATACATGTATAATTTAACAACATAATTGTCATCTCTTAATTTCATTATAAGATGTATATAAATCATGTTGATAACAAATATCATTATAATAGAAAATAGATATATTTTGACAACAATACTTCTGATGCGGTAGAAGGCGAGTCATAGATTTCACGAGGTAATTTAAATAATTTACTATAATTGTCATTAACGGTTTAAATACATACAAAGTGTTTCATTAATCTTAAATTTCGATCAAATTAATTTATAAATAGATGATTTTCAATTTCTAATCAAACACATCTAGTTATATGGGATATTAGCACTTAAAATCATTTTCCTAACAATCTATTATTACAGAAGACATCTTATTTTTTTAAGAGAAACGTATATGTACATTAAACAGAGAAAAACATTTAATTGTTTTCTTTTTATCAAATTACTCGTATTTTCGACGAAGAATTAGCTAAAGCTTAAATAAGCTAAGTTGGTCAGATTCGCTGTGGATGTTAAATGGGAAGAACATCCATACTCATCCTCTCTTTAACTTGTGCTTTTCTTTCCTTAGATTCTCATCCATAAAATCGATAAGTAAATATGTAATATTACTGTTTTCGACATTTTATTTTTCAATATTTACGACTTCCGTTATTTTTACTTCTGACATTCTTTTTCGACATTTTCCTTCCAACATTTTTACTTCCGACATTTCACTTTCGACATTTTCCTTTCGACCTTTAGCCACTTTACCCAAAAAGCTTCCCATTAACTAAATACGATGAAATTCAAACACACTTTCTAATCTTCCATACAATTTCCTATCCATGATTCACTTCCTTGTTTTTGTTCTTATTCTGAATTCAATTATTTAATATTATCATGAAATTCGACACCTGATTATAAACAAAATCTACTTCTCTCTTACTCAGTATAAATAGATCAATGATTTTTATTTGAAATAGTAAACAAATTCTATTGAAAAGAAATGCATCGTATTCTTCTTATTTTGTCTTATATTGTTTTCATAAGTTCTATCAATGGAGCTTCGGTTCAATTACCAAAAACAATTAAAAGAGATGCTATCGAATTGGCTGACTTGATGGAAAAGTTTTTGGCTTCAAAACCTGCTGAATATAATAAAGTAGAACCTTTTATATATTGCAAAGTTTTAGACACATGCTGCGAAGAAAAACAACGTAAAAAAGCAATACCCTTGGTTATTTCAGACCTGCCCGATGATAAAAATCGCTTTAAAGAAATTGTTGGATCATGTGTTAATTCCACAGAACAAAAATGAGGAGATAAATGGTATCAAACATACTCTCAAGAGATAATCCCACCAGAGGATTTTGAGTCAAATTCCCAAGTAATACAGTTTGAACAGTTGTTAAACAAGTTTGACAAAAAAGTTAACATATTCGATTTCGGTACAACGAAAGTTTGTGGCAATGAAGAAATGTATGCTCTTATGTGCCTATCTAACAAGAAATTAATCCAAAGATGTGCTCAAAAAATGCTTAAAGATCTGATTAAACGCTTTGGTTACAAGTCCTATAAAAAACTTGTAATGGAAAACAAACAAGCAATGATCGATATTAATCAAGAATGGTCTACAATATCTATAAAAGATGAAGAAACAAATTAAATTCATCAAATTTTTCTTTTGTAATCACGAAAAATCTTCATATGTGAACTATGATTTCCATATGAAGTTCAAATTGAAATAAAATTATAAATAAAAAAAATTTATTTTATTAATTTTTTTAATGACTTATTTGGTTATAGATGCATTTTCCTAGATACATCAATAGAGGTGATCTTCAACAGACAAAGCGATAAAATAATTCAAATACATATATTATCTTTAGGGTATATCTCGAGAAAAATGTAGAATATTTATTTATTTACATTTTTTGATCAATTATAAAGTATAACTAGTTTAGCCGTTTTGTTTGATTCTCATTTTACTAACGAAAACATCATTGTTCGATAATACAATAGTTTAATATTTTGCTCTATTTTACTTTTATTCATTAAATGAAAAGAGTAAAGTAATCATTTTAATATATATTTTTTCTAAATTTGAACAACTCTATTAAAAAGTAGTAAAAAGACGCGGAAGAAATTGTATTTATCAGATACAATGTGTATAGTTATTTAAAGTCTATATGAAAATCGAGAAATACAATAATCACTTTTATCATTATGAGTATTCAAAAAAGCATTGAGAACAATAATGAAATTTGATATTAACTCAACGGTATACAAAAAGCTTTTTTTATTAACTAAATATGATGAAATAGAAAAAACACTTTTTAATCTTTCACACAATTTCCTATCTATGATTGATTTCTTTTTTTTCTTCTTATTCTAAATTCAATTATTTGATAATATCATGAAATCATATACGTTATTATAAACAAAATCCATTTCCCTTTTATTCTATATAAATAGATGTGTTTGTATTAAAAATAATAAACAAATTTCATTGGAAAGAAATGCATCGTATTCTCATTATTTTGTCTTATGTTGTTTTCATAAGTTATATTAATGGAGCTTCGTCTCGATCACGAACATCCGTTAAAAGAGATGCTATTGAATTAGCCGACTTGTATGGAACGTTTTGGGCTTCAAGACCTGCTGTATTTAGCAAAGTAGAACCTTTTATATATTGCAGAGTTCTGGAAACATGCTGTGAAGAAAAACAACGTCAAGAAGCAATACACTTATCTTTTTTCACGTCTTTTGGTACTGATGATAGAGATCACTTTCTAGAAATTGTAGGATCATGTGTGAATTCAACAGAACAAACTGGAGGAGGTAAATGGTGTCAAACATACTCTCAAGAGATAATCTCATCAGAGGATCTTCGATCAAATGCTCATGCAAAGCAGTTTGCACAGCTGATGATACCATTTCTCCAAAAACTTAGCAGATTTGAAGCCGGTGCATCAGACTCTTGTGACGACGAAGAAAAGTATGCGATGATGTGTCTATCTAACAAGAAATTAATCCAAACATGTCTTCATAAAACACTTAAAGATCTGATTAAACGCTTTGGTTACAAGTCCTATAAAAAACTTTTAACAGAAAACAAACAAGCACTGATCGATATTAGTCAACAATGGTTTACAATATCTATAAAAGATGAAGAAACAAATTAAATTCATCAAATTTTTCTTTTGTAATCACGAAAAATCTTCATATATGAACTATGATTTCCATATGAAGTTCAAATTGAAATAAAATTATAAAAAAAAAAGATTTCATTTTAAATATTTCGTTAATGATTTATTTTGTAATAGGCGCAGTTTCATAGATACATCAATAAAGATGATCTTCGAACGATAACGCGATAAAACTAATTCAAATATATATTACCTTCAACATCTATCACGAGAAAAATGTTGAATATTTATATATTTACATTTTTTGATCAATTTGAAAGTATAACTAGTTTAGACGTTTTGTTTGATTCTCATTTTACTACCAAAAAACATCATTGTTTTGATAATGCAGTAGTTTGATCTTGTGTTTTATTTTAATGACCATGTACTCTGTGAAATGAGGGTGTGGGTGACTGGCTGGTTACGGCTGCAGGAAGTATATTCATGTCTCACACCCACACCCACATTTTCACCCTTATCTACATCGAGATCCACACTCATACCCACACCTACATTTTTTTCTGTATTCTCTATCTATACGATATTCCAGAAGGTTGGCTCCTCAGATAACTTATTGAAAGCAAACTATTAGTTAATCAACAAGAATTTAGAAGAAAATACGAAGGAAAATATAATAACTGGAAAGAAAATCAGTATTGTTTAATAACGACATCTCAGAAGTTTTATTTTTTTAAATGATCGTCACTTTTTTTCGGCGTTTACATAGTAAATCAAGCTTATTGAAGTCAAATAGCTTAGGATGGGTGTGGATATTAAATGAGAAGAACATCCATACCCATCCTGTCTTTAACTTGCGCTTTTCTTTGCTTAGATTATTATCAATACAATTGATGAGTATATATCACATTATTGTTTTCGACATATTCCTTTCGACATTTTCCTTTCGACCTTTAGCCACTGTATCGCACTTTAATATTGATCTATGTTCTCCTTTGCTTTCTTTCAATGATATTTTTCTTTTGATATTGCTTACTTCGCAAATGTTAAGCATATTTACTTTGATGCTTTTAATAGTTCTGTTTTCAAATGATTTTTTTTACCATCTTTAATACTCAGCAGACTTTTTCCTCTTGGCTTGCTCATATTTACTCTTCTGGGTATCTTTTTTGCGTCGTTTTTATACTTAAAAGGTGATGCATAGACTTATTTGTTCTCATTATTTCTCTTTTCATACATTCTTTTGTCTTATATGGTAGAGTTTCGATAAAAATCAGAACACACATACCGTCTTAAAGATGAGCTTGACTGAGTCAAAAACAAAAACATCATCCATACCTGTACTATTTCACCTTTTTCAAATATGTATTTATTATTGTTTTGCGCTTCAATTAATCTTATTATATTGTAAGTATCGAGATTATAATAGTTGGTAGTTTATTATCTTCGTTATAACAGAAATTTTTGAGTATGTAGAAAGGGTATAACAGCTACCCTTTTCTTCAAGAACGAAAATCAGTAGAAATAATATTGACTGATAAACTTTGTGATACTATCAATTTAGATCTACCAAATATTCCTGCGACTATCGTCACTCTGAAAAACAGCAGTTATTCTATTATGTCTTACTCGATAGTATTTAAACATCTTTTTGTCACGCGAATTCTTATTGGATTGATAGTGGTCTGTGCTGCAGTGGCTACAAACTATGTTGATCAACAAAAAAGAGCAGCACTTTCTGATTTAACATCAATCGAGAAACTCAATCAAGAATTTAGACACCAATATAAGCAAGCAACGGAGGCATTTTGGCGTTCACAAATTGAAAATGGTTCTGTTATTATGGTAAACGGGAATTCAATTACTTTATTTCACAAAGGAGTGCCTTCTTCGAGTTCTCAAACAAGTCCAGCGGTTTATCATCACTTAAAAAGCATTGCTCATATTCCAATGACTATTCGTTTTCTTCTTATTAATAATTCATCAACTTTAATGAATGACACACTGAAACAGTACTGGCAGAATTTAAATAATCTACAAATTCCCGAGTCGATACAATCAAAAGAGAAAGCTTCTGTTGATCATATAGTTTCTGAATCTCAGAAACTCTTACGAGAAGAAATGGATAAAAAAGGTTCAATTGATCGAGAGATGCTAAGAAATTTCTGTCAAAGTCTCACTCATGATCTTACCATTCTGTTAGATGCAGCTGCAATAGCTCAATTGAATGAGATGCATGAAATTATTCAAGATTGGATGCGTGAATACAACTTTGATCCAAAAGATCCATCATTAAAAGTTCTTATTATTGGTCCTCGAGCAGCTCGTGAGAAGAATTTACATGCTACTTACTTCGAACGACTTCTTGGCGACGAACGAACACGAAATATTGTTTACATCGAAGAACTATTCCGAGACGAAGAAAAAGCCAGATCGATTTTTTCCAGTTGGTTTTTAGCTAGAGAACTAGGTGATAGTTTTTTTAATGATAAAGACCGAATGCATCGTGATTTACTGATGACTGAATCTGCTCAAAAACATATCAATCAACTGATTGCCTCATAGAGACTACATTTATGATTATATTTTATTAATATATGGGGAACTGATAATAATATAAACAATTGAAAATAAAAATACACTGTTCTCTTAACGATATTTAGAAAAACATATTTTGTATGTTTTAATCAAAAAGAATATGACTTAATAATATTTATAAACTTTATCTATACCAATAAAAAGTTCACATAGTGTCTATTATATAAAAAGATAAATATTCAAATACATAGCAAATGCCAATATTCATCGACGATTATAATTTTTTATTTTTATCATACACATAGAATTAATCAATTTTATGTTTATAAATTATATATAAAGGAGATTAATTACAGAAAAAAAGAACTAAACGAAGGACTAGGCGAGGATATGGATGTGAATTCATCTTTCCTTTCCTCTCTCTTATATCCACATCCACACCTTCAAAATGGTTTACCATAGTAAAAATGAAAATAAAAATCACGAGGGAAATAATCTTTAGAAAACATTATATTCATACAACAACAAACATTCTATACAGTTGTTATGTCGATGCTGTCATTTTATAGTTCACATTATTCCTTTTCTTTCTTTCGCTTCAAAAAAGTAATTGCAACATCATGCGAAATCAATGACAAAACAAAAATCTACTCATTTATTCGAAAGAAAAAATAACAATACATTATATAAATCTACACAGCACACATATTTCAGCAACAGTCTATGATGACAAATCAATGCATTGTTACCTTCGTTATGTTACCGGTAGAACTTGTCTACCGAATTCTGGATCATCAATCGGATTTCACAATCGTATGCTCAATGAAAAACGTGTGTCAACGATTGAACGGGATCGTAGACAGTTATCCTCGATATCAGGTAAAAGTTCTTCTATCATAACAGTCTAATTTTTATCTATTGATTCTCGATTTAAATAGAGTGACTTCCATAAAATATACGTGAATAAATTATTTGTCACTCAGAATAAACCATCAGCTATCAGTCTCTTCACAAAAATTCATTTTTTCTTTCTTTTTAATCTCATCTAAATATTGCACGTTTCAAACGAGGTATGATGTCATATAAACATACAATGTTAAGGAAAGAAAACAAAAAAAGGGACAAAATACTGTTATTTGCTTTTAAAGTGTATCCAGACACTTCTTTTAAGCAGCAACTGACAAGTCAAATATTCCTGTACATGTATCGCTCTTATTACCTTCTTTATAACTCAGCTTTTCAGAGGACAATCATGAGTACTGTACAGCATTTAAAATCATAAAGTCATTCCAACGTTTATCTCATTAATCTAACACCAGATAACAGCGATCAACTATTTTGTTTCTTCATCTATGCTATGCCTTTACCACCACTTATTCATTTAGACACTAAACACACTAGATCTCGAATCTAATCGAATCGGAGATGTTGGAGCACAACACTTGGGTAATGCATTACATCACAATACAGTAATTCTTATTCTCTCTACAACTATATCATGGTTTTAGCCTGACTTTTTCATCTAGACACTCACCACAGTCTGTCTGCGAGAAAATGACATCGGACGTGTTGGCGCACAACATTTGGCTGATTCACTGCAACGCAACCCAGTAATTTTCATTTTAACTTCTATTAGATTGCCTGTTTACCTCAGCCTTTTCATTTAGACACTAAACACACTAGATCTAGAATCTAATCGAATTGGAGACGTTGGAGCACAATATTTGGCTGATGCACTACGACGCAACACAGTAATTGTTATTGTCTCTTCAATTACATCGTCTCTTTACCTCAAATATTTCATATAGACACTCACCACACTATGTCTCCGATATAGTAGCATCGGACGTGTTGGAGCATATCATTTGGCTGATGCACTACGACGCAACACAGTTATTGTCGATCACTGTTCAATTATATTTTCTTTACCTCCGTTTTTTCATCTAGACACTAAACACCCTAGATCTTCAAGGTAATCACATCGGACGTGTTGGAACACAACATTTGGCTGATGCATTACGACACAACTCAGTAAGTCTCATTCTCTTTTCAACTATATCTTGTCTTAAATTACTACCACTTTTTCATCTAGACACTCACCACGCTACATCTCGGAAGTAATCTCTTCGGAGATATTGGAACACAATATTTGGCTGATGCGTTACAACACAACACAGTAATTCTCATTGTCTCTTCATATATAATGTATCATTACCGCCACTTTATCATCTAGACACTCACCACACTAAGTCTCTGGAATAATCAGGTTGGAGATGATGCTATTAGGAAACTGAATAACTTCATTGAACGCAATAAGAGAAGAAGAAATCCATAATCGCTAATATTAGATATATTTAGATGAGGAGTAAATAGCGAGTGATAATCATGCGAAGATATTACTTGTTTGTTGTACTTTTTACAGAAACATAAAATAAAAGTCGTTGCTTTTAAATTGAATTTGTACTGTGGTAATAATATTTGTTTAGTATTTTCAATATATGCTGATAAGATCGATGCTGCTGTGAAATGCTAGAGGTTTCGCAGAAATATTTTGTGACTGTGAAGTACGTGCGAAACCAAGGCCGAGATTCTATATAACAATAGTAAAACTATCTTTGAGGGTGTATAAATAACTTGTTTTTCTAATTAAAACTGTTCGCTAATCTGTTTGTGTGATTGAGATTGAATGATCGATGTTATTCCGTACTCTTAACAAGTATCAAGTAAAATATATTCAAGTTGTATTGAATCATTATATTGAATTTGAAGAAAGCTTCTGTATCATAATAATAATATTATTGGTTGTATTAATGTTCCATTTAAACATTAATTCGTTATAATACAAGTAACGCTCATCTGGAGACTAGCTTAGCTATTTTTCGTAGAAACAATGTGTCTTAACTATCAGTAAACTATTTATTCAAACAATTTCGAAAAATAACAGTAGATTCGAGTTTCTCCATTTCGACGACCTTTTGGTCGCACTTTTCAAGAAAAAATCCATTTTAGTGGTTCCATTTTTTTCGACCAATCAAGCAACCAGACAATTTATGTTTGCCGGGCTCTTCTCTACGAAAAAGAGAACTTAAAAATTTGACTGATTATTTTTATTAAATGTGTATTATCACGTTACTATATTCGAATTTCGACTCTAATAAGCATAGAAGTCTCTAGGTAAGCTAGTAACGATTATTTACTTCAGATTACCCATGTCTGCTAATAAACTGACTACATTATGACATGCAGCGAATGGTATCAGAGTAGGTGTGGGTATGAGTTTCGATTATCATTAAATAAAAATATTCAAATAGAATTTTATCAAACACAAAATCTTCTCCTCGAATAATTTCTATATAACTTAATTCAAAATACAAAATATTTTGCTTTCTAATTTTCCGCAAAATTCAGTAAAAGAGGAAAAAATTAACGTTTATTTGTTGGAGTTTTTTAATCAAAATTATCAAATTAAATTCAATTTCCAAGAAAAAAATCCTCAAAGACTTATCTTCGTTCTTTTATTCAAAATCAAAATTTCATTCAAAAAACTGTTACAAATTTTTGAATTCGATGATTTCGACTATCAGTAACATAAAGATTTCCTTCATCATCAAAAGATAAACCTGTGGGATAATTCAATTGATTTGGTTGATTTCCTTCACCATTTCCACCAACAACAATTTCACCTTCTTCTTTTCCTTCACACCAACGCATTACTCGATCATTCATGGAATCTGCCACATAGATCTGACCCAAATCATCCACAATTACTCCTTGAGGATAAAACAATTGATCGAGATCGCTTCCATCATCATTTCCTTCGACCACAACTGTTCCTTCTTTTGCATCTTTTCTCCATTTCACTACACGATTATTATTTTGATCAGATACATAAACAGATTGATCTTCATCAACGAAGATAAAAGTAGGATGATTGAGTTGGTTGAGTTGATTTCCTTTTATATTTCCACCTGCCACTACAATTCCTTCGTTGTTATATTCTCCCATTTTCCATCGTCTCACTGCATTCTTCTTCCAATCCGAAACATAAAGAGATCCATATTTATCTATTGCCAAACCAAAACAATCAATATTATCAATGAGAATTTGTTGATTCTGATTCAACCACCGAATCACTCGTCTGTTTCCTTGGTCAGCAACGATGATTGAATGATTTTGCTGATCAACAATCACATCTGTTGGAAAATTTAATTGATCCATTAGATTTCCTTCCCCATTTCTACCTGCAATGATTTGTCCTTCTTTTGCAATATATTTCCATTCAACTATACGATGATTATAACAATCAGCAATAAAAATATTTTTCTTTTCATCAATAAAAATTCCATAAGAGGAATTGAGTTGATTTAATCCACGTCCTTCTCCATTTCCACCAGCCACAGTGATAGCATTTTGTTTCCATTTGTTGAATTTTGGTTCTAGAAAATGATGAAAACATAAGATTTGCATGAAAAGAAGAAGAAGAAAAAAGTTTGTTTTTCATCGAAATTTTGAAGAGAAAGAATTTTTATTGAAAGATAGTTTATTTTCGAAACAAATTGACAAATATTTAATTTGAAAAGCAAAGAAAAATTGAATATGAGAAAAGATTTGTTGATTTATTTTTTGTTACATAAAAATTTGAAAATAATTCAATTATATTTTTATCAATCAAACTATAAAGAAAAATAATTTTTTTAATTTAATATTGTTTCATATTCTATCATTCTTTTCCTTTATATACGAATAATTGCATTTTCTATTAATATTATTGTTATTGGTTTAATTAATAAATAAATCAATACTACTCTCAATATTTATTCTCTTCTTCATCATTATTTTTCATTGTATTATATTTTTTTAATATAATTCCATCGAAAACTAGTATGTTTCTTTTAGAAATAATTTCTTAAAAACTTACTTTTTGATGAAATAATTGAAATCTCATTGATAAATACTTGTGATCCTTGTTGAATAGAAATATTTGATGGATTATTTAATTCTTGATTGATTTTCATTAATTGATTTGTTAAATACTTTAAATTAATTTCATTAAATTCATTTTCTTCGCGAATTTGTTTTATTTGTTCACTTAAATCATTAAATTGCTTTTCAATATTATTCAAAAATGTTTGTGATGATTTAATGACAATTTCTCTACATTCTTTTGCTTTTTGTTTTATTTTGTCAATTGAATTTATTTCCCATTGATCAATTTGGTCTATTAAAGAAAGATTATGTGGATTTTGTTTTCGTTCATTAATTAGTCTTTCTTCAAATTCATTATAATCATCAATAATATGATTTAATTCTTCATTTAATCTTTGTTGATGTTCCGGTAAATGTATTAAACAAAATCTTTGTAAACATCCGTCACAAGAATATGTTATTTTATCCTTATTACATGTGAAACATTGTGTTTTGTTATTTGTCATTGCCATGTCTTTGAATATAAATTTATAAAAAAAATGAATAATCTACTTATCTATTTCTATGGATATAAATTTAACGACTCAATGATAATAAAAATGTTGCTCAGTGTGAGTAGAAGAAATCGAAAAAGAATTTTTCTTATGACGAAATCTTACTGATAAAGGTGATTTAATATGTAAGATAGTTGAATTAAAACTGGAAATTAATTTCGTTTTAATTTTAAATAAAAAAATACAAAATAATTTTTTTGATGTTTTTTCAATGAAAGAATGTTTTGATGTAAATTTGGGTGTAGCTGAAGATTAAATATATTTTCATTCTATTTTTTATATTGTTTCAAAAAATTAACTTACCAAAATGAAACTATTTCAAAGAATTGAATTTTTAAACTTGTGATACTTTGTAATTATTTCGATATATGAGTCAGAATTCCGTCTATATCACTTGTAAGCGAACAAATAAATTATTCTTTCGCTTCATTAACCACACATATGAGCACGTGGTATTTTCTTCTATATATAGTCATATAGTATTTTTTCCTTTTCGTTATTGTAATTCGTTTTCTTCTGCTCTTTTGACTTATATCGAAATATGTTATTTCTAAGTTATGAACAAAGGGATATCACACAAGTATTTTCTCAGGATATATTGTATTTGGGAGATGAAAATAATCAGTACTCATCGGATAAATAACTGCGTTTTCTTTTTAAATTAACGAACTAGTACTATGCTTTCAAACATCATCATTTTCTTCAACCTTCAAAATAGACTGTAACATCACTTTGAATTTCTCTCTTATTGATTAAATTTATCTAACTATTTTATAAAAGAACAATATTTGGTGTTTCATATGTTTTTTCCCAACTATATATTTAATTTGAAAAAGAAAAACTATCGAAATAAATAAGTAAAATAGGATCAAACTTAATCATAAAAACGAAAATATTGTATATAATCGAATATCCCAAAACTTTTTTTTATATATAAAAGTTGCAGAAGAGTAATAATACGAAATATCTACGATGGGTGAAATTAATCATCATTTTCATAATTAAAACAAAAAATATTACATAATAAAACATATTTACAAAATGATTTATTATTTAAAATGAATTTAAACCATTATCATATCATATCTATGTAAAAATTGAATGTTCGTTCAAAATAAACTTTTTATAATTTTTAAATAAAAAATATATTTATACGATATACATAACTAAATTCATTTTATTTGTAAAATATTAACTAATTTTGAAAGATTAAATTTAATATTTTCAATGATTAAATATTAAAATAATCCTCAATATTTAAAACAAAATCAATTTAATTGTTTTAATCATAAAAGATAAATAAATCAAATACATTTATTTTTATTTGAAATCTTATTTATTAATGAAATAAAATGGCAAAATATTGATATTAAATTATAATCTTAATATTTGTGTTTATTATTGAACAAAGAATGATGTGGTATATTGATCATTATTGTTATTCTATTGAAATCAGAATGATATTTTTAAAGGACAACAAACAATTTGTTCAATATTATTTTTATAGGAATATCATCTGAAATGAATCTTTGAAAATCCAATAAATATTTTGAAGAATAAAATATGATTTTTGTAATATTTCTTTGTTATAATTTATAATGATTGTATGTTAATTATTAAATAATTAACATAGAAATAGAATTTATGAAAATGACATATCTTAAGATTTTTATATTAAAAAAAAACGAATACTTAAAAGTCGATATGAATAGTAATAAAAGAAAAAAAACAAATATCAAAATTGAATATGATGACCTTTTATTTATGGAACAATCAAATCAAGGAAAAAGGAGCTAAATATTTAGCAAATGCATTAGAAATCAATAGAGTTATTTTAATTTTGCTTTTCGTATCTTATGTTCAACTTTCTTCTTCATTTTTTTTCAGACACTTACTACTTTGGATATTGGATTTAATGATATTGCTGACAATGGAGAACAAAACTTAATCGATGCAATACAAATTAATAAAGTAGTTTTCTTTCTTCTTAACGATTTTCATTTTATGATACTTTTTCTTTTGCAGACATTAACAACTCTTAATTCTAAAGCTATTCTTTTACTCATCAGCTAATACTATCTATTAATAAAGTATTCATGTAATGAAAAAAAGAAATTCGAAGAAATCTTTGTTACTGAAAAATATCATTTTCGTCACATTCTAGAGGATGTGGATGATGGGTATGAGTTTCCTATTCGCTCCACGCTCTATATGATAAAGGTTTAGTAACTAAACAAGAAATTTGAATCTATTTTCTCTTGATTTATAACTTCTCGATGGCTATGAGCTTATGTTGTTTCGATTGTACATAATGAAATATACATCCATATGAATACTGTCAGTTATACGAATAGGGAAAAATACAAAAAGATACTGTCATTAACTATTGTAACCTTCTCGATAAAATTACAAAATTGAATTAGTTCATGAAATTTTATATCATTTTGCTTGCAAGTCATGGTATATTTCTTTCTTTACACAATATTAAATATCTATAAAAGAATACATGGAAAGTTTTGTTTGTGCTTTTGGTTATTTCTTTGGTTAAAGGAAGAAATTAATACTCTATTTATGAGCTATTAGAGAGTTTACAATAACAATAATAATAATTGAATGTTATAAGAATATTTCAGTTTTTGTGCATTGTTTATAAAAACTAATTAAACGAAAATTCAAGTCTTATCAGCGTTATTCTTGTAAGATCAACTCAGTGGTTTTAAAGAGCGAGACGCAATCGAGTTATTTTCGTTCTCGAATCTCGAATAGACGAATCGAGAAATATGATTTATATGAAATATTCAATAATATATTCCAAGTATAAATTTAACAGTTATTCACCATTTTATTTTTTGACACTTATCTCGCAAGACAAAATAAATAAATTGATATATAGTAAATAAATATTTTTCAATGTTGCTCGTTCTTTTTTTCAATACCATCAGGGTATTCAATAATAATTTATTACAAAATAAGAAATGCAATAGGAAAATAATGTAATAATAAATATCGTTCAAGTGATGTCCATGTCATCAATACAATACTCAAGTAAAACAATGAATAATTTAAAGTAATCCAAATTGGACATATAGTTTCAGTATGAACATCTCCTCTATATAGGAAAAAAAGAGTAATAGGTAATTCAATTGTAATAATTAAACCATTCATAATAATAACAATTCCATATATTTGAAATGATATAGTCTACAAATTTTTCAAGAGAAAATTATTTATTTGTTTTTTTTGTATAAAATAGAATTTACATAAAAAATATATAGGCAAGAGAAGAAACTTGTAAAGTAAGTAGTATATAAAATTTGATCGTATGCTCGAATATTGTTATAGTATTGATTATTCGCATTGATTGTCATTGAAAACTAAAATACAATGAACTAGATGACACACGAGTCGAGACTCGTCTACAAAATGCGATGCGAAGCTCGATTTTGAAATCACGATTTTAAGACTTTTACAAAATTATCTAGATGATTCCTTATCTATTATCAACTGCACTTTCAGCTGTAGAACAATGGCACGTAACTTTTGCTTTTCTTTTTAAGTTTCTCGAAATTTAAAAAAGATAAAATTGTGTTTTTGCGACACTTCCTATAAATAAACAAAAAGCTCCTGTTCAAAATCGGAAAAAATGTAATGTCAGTTCGATCTTGATATATATATTGAGCTCGCGTTTAAAAGAGAATTTTTCGATGTTCCATTACTGAGATCATTGTAGTATAAAATGAATTTTTTTTCTACATATCATCGAAAATAATACGATTTTTCGTATATATGACTGTAAAACGTCGTTTTTTTTGTCAATATCCATCTGTCTAAGTCTAGGTATACACCCTTTATCGTCGATAAACACACGTCAAAAGAAATTATATTTATCTGTAATTTATCATCAAAGCAGGGCTAATCATCGATGTCAACAAAACACTAGACGCAATTATTTTTCGGTGCGTTCTAATATAATACATCGTAATATTATTTCATGCTTTGGTAGATAAAAATCATAGAAGTTAATTTACGTATAACATCAGTAATTACAAGGTATTATTTTCTTTTGAATAAAAATTTTGTATCAACGAAAGAGCGACAGTACTCAAACAATTTTATATATATTTTAAAAGAAGTATGAAAATACTAAATATTCGAAACTTTTTGCCAACAGATTATTTAAATAAAAAAAAATAACGAATAATATTTTAAAGTTGCTCATTTAATGCGGAAAATTAGTCTTTTAGTTTCATGAAAGAATATTGGTGCTTTAATTTGGAAAGCACTTGTGTCGAATATCTAATTTCAATTAATACAATAATTTTCTAACTAATAAGAGCAATATAAAGCATTTATTTATGAAAAAAAAAATATAAAATACTTTTTTGTTAGTCTTCGTAATTAGTAATTTGAAAAAAAAAAATTAATATAAAAATGTCTTTTAGATTATGTTGAATGATATTTACCATATTTATTAACGAAATGTTCAATTAGTGAATAAATATGATAAATAGTTTCAAACGTAAAAAAATGTTCTTTGAATAACGTTAACCGGTAAGTTTAGCAGTAGCTGCAGCAATCGGTGTTGTTGTAGTTTCTAAAATAATAAAGATTATGTAATATACACATCAAATGTGTAACTTACCGTGAGTTAAGTCAAACGGATAAGCAGTAGATGTAAAAAAGAACGCAAAACCATCTTCAAAAATCTCGATATTGATGAAGGTGATTAATGTAGTTTCGAAAAGTAGATCGAAGTCAGGAGTACTACATTCGGGAGCAAGTAAGTCATCAAAATGGAAAATAATAACGAGGAATAATATAACTTGACGACGTTCACGCATATTACCGCTTTAATAAAGTAAATTAAATTATACATTTGATATTTTATTATTTGGTTGAATACTTACAATCCACGTCGTCTACGTCTCTTGCCTCCTGTACCTGTACTTTTACTCATAACCGTTGCACTATCAACAACAACTGCATTAGGCTGTAAATTCATCTTCTTTGATATCTATAACAGTATATGAATTTATAATAAAAATTTTGATTTTAATATATTCAGATATATACTTACGACGGCTTCAAGGTTAGGATATGACTTTTTATCTAGGGGGCCAACAGGTATGCTGGTGTTAAGAGGCAGATTTAGTTCAAAACTGTCAGAATCGTCTAAACACACAAAATATGGTAGAGAAAAATATAACATAATATATTTACCGTAATCAACTGGACCAAAACTATGATCTAAAGCAATAAATTTTTATATCTGTGATATATTTTTATGCTCCACTCACCTATTAAGTCTATACTAGCATCAAATGTATCGGTGTACGGTACACCGTTGATGTTAATTTCATCTGTAACTGTGAAAGATTTAATGCTCTCAAGGAATCCCATGTTACCACATTGATTACATTTTAATACATTAAAAACAAGTGTACAGAGGACTGTGGTACCATCAAAACCACGTTTATTACGTAAAGCTCGGCTATAAAAAATGAAATGAAATTACACATTCAATATTTTATTATTCAGTTCAGCACTTACGATTGTCTTCGTTTACGTTTACCATTTGTTGCTTCAACTGCACCTTGCTTAACTTGAGTTGAACCAGATGGTAAATTTAACGCTTTGTCCACCTACAATAGTACATGCATTTATGATAAGATCTTGAATACTCTTATATTCAAATGTATATTTACTGAAACGCCAACGTCGGCCAGTGATGGAGAATCCAAATTGCCTTCAGGTAATGCCACTGTTCGAGAATTCATAGTCAAAAGATAAGTTGGAGTAGTTGTCCCTTAAAACACAAAATATAATAAAAAAAATAAAAAAATTTAGAATAAATAATATCTTTACTTGGTGTGCCACCACTTCTTTTTGATAGATACACAGGTATCAATGCAAGAACAATCGTTGCAGCAATCATAAAAAGAATAAATCCAAGGCAACATATAGCCAAAATAGGACTGCTGGCAGCTAAGCCAGATCTATTTAATAAAATAAGAATTTGTGATAACAATACGAAAGATTCAAATTTTATTTATTTACCCTCGATTACGACGAGCAGGAACGGATGGTGGAGGAGCATACATCTTTGTAACTGTCGACTATTAATACTAAAATCAAGTAAAACTAAAGACACAATGATAGGTCAAAAGTCGTACCTTTATATAAAGTAGGGTCACTACATTTTTCTTTTGTTTTGGTTTACCGTAGGCGCAAATATTTATCGTATTTTTTTATTCGGAAGCCTTGAATAAATAAATCATGTTTATTAAATCTTTTTTTCTCTCTATCTTCTCTAACATATAACGTTTTTGTTCTTCACCGATTCGCATGACTGCTCGTATTTTATCTAAGTAGATGTGTCTATGGGAGTATAATACATCAAAATATTAAGAGAATAAAACAAATCAATGCGAATTAATCGTATAAGTAAGAAAAGAAAAAAAACATCGATATGTGACAGGATGAGAGCTATGTCTATTCGTGTTTATGTATATAACCGTCAATGTTTAGATATACTATGTAACGAAATAAACAACATTTCAAACTAATTTATGTAAACTTTAAAAATTGCTCGTATGATAGAAATTATTTCTGAAATATATATAAATCTTTTTTAAATATTCGCTTTTGAATAAATGTAAAATTTACTGTTGATTAAGAATGTCATACTTATTGTTACTAAAAGAATGAACAGACAATAACGAAGAGAACTAATTCATTTATGTCTTCATTTATAATCAAAAGTTGAATAGACTTACAAAGAAACGAAATTTTTTTGTATTGAAAATGTTTATTTTTTATCAAGAAATCTTTTATCTATATCTCTACTCATAGGGAGAAGTTTAAAACATTTGCATATTGATACTTCATAGAAAAATGTCATTTTCTCTCTTATGACAAATAATAAAAAGATCAAATTTGAAATGATAGTCAATCAGTAACAGGTGATTATCACTTTTAACTTTCTTAACTTTAGCTCGGGTGATACTGAAGTTTTTTTTCGCAGATCATAATAAAGTAAATGATATATTTTTTATTTTCCTGTTCAAATTTCTAATATGTTCCTTTAACAAGCAAAATATGCAACGTGAAAAACTGTAGTCTACAAAAAATAAAGTTTTACATTTATTTTAAATTATCAAAATGAATAACGATAATGAAAAAAAAATTGTTGTACATCAATAAATAAATTTTCGCTATACTTCTATTTTCTCAATTGAAATTTGTCTGTTTAAAACGATAAAGATCCATTGAAAAAAAAGAAATTTTTGTAGATTTTGCTTGTTAAAGGATTATATCAGAAATTTGAAAAAAGATAAAAAATAGGGTGTCATTTAAGTGGTCAGTAAATAGAAAAAATGAAAAGTCAGTAAATATACTGAATGGTCAGTAGAAAAATGAAATGATCAGTTATTAACAACATTGGATGGTAATTAAATGAAATGGTCAGTAGATAAGCTTTTTTTATCAGTTGGTAAAATGAAGTGGAAAGTAGAAAAATAACATTTTTCGTAGTGTTGTCCACTTGATTTTTTTTCTTTCCTTTACATGTATATCTATATGGTATTTTCCTTCATATATATAATTATATGGGATTTTTCCTTTCGTTTTATCAATGCGTTTTTTATCTGATCTTTTAACATATATTAAAGTGTGTTATTTCCAAGTGATGAATTAAAGAATATCACTCAAGTATTTTTCCTAGAATATGTTATACTATAAGAGATGAGAATAATCCAAATGACCATTTCTTGTCCTATCATTACTTGCGTTTTCTTCTTAAATAAACAAAATATTATTAAGCTTTCAAACTATCATCTTCTCCTACTTATCAACAGCAAGACCATAGTTTTTCTACTGACCAAAAATCTATTTTCTACTGACCAAATTTCTTTTTTCTACTGATATAAATCATATATTTTTACTGTTACTTACAGCAAATAAACTGACCACTTCATAAATATCTACTGCGATTTTCAATACTGATCAATCAGTATATTTACTGACCACTTCAGTTATTTTACTGACCGTTTAATATATTCCCTAAAAAATACAGCTATTATACAAAAATATCATTTACTTTATTACCATCTAGTTTTTCATCACTTTTCGATATAGTTTTATTCAATTATAAAAATATTTACTATTACTTTCGTAAATAGAGATGCAATTAATAATCAGTGTAACATCATCTTTCTATATAAGTCCAGCGGAGTTCAGATATGCTTCCTAACTTACCTTATTATTCTCTCTGAATAAATGTCTAGAAGTTCCAACATTCGTTAGTACTGCTCACTTCTTAGAACATCGGTAGACTAATATAGCTTTCAAAAGGTCGCTGTTTTTATTGTATTCTAGTTGAAATATAAGATTTTCAAGAACAGTAATATCTTTGTATTGATTACTACAAAAAACATGTTTTCATTTGAGTTATATAAAAGTTATGGATTTTTAAGATTTCATATCTCGACTATCATGCATTGAATACAAGAATATTTGAGAAGTAGTGCAAATCCACTGACATCGTAATTTTATATAAAATATGAGTGTCCTCAATATTGTCATTATCTGGAAAATTCTCTTCTAACTTATATATTCCTAAATATCTAGTAATTCAGGTAGACTACGTTATAGATATCTTTCAAACAAGTATATTTTATGTTCACTATACACCTAGCTAGTACAAAACTAATTTCATGTTAGCTTGATCTTTGAAAATAGAATAGAATAGCAAATAAATTATTCAATGGAAGATAGTAATGAATAGATATATTTTCTTTAATGTGATATATGAAGATTTTTTCGAATAAGTTTCACTATTTAATAATATTTTATGTAATCTATATTATAATATACAAAGTTTCAGTTCCGGAACTTTAATCTGATTGGTCCCAGAACGGAAAAAATAATATATGCATATATATATACATATATGCTATTATTATTATCTGCGCATTCATTAAAATAAAATAAACGAATAAGACACAATAAAAAAATAAAATAAAACAAAAGGAAAGAATAAGACATAATAAAGTTAAAAATCTGTATTAAAATTTACAAGTTTTCTTCGAAAACGTTTTTTCTTATCCAAACTTTTTACATGTATGTCACACCTCACACTTGAACTTAAGCATTCAACTATCCATCTGCAAGAAGGTGACAGTTGAGGAGGGGGAGAGTAAACAGGAAGCATGGGTGAGCGTAGGGCAGAATAAGCATAGGGTACATGGGTCATGGGTGAGCATAGAGCACAGGAATAATATGAGTAATGGGGACAGGAGTGATTAGGCACGTAGACCATCAGTGACAATGAAGGGAAGAGAGATACAGAAAAAGAATAGTTTAGTACTTGAAATAAACAATTGAATTCAACTTTCAAGTTTGACACTACTTGCTTTTTATTGAATCAGTTTTTCTTATAATATGAAATCCTCACTCTTCATAGGGGCCTCTAGTTCAATAATAATGCTGTTAAAAAATAAAGAAACTTTGCCAGAAGTATTTTATGAATCTTGAGGGGTGAGTGTGGACGTTGGTTTTTTTTGTTCAGTACCACACTCATATCCTCAATTGTATATATTTGAAAAAAGAAAATACTACTCCCAAAGAAACGAACAAAAAAAACTAATTCAAAAACAGAACGCGAACATATCTTTCGTATCAAAAATAGAACAACGAAAAAGAAAAAGAAAAAGAAAAAGAAAAAGAAAAAGAAAAGAAAAGAAAAGAATGTTATTTACAATAATATTCTTACAGATGGAAAAAAGAAAAAAAAAGCGAGAGCAATGTAATCGCTAACAATATATTTCTTATTTCGGTTTGTAACATTTAGTTAATATGGAATTAGTATGATTGTTTATATTTTCATAGTATGTTAAACTTATTCCAATCAATCATGAATTACTTTCTTTAACAACCAGAATAATACCAACCAGCATAATAACAACCACCACCACCATAATAAGTAGAAGGGCCTTGACCGGCGCAATTAGGACAATAAAAATTACCACTTGCACTGCCAGAATTACCGGTACAGTTACAGGCAACATTATTGTAAACACAAGGAGTAGGACCAAAGTTGCAACAATAAGCTTGAGAACAAGTAGAATTATATATAAACAGCATAGTAGATGTTGTGGTAGTTGTTGTGGTAGTTGTTGATGCTGTTGTGGTAGTTGTAGTTGTAGTTTTAGTTGTGGTAGTTGTAGTTGTGGTAGTTGTAGTTTTAGTTGTGGTAGTTGTAGTTGTGGTGGTTGTAGTTGTAGTTTTAGTTGTGGTGGTAGTTGTTGATGTAGGTGTTGTTGTGGTAGTTGTAGTTGTGGTGGTAGTGGTTGTAGTAGTTGTAGTTGTGATGGTAGTGGTTGTAGTAGTTGTAGTTGTTGTAGTAGTTGTTGTGGTAGT
>CAJNOI010000064.1:0-42233 GCA_905250115.1 Adineta steineri | reverse complement strand
TTGTAGTTGTAGTTGTTGTTGAAGTTGTTGTCGTTGATGCAGTTATTGATGTAGTTGTAGTAGTTGTTGTAGCTATCGATGTAATTCTAGTAGTTGTTGTTGATGATGTAGAGGTAGTTGTTGTTGATGATGTAGAGGTAGTTGTTGTTGATGATGTAGAGGTAGTTGTTGTCTCTGTTGTTGTGGTTATTGCTGCTGTTGTGGTTGTTTCTGTAGTTATCCTCATCGTTGTTTTTGTGGTTGTCTTTGTTGTTGTCTCCGTAGTTGTTTTCGTTGTCATCTTTGTGGTTGTTTTCGTTGTTGTCTTCGTGGTGGTTTTGGTGATAGTCTTGGTAGTCGTTGTTCTGGTTGTTGTTGTTGTTGTTGTTGTTGTCGACGACTTTGTTAGTTCTATATGAAAGAGGAAGATTAAATGACATTTTCTTCATAATCTACCAGTTCTCAATCGGTTAACAATATATCTGACTTTAAATACATTTGTATGTATTTCTTTGTTTCTCTTCTTTTATAGCATATTTACTTATAATTATGTGCCTACTACAATAACTGAAACAAATCAGTTGACACAGCATAAATTCGCTGCTAAAATCTTTTCCAGTCTTGTTCATTGGCAAGTCATATCATTGTATAAACATATGATATTATGCAAAAACTCTCTTCTTTAACTGAGCATGTCACGATAATTAGGGGAACAGTATTATGAAAAGATTCACTCCAACCCTCGCTATCATCTCATCTCTCAACTTTAGGCATAAACCAATACTATCACACATTCTCATTACACTCTTACATCCTAATCCTCAAGAATAGAAATCATAGAAAGCATCTCAAATTTAAATATTACTGACCAAGTGTACACGTTGTTCCACTCCATCCTGCAGCGCATGTGCAAGTATCAGGAGCTGTACATTGGCCACCATTTTGGCAGTGATTTGTGCATACAGCTGAAAGAAAAACACAGAGATTATTAGAATCAAGTAAACTTTGAATTTACGTTACCAGTTTCACAAGTTGCATCACTCCATCCTGCAGCACATGCACATGTATCAGGAGCTGTACATGTACCACCATTTTGGCAGCCACTTGTACATACAGCTAAAAGAAAAACATAGAGATTATTAGAATCAACTAAGCTTTGAATTTAAGTTACGAGTTTCACATGTGTCACCAGTCCATTCTGTAGTGCATCCACAAGTTGTGGGACCTGTGCATGCACCACCATTTTGACAAACAACTGTACAAGGCTCTGAAAAAGAATAGACTTATATATATAAGTTACATTTATTCCAAAATAAACAATAAAATACATTAGAGTCATTCTTCTCAGCTTTATAAATTCCACATATAAGAAGTCGACTCTTGAGGAACATTTTGCAGAGTTCAATTTTAGAAAATTCATCCGAATGATTTTTTTGAGTCTGACATTGCTCCCAGTAATCGGCTGGTAACTTTTGATCTCTTTTTTTTTAGAATAAGCATATCCGTCAATGTAGATTTTTACGTCTCGCATGAATACCATGTTTAAATTTTTGAAAAATCAATTTTTGTCTAACAAGAGAAAATAGCTAACTCACGGATAGCAATACCACTGGAACTCTGAGGATTGTTATTCGTCCCATCTGTATGGGATTCCACGTGACATAGCTGGACAGGTAAGGGGGTTCCATCATCCGCCGTGATACTGACATCGCTCACAGTATTGAATTGTCCATGGATACCAGTAAATAGATCGACTTGACAGGCCAGTGTTTGGCATGGTAAATCTTCTGGATACCCCAGTGCAACGTCGAAGATGATTGCAACTCCTGGACGATCCGTTTTATCGCATTGAATGCTATATACAAAATCATGCGTAAATATGGTTAACATAAATTAATTGAAAAGAAAATTACTCGCGACGGCGGCGTCGACCTTTGGTAGTAGTTGCTGCTGCACTGCCTATACCGGTGACATTGATAGAACCTTTGGCAGCACCGAGTGCTTGTGTCAACTAAAATATATTAAATATTATAAATTAACACGAAAGATAAAAATTACACAAGAGGCGGTTGTTTGTCGGTTGGTGACGGATTGCGTAGCGCGCTTTCTTGTTAATCCAGCTGGTAAAATATAAGAGACACTTAACGAAGTAAGTGATTTTTCTAATAAAGACAATGTATGTGCATGATAAAAATAATAAATAAACACTTACTAGCGTTCTGTAATGTTACGACGGCAGCGATGTCCTTGGTGTTGCCGATGTTAAAGTCGCTCTGGGATACATACAGTGGAATGAGCGAAGTAATAGTTGTCCACATGATAGCAGCCAGTACCAAAACGGAAAAGCCAAGTTTAGAAGGCCTATACAATTAATAGAAGGTGACAAAGCTCATCAGAAACATACAAAACTTACCTTGTAGAACGTCTTAAGTTAATATGAGCCATAGCTTTTCAATGATAGTATGAGGATGAAGTACGAGATCTCAGAATGATTGTTCGCTTATAATCGAGTTAAAATGTATTATGTATTGTCATTCGATAAATGTGATGGTTTGAACGAATTTCAATAGCTAGTCATACATTTACATTACATCTGAACAAAGGAGCAAGTTTCAAGATAAAAGATAGCGGTCGAATCGTATATGCTAAATAGAAATTGTTCAGTAATAATTACCATAAATTAATATTTAAGCAAGATTGGAGTCCAAAAAGAAACAGTTTAATATACGTGTTTTGAATATTAACGAAAGTAAATAACTAAACGAATATGTAAAGAGCAGATACTTTTATATATTTTTGTTTTTGTTTGTACGATTCAGTGATGCATAAACGATTAATTATATGTAAAGTACAGAGCTTATGATGATTGTAGAGGGGTAAAAAAATAAATATGAGTAATTTATCAGTTCTCTTAATTTACATTAACGAAATAAACGAATTTAATTATATGCGTAAGCGTCTTCTTGGACGATTTTCGTTTTTTCTCTCAATAAAAAAACAAGTAAGCAACCAAGCAGAAGCGACTGTGTGTATATCTACTTCTTGTGTCGATTATATGTACAGAACAGCGCTTATAATGAATGCAGAAAGAAAAAATAAATATGAGTGATTTATATCAGTCCTCTTACATTAACGAAATAAACGAACATAATTATATACGTAAGCGTATCGTTAGAAGATTTTTGTCTATTCTCTCAATAAAAAAAAACAAGCAAGGAGATAAACAGAAGCGACGATGTATAACGTTGATTTTTTGTCGATTGCGCACTGAAAAAAATTTTAATTATATTTTTTTGAAAAATCGTCTTGCAATAAGCTAAGATATTTTTAAACTGTTATTACTAGCTGATGAAATTTGAAAATCAATTGAGGATCTCAAAGAGACAAAAATCAGTATTGTTTCTTCGTAGATTATTGAAACAAACATCACCATAGAATCATTGCCTTATGTTGATGTATAAATCAGTCGATATTGTTAAATATCCATTATATCATTTCCAACAGCTATAGCGAGTTGATAAATTTTTTCCAGATACCAAGTGAATTTATTAATTTTATATAAACTTACACATAATATTAAATTATTTCTTATTCTTTATTAGTATATTAAAAATAACTTCTTTTTATTTTATTTTATTTTATTTTATATTTTTTTCTATGAACAGCTGGTTTATGAAAAAGCAATATTTGTATAATGATAGATTCTATTAAAATGACATTTCTTATGATTTTTAATATTTAAAAAACGAATACTTATAAGTCGATATGGATAATAACAAGAGAAAAAAAAACAAATATTAAAACTGAATATGATGATCTTAAGAGAATAAATGATGTGATACGTTCTGTTTAAATAATTCGATATGTAAAATTAATAAGAATTCATTGTTAATCAATTTGAGATGTTAGTAATTCAATAAAATTTAGTAAATAAATTATAAAATAATTTTTTATTTATTGAATATTCAATTCGTTCTGTTGAAAGTAAAAATAAAGCTTTATTATTTATTTTCCTTTATTCATTCATATATGTCTACGGGTTAACATTCTTTCATTTTAATCAATTAGCTATATTCAACATATATTCATTTTCTAATTAAAACTATAAATAAAACAATATCGATTGATTCTCTTAAGTAAATTATTATTTACATTGAATATCTGTACTTTAACTTTTTTCATAACTAATATTAATATATAATAAACATCTATTTATATGAAACTTATACTTCATTTTTCTTGTATCATGATGAAAAATATCGTTTGTAGAAAATAAATTATTATCTTCGATTTATTTCTTATGTCATTCGAATATTGATAATGATGAATATCGAAGATAATTAATTTGCACAACTGTTGATCGTTTATGTCTATCCAAAATATTATATTAAGTATAGACTAAAATATTTAGAATGAAATTCAATAATTTTCCACTATAATAATTTTATCTGTAATTCTCTTATTTTGCTTTTATTGTTCATTAAATGTATGAATATATTTTATGAGTCTGATTTCAAAAATAAAACTCAATTCGCATAAATATTTTTTATTTTGTTTTTGACAACAAAAAGTATTTTCTCGTAGTTGAGTGTGTTCTTGATAAATCTATTTAAAAATATCTCATCATTCAACTCATTTATTTGGTTAAGTGTCTATCAAATTCAAGTAATTTTAATCTGATAATAAATATTTTATTACTTATAAAAATATTTGAAAATATTTCAATGAAAAGCAAGAACAAAATGAAAATCGTTTCCAATTAAAATTAATATAAAATTAAAAATATTTCTAGATTACCTCGGTATTTAATGATCAAAATGAAGAAAATTGTGAATTAAAAAATAGAATTAAATGTGCTAAAACCGTCATGAAATATTTGTTTGAATTTCAACATTTTTTCATTCGATATGTTTTTTTTGTCCTTTCTGATAACACCAAAAAAGGAAGACATTATATATCTACATGGTGAGAAAATGAATTACGTACTATAGTAGAAGAGTGATATTGCATCATTAAGATAAGATCTGATATCAACTCTGACTTTTCTTCAAATACGAAATTATTCCGATTTTGGATTATCGCACACAATATATTGTATTATGAAGCGTACATTCTTTTTTACTAACATATAAAATATGAAAGAAATGTTCTAAAATAAAGCCGAATCAATACTTGAACAATTATGAAAAATCAAAGAAAAGTCAACATATTAACGGGCTTTTTTTAAAGTTTTACTGTCTGTTAACGATGATAATCACTAGTAAGTCTTTATATACTAGCAAGTTGTTAAATTAAAAAGTTGTATTCGATTATTTCCTCTATCAACAACCAATAGGTTATCATATTTATCAAAGAGAACTGTTTCAGGCCAATTAAGTTGATTCGTTGCTGTTCCTTGCGTCCCACCAACGACTGTAGTGCCACTACTTGCATTTTGCAGCCAACGTTGAATACGATTGTTACCTGGATATGAAGAGAAGTAAAACAAGATTGTTTAATCTATGGGATATTTTCTTTTCTCAAAATTGCTCTTACTTCCATCAGCTATATAGAGAGCTCCACTACTATCTATCAATACAGATCTTGGATTATTCAACTGATTCGCTGCACTTCCAACTGAGTTACCTCCAGCAACAACTGTTCCATAGGTTGCACTCGTTGAACCTGATGGGTATTTCATGACACGATAATTTCCATTATCGGTAACATATAAAGAACTTGTATATAAATAATCATAGTAAACACCATTTGGACCTGATAGCTGATTTAAAGCATTTCCATTACCATTACCACCTATATAAGAGAATAAAATCAATATTAAACGAAAGATCTCTGTGAAAGAAAATTATATACCTGCAGCAACCACCGCTGATCCATTACCTCCAACAAATTCGTAAATCGCATTATCACTATAGCTAACTACATAGATATCATTAGTCAACTGATTTATGGATATGAATGCTGCTACCGTTACAGAACCGAGAAGTGTTCCGGATGTCGTTGAATTTGAATTTGATGGAAATCTAACGACCTGATTGCAATAATAATCTGCTACATACAATCGACCAGAGCTATCAACACCTATTCCATTAGGCCAATAGAACTGATTCATGTTGCAACCTAGACCATTACTTCCAGCAATTACGGTTGCAACTGAAGATGAATTATTGATAGAAAATCGTAGAACACGTTGATTGCCATCATCCACAACGGTTAACATATTGTTAGGTCCGTCATAATACATTCCAACTGGAGTGGAAAGACTTATAAGGTCAGAGCCAGATGTACCTGCTTGGCTGCCAAATATAGTAGTTGCAGTTTGTGACCAGGTCGGTTGAGAACATACTATAAAAAGAAAGGGAAAAGCAACTGTGTTACTATCCAACACTGATAGATCAATTAGGTATGTGATATTGGAAAGTGGGTAGAAATAGTTCTGAGATATGACATAGTAATGTCTATTGCATTTATTTTCTTTAGAAAATATGATATGTGTTAATGCATGTGTCGAATAAGATCTGCAGCTATTCAGGTAAAGAAGTTGAGCTTAACCGAAACAACCAATAACAAATGTATAATTTTAACTTCTATGGTAAGTTAAAATTGAATTAGACATGTTCGTTTCTTAACACACGTATGCTATGCTTAAAAGACAACCTGTGTGTTCTAATGTGTCGTTTATTCTAATTCTTTTGACTTTATTTTTGTATGAAGCTAGACAATACAATATCATTTCGGTATGAAAAGTGAAAATACCTTTTGATAGATAGTGCAACCATCCACATATGTAACACTTGAAACTTGAATTTAACTATTGAACTATTACTTAGGTCCCCATTTTAAGTAGTTGAATAGTTGAAATTTCAAGTGTTCAATAATTGAATACTTCGATTTAAGTTTCAGGTATTACACTTTTGGAAATTTAGAGTTGGAAAAAAGAGTCTTTTGAATTATCTCACTAAATAGTAATTATAGAGATGCTGATAGGTCGAGTCTACCATATTATAACGGCATCTTTATCAGAGAACATTTTTTCATAATTATGTTCGCATGAATATAGTTAATTTTATGGATTAATCCTAAGATCATTGTTAATGGGTTACACAACAAAATCACTTTTTTCATTTTAACAGATGAGTTACAGTTAAGATCTACGACACAGTTTACTCCATTCTACTGTGTTTAATTAAGGTTGATCCATGGGCACTCTAATCTAATCTATACATGATCTAATCCTAACTATACGACATCTCTCTCAAGAATTTGTAGTTGAAATAAACAAATTTTTTAGACATCATAACTAAGATATTCTGATTATATTTTTATGATTAACTTGTCGAGGAACGTTATACATGATATAACGAGCATAAATTGAAAATAGTTTTACCAAATTATATATCTTATATTACCGTAGTTTGTACATTATACCAACAACATAAACCTTTTTTCAATAACGTAAGAAGTTTTTAATAACTCACCTGTTGTTGTTGTTGTTGATATAGATGTTGATGTTGATGTCGATGATGTTGTTGTTGTTGATGTTGATGTCGATGATGTTGTTGTTGTTGATGTAGATGATTGTGTTGTTGTTAATGTTGTTGTTGATGTTATGGTTGTTGATGTTGATGTTGATGTCGATGATGATGTCGTTGTTGTTGTTGTTGATGTCGATGATAGTGTTGCTGTTAATGTTGTTGTTGTGGTTGTTGTTATTGCTGATGTTGTTGATGTCGATGTCGATGATGGTGTGGTTGTTGTTGTGGTTGATGATATAGATGTTGACGATGATGATGATGCTGCTGTTGACCCCATCTGATCTGTATTGGAAAAACGAGATTAAAAAAAGGACAGAATAGTTGGGTTAGGCTTCCCCCTCAACTTCGCAAGCTTCGTTCTACTAATTGTGTAATTGATTATGGATGCATTGTGATAAATTTTACATAAGTTCCAATGGATTTAAAAACCTTACGGCTTCTATAATAATTATTCCTAGCTTTAGCTGTACTAGAATAGTTCGCACCAGTGACCCTACACGAAGTGCAAATTTAACAATGGTTCATTTGGAGTCCTATATAGCTGTGAGTATGTAAAATGATGATAAAACACTTGTCATCGAACAATTAGTTGCGAACATTCTCAGGCACATTTGCTGAGCATCAAAACTTTTTAAGAACTATAAATGCGTTTTTACGTTTTGATGACCGTGGCATATTCGACCGGCTTACATTTTTGAACATACAATAACAAATGAATCTCTCTTTGACACATTAGGGTTGCTGTATCTATTGAAAGTAAAAGGTAACTGACTTAGGCATCAACTCGAACATTTACAACAAATAAATAAAGGTTCCGATCAGTTAAAACTCGCTTAGATTGATCAATCCGAAGATGAGGTTAACACGATGCATTTGAATGTGTGAATCTATATAATACTAACATACTTCTGTAACTTCTAGCGTGCTAAACTAGAAAAAATGGAATTTTCATCGGAAACAAAAATCTTACTAAATGTTTTTCGATATGTTTAGCTAGTTCGATAGCAAAACTATGATATGTTTGCAGTATTTATATTAGTATATTTACTCTGTGCTATGAATATTGTTGATTGATTTGTAAATATCAAAGAAGAATTGAGACTAAATTCAATGATGATCGTAGTATAATTTGTATAGAATAACTGACAAGTTTGATTTGTTGAAAAATAATTTAATGTTGATATCATTCCATTTGAATTTATCATTTCACAGATACACTGGCTTCGTGTTATATTCCATAATGATTTAGATATATCATCAATGAGTATATTATTATCTATTTTACCGATAAGAATACAATCACCAGTAGAAAATATCAATAAAACAAACAATATCCAAAACATCTTTTATTATTTGATCTTTTAAACTTTTTTGTTAGAAATATTCTAGTTACTGTCACTACTATTTTTCTTTCCTTCCATTTTCTTCAACTCTCTTGTTTAATATTTAATCACTACATAAAAAAATGTTGTCGATTTTTAGTCAGGTTTGTGTGAAAAAAACTGCAGCCGTGACTAGTGTACATACACAAAGTGAGTAGAAAAGCAATAAGAAAAAAAGATGTCTAAAAGAGAAGAAAATATTACCGTAGTGTCGTTAATTATTTATAGAATTGAAATCGTCACCATCACATGAAGAGAAGAGAAAATAAATAGTTTTTTTTCTGTATATGTAATGGCTTTTTGAAATTGAACTACCTTCAGAAGACTCATTCAACATCATGAAAGAGAGAAAGAAAAGAATTAGTTTATCTTAACGGTCAGTCATCTCATGTGATTCTGCAATAGAATGTTGTAGAAAATGGAATCGCTTCGATCATACAGAATAGAGTAACTGGCGATCACATTTCTAGAGCGCATTCTGCATGAATGATGATGAACAAGTCGATACCATATGTTGTTTGGTTCAGCATACTGATTAATGTATTTCAAACTAAGATTATTGTGTATAATTTCATTTTTGTCTCTATCAGTTAATCAGATTTATTCTTACGATAGCCTCATATAATTCGCTAGATATATGCAAAAACGCATGTAAACGCTTACAAAACGGTTTTTTTTATCGTTTAATCCTGTACTTTCTTTCACAAACGTTTAAATGCTTAGAAAGTTAATATATTGTGAGTTTTATCTTCAAATTATAACAGCTTTTGCACTGTTGATAATCATCGCATAAACGGTCTGTAATTGAAATTTTTAATTTTTTTCATGAAATCATTCCGTAACCGATGATAAAAAGTTTACCGCGTAAATAATTAAGTAGAAAGAATAATAAATTTTTTCCGTAACCGATAATAAAAAAGTTACCGTGTAAACGATGAAATAGGAAGAATTATGAATGTTTTTATACATGAAATTTGACATTTGCGAAATGAAGGAAAATATTGTTAACGGTATTAAATGAGCAGTATGATGATTTAAACTCATATATTTTTGAATATCTATCTTTTTTCAATCGTGTAAAAGTGTAAAATACTCATTTTCTCCGCGACTTCATGCTGTAATTTTTGATGTATATTCAAAATCCATATATGTAATAGTAGAAAGTTGAATCCAACTATTCAACTTTTCAACTGTTAGGTATGAACTTTTAACTATGGAATTCAACTTTTTAGCTGTAGATTATACATTTAAGGACTGAATGAGTCGCCGTGAACAGTGTAAGATTGGTAACCGTTTTATTTAGAAGAAATACAGAAATAATGAATAAGCGAACATAACGGATAGGTATGATGAATAATAAGCAAGCATGACGAATGTTAAATAATTATAGAACGATCGTATATGTAGTATTTTTTTATGTGAGATGCGTTTGTCAAATTAGAAAGATATGATTAATGATGAAATGGACATGATATTGGAACGTTGTTCTAAGAGGTGGAGGTTTTGAAAATAGGTGTAGGTGATTTGTTTTCGTTCGGACTGTCACTGTTTAAGTCGAATCGAATCATCTTTGGTGTGTGCTTGGTCGGTATCATTTCTTGTAAGTCGTTAATAGCTGGAGAAGCAGGTGAAGGAAACATAAATGTTTTTGACAGATGTTGTTGTTGGTTCATTGGGTCATGAGTTTTTTGTTCGTAGTCCTGTGATTGTGGATCGAGTTGTAGTGACCCCTCAGCAAGAATATAAGAATTACAGCTAGTTGTTCGCATGGTGGATTTAGGATTTGATGATTTTTGAAGTAGAAAATCCCTACCTGCGATTTGAAAATCGATATCGCGAAATGACACAGTCGTGTCTTCTTTAGATGCAGTATTTGTCGATATATTAGTTATTTGCGAACTATCTGTAAGTGGAGGAGCATATTTTTTCGACTGGTTGTCACAGCATTTCATTCCGTATGTTGCAGATATACGCAAACCAGTATTACTTATCTTTGACGGGCATAAAGTTCACATCACCACTCTTATTATTAAATTGGCTATGGATCATCATGTTGAACTTATATGCTTTCCTCCAAATAATACAACAGTATTTCAACCATTAGACGTTGTAACACTTACCAAGATTAAAACTGCCTGGCGAAAGCTTCCTATGATACACAACAGTCAAATAAGTTCTCAAGTAGTCGACAAAAAACGTTTGTCATATTTAGTAAGTGAAAAACCTTGAACAAATCGATTAACTTATGTCAATCAGAAGAAATTTTATTTATTTCGTTCAATTCTAGATAGAAAATCTATGGCGCAGTCATATTCTAGTAACTCACTGTTCATCCAGATTTTCTCAGTCTGGTATCTATGCATATGATCCTCGTGCTGTTTCGAAAGAGAAGCTCTGCGTTCAACCAACTTCAGCATCGTCCAGTGTTTAATAGCAATGCTAGTTGCTTATAAAGTGGCAACGTTCGTCAGTTAATTTCAATTCTAATATGTGTAGATTTTTTTATTTTTTATCATAATATGAAGTCTGATTCTAGACAGTCGTAGATAAGTAGAATATTGTTTTTATTAATCAATTATCTTTTGAGTATTTGAAAAGTATATTTATGAAAGTAATAAAAATCGACTGTATTAGTTCATTTCTTGATAGATTTAAAGAAATCAACAATATGCTATTAAGTATTTCTGAGAAAAAAATACTAACTAAATGTGAATATGATAGGATGAATTAATTTTTAAATCTATCTTATGAAAACAATCAATTGGCACAGCAACGTTATTTGTAGTACATCAATTATTAGCAATATGTAATTATTGTTTTATAATTTAGTGTCTGATTATACGATTGTGACAGATCTTGAAAGTAATAAAAGAGAATGTATACTTCAAAACGTATGAAAAAGTTTATTTTCTCATCGTGTAGCGTAAAAATTTATTTAAAAAGATTTTCCTACACCTGAAAAGGAATTAGGTAAACTTTTGAGAAGTATTTTTAGTAGTTCAGCATCAATGCTAACTCATTTATTTTCGATATAACATTTCGTTGATCGTTCATGATTAATAAACCTTTTACTTGAGATGTAGAAACAACAGCGGAAACCGATGAAATCCTTACATATTATTCTACGAATTACAAATAAATTTTCCAACAGTGTTAGCACATATACAGCATATATTTACTCTTATATGTTTCATGAATTTCATCACTGGAAGTATTATTGTTGACTAAGAACCACAGTAATTAAATTTTTATTTCAACTATTTAGTGTTCGATAACTACAAATTAATATTTTCGCTTTTGTATCATTTTACATAAGAAGGGTTCTTAATGCAGTATTAAGATATCATGAATAAATTTTAATAATGTAAGAGAACACTTATGCTTTTTGAATTAGCGCTATAAGCAACAATATTAAGTCCGTCTTCACTATTTACATCGACTACGTTTATTGAACATCGATGAGAGTTGTTTGTGTAGATAGTTTATCTCATAAAAGTACCATTAGCTGCATTAAGGTACACACCAATATTGTTTGAACCAACATTCTCGACAATAATATCGGGTTTATTTTCGCTATTCAAATCAGATACTACTACGAACACTAAATAGACGCCAACTTTGTAAGTAGTTCGATTAGAAAAAAATGTACTATTCTCATAGTCTATCCCATGTAAAATAAAAGCGATTAAATATCAGATGAAAAAATTAATCCATCATTTGATATCTAATCCATTTTAATCGTTGTTACTAATACCAGATTATCCTTAGCCGTTTGATTATTTTCTGATTTTTTTTACATGAAGGGTCTAAGTACTCACACTATATATCTAGAGTGAATCAGGGATTATTTCATGTCTGTTTCTAAACTAGTTTTCTAGAGTATCAACATATCTGAAATATTTTGTGCTCATGTACTTTCACAGTATTATAATATGAGATAACGTTCAATCATATGCTATACTAAAATGTGTTCTTAGTTGTTTCTGTTGAAGATTTAGTTACAGTGCTCATTAATTATTCATGTGATATTATAATTAATCTTGTGGTAAATTTTATGAATAATTAAACTAGAAGATAGTATACTGTTAATAGAATGAATATATAAGACTTTCCAATATAATGATTAATTGAAAATATTACGAATAAATTGGTTTAAGAAAAACAAACATTGATACATTATATTCTTTTAATTCCTAAGTGAAACAAAGTGTCCTTAACTTTTACTATCTCTTAATTATGATAGTTAAGATGCTTGAAAACTTGTTAGACATGGGCGTTATAAGCTTTTATTTTTGAAATAGGACATATACTAAAATTTCATTGATAATGATAGATAGTTATATTATTACTAGCTATTTTTGTTTGAATAAATGAGTGTAGTTTTAATTTGTTGATTTATCTGCATGTTTAGGATGATGCGGTGGGCGCCTTAGAAAAGAAAAAGATACAGAAAGTTTCTTATTGCAATATTTTGTCTCTTCTAAACTAACCGTCTATTCTTATTCATGAATTCTTTATTTTGTTCGTCTGATGATTCTGGTCTAGGAGCATTGTTGGTAGCATTTGAGCTTTGATTTGAAGCTTTTTCACCCTCTGCCTTCGGTTTAGCTTCATGATGCATACCAGTATTTTCTCCTAAATGAACAAAAAAAGTTTTTTTCGTGTGCATAATAATATTCATTTACCTTTATTGGCTTTTTCAGGATCTCTTATGGTACTCTTTTTTGGATTTGATATACTTACTTGAAGATGTGTATTCCATTGTGGAACATGTCTTTCTATACAAAACAAACAGTATAATACTACGTCATATGTTTTGAAGTATTTAGGTACGATTATATTCTGCAACTGCAGCGGCGGCCGATTCTTTGTCAACATAAATCACTTTTGCTGCACATCGTCCGTCCTTATTGGTTGGATTCTTGAAAATAAATACACCAACTTTTTGTCTTCTTACGTCATACTAGAAAGATATGAAAATATGAAGTAATAAGCAAACATTGTATTTGAGTTATTATAGTGATTGAACTGATTCAAACATGCTGTATGTCATTGAATACTATATTCCATTAATATGACAAAGTAATATATACACGTATAAACTCATTACTCCTTAATGGCTACCATGGAAAATATCGTATGTTAAATTTACCTTGATACGTCCAACTTTTGAAAAGTAATCAAATAAATCGTTAAATTTGATGGTAGCAGGTAAATTTCTGATAAATATCGCGTCTTCTTCTTTTTGAGTGCTACCATCAACAGAAAATCCTGAGACTGATACCGTGTCGCTTTCATTGTCAGAATCTCCTGCCGCTGCTAAAACAACAATGATCGTATATTAAAAAAATTGATCGAATTAAAAAATTTATTTACCAGTGGCTCCTTGAGACATTTTACTTTTTAGTTCCTTAATTTCGTCGTCGTGTTTTTGAACCTGTTTCATAAGCTGTTGATTTTCAGCGATCATTGAGGCCAATATTGGGCGTAATGTCTCAAAAACGCATGTTGATACATGATTATCTAATTCATCACGTCTTCCTTTCCAAGGACATTTTACGTCAACGGCTTGACATGGAACTGTAGCATTTGGACAAGCCTTATTTAAATGCTCAAGAAAATTTCCACGTTGTAAATCAGCTCGGTTACATAGTGTACATCGAACTCGAAGTTGATCGAGCATACAACGTAACGGACGACTAGCTTGTGTAAGATCCTTAACCAATAAAGGTTGACTTAAACATACTGGACAAAAATTTTCCACATTATTCGTAAGCCAATGTGTAATACATTCACGACCATATGTATGATCACACTTTGTACAAACTGGATCCTTGAATGGTTTATGACAAATACCACAAATTAAATTTGGATCGACAGAGCTCTCGTTTATATATTCCATAAATTCAAAGTCACAACTCGTTTCCGCCATTATCTTTGAAGATTAAAATATCTACAAAGAAAAGAAAAGGTGCTAATTTGAATAAAGAATTGTACTTTATTTCGTTTTAATTCATCTATTTTATGTTTGTGTACCATTATAAAAGATTAAAAACATCAAATAACCATGATCATAGTATGAAGTATCTTATTTCTAATGTTAAAATCTGTCTCGTTCATTTTATTATTTAAAGACTCCTCGCTGCATACTATTCTTACATCGAATAAATATATCTTATTTTTTATATAATAAAAATAAGACAAAACGCAAAAATAAAAATACGCATGCTTTTACCTTTATGATAAACTACATGAATATTGATAAGAATAATTGTTTATATGACATCAATAATATTATGCCTGACTTTTTTATTTCGTCGTAAACAAACAAGCTACCAAATAGGAAAGAAATTTTTTTTTACTATTTTCTCCAACTATATTTGTACACCGCCAAATACACATTTATAGGTATAAGCGTCAATAAAAGAACGAAAGAAAAATCTTTTAATGGATTGTATTCTCGTTACAAACTTTTTTTATTTCTACTTTAAGTGTCTCAGCTCACGGGTCCTTCTCTGACCATAAATCAATATAATTGTATCACATATAACATAATTCTAACAAGAGAATAATTAGGACTAAACAAAATCTTATTTTACACAAATAATATCATAGTCATTATTACGTTCACTTTTTATACTATAGTTTTATCTTTACAAAAACAAGTGACATATGAGTATATAAAATACTATGCGAACATGTTCTATTTCGAGAGTAAATGTCTAGACTACTACATATTTTTTTCCATCTATATGCGTATTATTCCAAGAAAAATATATTTAACTAATACAGAAGAATTACTATTAAAAATGAGACACGAGAATAAGTAAAATAAAGAGAGAAGAATCATAGTACGATGAAAAAAAGATAATCAAAATAATGTAGAATTTCAATAAGATAATACCGATATTTTGTCACCGTCGTCAACTATGTCAGCAGACAGAAACTACGCAGTTTTTTTTTCTTTCGTTGTTTTTTTCTCGTCTGTTTTTTTCCAATTCTGTTTTCTTCATAATACGACAGAAAAATAATGGAAATCTTTTTCTTGGTAAAGAATGGAACAACAGCTGTTATCTTCTTTTTGTTCATGAATGCTAAAGAAAAATATCAATCTTATATTTAACTGCTGAAACATAAAATCTTTTGCACAAGTCTAGCTGTTACACAATGATAATAAAAATAATTATATGTAGTCTTTATCATTATCCTTTAAGTAGTTCAAAAAAAATATCTATAGTAAATTATGAAACTATATTTAAGCGTATAACTTAAATAAATAACATCTTTATTCTTTTTAAAGAGTTCATACAAATTTTGAATAATTTTATAGACCAAAATATTCGAATTAAAATCATTGATTATTCTGTAATAATAGTAAGCAAATGTATTTTTTATGATAAGAATAATACTAAATAAAAATTTTGACATGTAATATTTTATTCCTAATCAATGTTATGTGAGATTTTGAAGTACTTACTGTATGAAAATCCTACTCATATATATACTCTAAAAGTATTGTAATCATCGAGAACAACAATATTAACTTATATGCAATAGAATATGTGTGTCAGTTAAATATGAATCCTGTTTTGCAATTATAATAACAAGATAGTTTTTCGCGACATAACATCAAAACATCATTTTCGTGTGCTTCTTATCGTTATGTCAATAAAATGTTTTTCTATTTAATAAACAATAAAAAAAGTACTATTAAATATCATATCTACACACATTTTACAATGTCTGTTAATATTATAAAAGAAAATATATCAATAACATATTTCGATTATTTACCAACTGAAATTATTCTTCATATATTTGATTATTTATCATCTATTGATATTATTTATTCATTTTTCTATTTAAATCGACGTTTGCAGAATTTATTAATTACACAAAAACATTATATTCATAATTTACAATTACCAACAACAAATCTATATTTTTGGCAACAAATCTTATTAATCACTGGATCATATATAAAATCCTTAATTATTGTTAATGATTATTTAACTCTATCATTAGATTTATTTCCAAATCTAACCTCAATTATCATCAAGTCATCATTTGATTTCATCGATGGACAATTAAAACTAATATTAGAACATAAACAATTTCAAAAATTAAATATATTAAAAATCAAAGATGGAATTGTATCTAAATGGCCCAATAATCAAACTGAATCCGATGATGAAAAAATACTATTTAAAAAAGTATTTAGTAAAGAAAATAATCTACAAGTATTTGAATATCTTCCACTTTTTACTAAATCAAACTGTAATGATTGGACAGTAAATATTTATATTCATTCGTTAACATTAAATTTATTACATTTTAAAGATATTTTTATTTTTATTAAATACGTGCCGAATTTAGTTTATTTAAATATCCAATCATTACCACCTTTCTCGGATGAAAACGAAGAAGACTATAAATGGAATCATTTTATTACAATTCAATTAAAAGAATTTCATTTAAAACTCAATGAACAAAATAATTCATCACATCGATGTGTTTATTCAGCACATGATTTTAATAAAATAATTTCTACTATTCAACTATTTTCTTCGTCATTAATAATTTTAACATTAAATTTTCAAAATTTCAATATGAACGATGAGAATGATTTACTATTTAATGGTATTAAACTTGAAAATCAACTATTAAAATCAATGATAAAATTAAAAAAATTTTATCTTTACGCTGAAACATATCCAAAGACAAAAGATATACATAAACTTTTATCAACATTTCAGACTCAATTTTGGTTTGATCATAATTGGTCTATTGGTCTTCATAATGATCATAGAAATACATATATATATTCGTTACCATTTCATTTTAATGAATTTCATAATTTTATACATTCGAATCAAATTTTATCAAATAATGATCAACTATTAAAGAATAATATGCATTTATGGTATAATATCACATCACTTGGATTATCTATGAGAATACATAAGAATTTTGAAGATATATTTCGATTCATAAAAATAAATATGCCGAAATTATCATCTATTAGATTTTTTGGAGCTAAATCATCTTCAAATACTGCCTGTCTTGTTAAGAAAACGATCCAGAAGAATCATGTAACGTTAAATAGTGTCACAACTGTTTCTCTTGAATGTATACATATGGAACAATTAGAAGAATATTTAATATATACTTTACCAAATTTAAAAAATTTAATTTTAACTGCTACGGAATTACCATTAATAGACAGTGAATTAGCTTTGATATTCAATAAAAGAATTCAACGACTTGAAGTTAGTCAATTTTTTTATGTAAAAATATTAGCAGATATAAGTTATCATTATTTTTCTAATTTAAAAGAATTAAATTTAACGTATTATTATACATTTAATGTTGAAGAATGTCAAGATCGACCAAATGTAATTAGGAAAATATTAGAAAACTTTGCGAATTTAAGAATTTTATCAATCTATGTTGTATGTTGTGATATGAATTATATATTTGATGTCGAAGATATTTTCAAGCCAATTATTAGAAACTTGGATAGATATCAAATAAAAGATAAATATGAAATTAAATGTTATGGACAATACCTTCGATTTGTGAAGAAATTATTATTTTAAACGAAATTGAATTATCTGAACTATTTCCTACAGAAAATCAATTGATTCAACTCTTTCACCCAATTCGAGAAGATTGGATTGATTACAAATGATGTGTATTAAAAATGAATCAATGACTTACAACACGAAGTTTTCTTACTGTTATATTTGATGTTCATAGAAGTAGTTATACGTGCTTGTGATGTTATTTCAGGATAATGAATTTGTCCCAATGGACATGCAATATATGATGTGCAATTAGCTAGTATATAACTAGATGTATAAGGCATATTTTGATTGATGGCGAAAAGACACAAATTACAATTTCCAGATATCAATGAAGAGAACCAGTTGTTATTACAGCCTGTAGCTAATTGTGCAACATAATTTGAAATGTATCGATTAGAATGTATATAATAAACTCACTCGAATAAAATTCATTTTTAGAATACCGATACCAACAGTCGCCAAAGTTATTACTACTGTAACTTGTATATATTAGTAAATAATATGTAGAGTTGATATTATTAGAAACATATCAATCATTCTTTGAAAAAATGTTGTAGCATAGTCAAAAAAGACTTAACACGTTTCATATATGCGTTGAATTTAAGAAAATGAAGCATTAAAATATCGATCAAATATTTGAATTTTATTCAGAGACATATTTCACCAGTATTTGATAGGAGATTTTAGCATCTTTTTTGTTCATTTTTAGAATAAATAATAAGAAACAGAAATTTTCCTTTCTTGAACATTTTAAATATCATTAATTGTTCCTTGAAATTTTCTTCAGCATCATATCATATCGCTGATCGAAAAGTCTTCTGAAAATAACCTTCAGATATTAGATGAATATTTAAGTATTGATGATCTATAAATAAGTACACATTATCCAATGAAATAAAGGACATATTTTAAATTACAGTATACGGTCTTATTTATAAACTTTTACAGCAACATATTTCAATTGTTCATTTGAAACCTTTGACGAAGATCAAAGAGACTAAGTCTGATTCCAAAAAACCAAATAGTACTCAATGAAATATATATTTCAAGATAAACAACATAAAGCAATTCGTACATCTTTGTTTCAATAATATATTATTGCGATATGATAACTTTTTAAATCATTGTTAAATGTCCTGATTAATTAGATTTGTACCAAAATGAAAAAATATTTGTATAGCAATATTTATTGACTAATCGTCTAACCCTGTAAAGTTAGTAACACTCGAGTGCACGTGATGATCAAAAAGATGAATAAATGCATCCATCATTATGAAAAAATACTTATAATACAGTATAAATAGATACCAGTCGAGCAAGTATTTACATCGTTAAAAGTAACGGTTAGAATAAGCCTATCAGAATATTTTTTTGATTTATTATCGGCCTTCATGATTGATTACCATTGATATGAAATAGCAACAGTCTCTCTTTCAATCTTTAGATTTTTTCTATTATTTTAAAAAAAGTTCTATCGATTTCAACAAGAATCTGTCATTACATGTTGACATTTTTGTTCAATATAGAACAAAATGAAAATTTATTTTTTCAAATGTTCACTGTCACACTCTATAAAAAAACTTAAGAAGCAAAACCATAATATTATTAAAATACTGTGAAAAAAAAACAAATGTTCTACAAAAAAGAAAAACGAGAAAAACACTTCGTATCTAATCTACTCTTGATTAAAAAACCAAAACAATATGAGCCTATTCTTTTTATTACTCAAGCAGTATACAAACAAATATGTGGATAATTAGATAAAGTTATTATTTAAGTAAAAAGAAAGAAGTTCTAATAACCTTGATAGAAGATGACAGCAAGAACAAGAATAATAACTACAATTAATGTCACAAATAAATAAATGCTTAAAAGTGCTGGTTTCCATGATTCACTCTATTGAAAATAGAAAAAGAAAAAATTGATTTTATTTTTTAAAATAACATATAAATAGAATACATACAGGGACACGTTCACGTCTTAAACGACTATCTGGATTTTTTTCTGGATAATAATCTCCATCTTCAAAACCTAGAAGAATCAAATGAAATATTTTTTCTACAAAAAAACAATTTATCATACGTTCATATTCTTGTCTTGCATAACAACAAGCATGGATTTCAAAAATAAGTTGAACAATAAAATGAAATATACACCAACCAAATAATAACCATGAACACCATGTCCATAAATCTAATCGACGATTATCCATACCCAAAAAGATAACTGGAACAGCAAGACAATGAGCTAAGGAAATAACTAACCAATGAATCCAATACCAAAAACAATAGCGTTTTGTACGGGGTGTTGGTCGTAAAAGACCGACAATTGGCTAAAATAAAAAATTCAATATATATATATATATATGAATTCCTTTTTTTATACGTACAGCAAGGAATGCACAGACAAGTACAATAACACCAAGAATTGAATGCCACATATGATGTGTTCCATATGTCCATTTCCAATTAAGTTCAAAAAGAATGCAGAAGAATGCAATCCATGTTAAAATAGCTACAAGACACATAAGAGGTGGAAATATCTATAAATAGCAAATAAGAGAATAAATATTTTTTATATAATAAAAATAATTATAATCAATTACGGTGAAAGAAGAAATTCGTCGTCGTCGTTGAATTCTTTCTCCTGTAACAGCACCACTACCATCAACAACAACACGTCGTTCATATTCTGGCCAAACGGAATCAAAATAACGAGCAACCATAACACCAGCTGATGCAAGAAGAATCCAAGCGATTATATTTAAAATAGCTATCAAATAAAAATAATAATAATAATAAATTAACAAAATAGTTTATCTTCTTTTTCTACCATGAATTTTTGTTAAGACGGATGCTGCTCTTGGATGTGATTTAGGTACAAGACGACGTTCAAAATTAACTGGATGATTATTAACAATTGGAATATCTTGGATAGGAATTCGCATACCTATAATAAGAAATTCTTTTTTTTAATATATATTTAATTCTTTTAATTATGTTCGTACCTTGTGCTGTCATTAAATCTTCATTAGAATAGATTGGATACATATAATGTGGCTTTTTTAAATCAACAAATTTATCTCGATCAACTCCATCAGTAGGTCGTCCATCATTATCTACCGATGTGTCTGTAAATGGTGATAGCTTTCGCGTAAATTTACAAATAATGTGTGTTGCATTTGAATAACCATCGGTGTCTTGTAAACCATAAGCTGGTCGTCCACGTAAAACATATTGTGGAGTTTGAACACCAACAAACATATTATGTACATAAACATGTCCTTGAGCATCTCTTGTACATAAAACCACTTGATCATCACCCTTGAATGAATCGTAAAATATTTAGTTTCAATCGTTTGATTAAAGAGTAAAATAGACTTTTTTTTTCTCTCAAAAAAAAAAATATATAGATTATCATTAATAAATAGATAGTATAACCTTCATATCATTCTGTATAACCTTATTATACTTCATGGGGTTCTATATTAACGTTTTCTTTCTCTCGATAACGTCTAAGACTTGTCACTGCAATTTATATCTCAGTAGGTGGTAATATAGTATACTAAGAATATATATCCTTCTGAACTATTTGTTGTTGATCTAAGCTATGACATCAAACTTTTATTTCAACGTACTTTTCAACACAGACAATGAGATAAGAGTAAATATAATGTATTTGGAATATTTAACTTATGGCGAGATTTATCTACGAGCAAAATTGCACATGAAATGTTTTTTTTTTCATGTGTGTGTTTGTTTATTTTTCTAATGCACTATGTGGAACATTGAATAATAGTCCAGATAAGAAAGATTTACAATTTTTGATTTAAACTAAATCGATAAATTCGATCATTTCTCTTTAATGTTAGAATAGCTTAGACAACCGCTTTGTTCTATCAATCTTGTGTATATATGATCAGTACACGTACTGAATCAACTACATAAGATGATCATCAATGTTGATGTACTTGGTAGTAGAGATGTCGAGTTTATTAACGTGATCTGATATGGAACTCATGGGAGACCTAGAAAAATGGATGCTTTTTTTTCCATTTTCCTATCTTATCAACATCAAACTAAAGTAACATTATGTAGTCAAAACATCTAAATATATATTCTCGTTAATAACATAATGGTCATTATGATTCAAGCAGAATTTTAAGAAAAAGTATTTTCTTAACAAATGTCTCTAAGGCATCATCAATTGAATATTTCTACTTACTCGTTTTTCATCATTTGAAAATCCAACACCAACAAAACCTTGTGCTCTTGCAACAATATGAAATTTCGCTGAATCTTCATTAGGTACTTGCCATGAAAGTGTATATTCACATTTAGCATCATTATTACATTGTTGTGGAACAATTAAACAACCTTGAGATTCACCACAATAATCAATATTAATTGATCGATCTAAATAAGGAACTACTCCAGATGCTAAACGCTTCAAATAAAAATAAACACAATTTTATATACTAATTATCTAGAACATTGAATAAAATTTACTCGTTTTAAAGGTGCTGATTTCACTCGATATAACTGTCGATTTGAAATAATATCTGCTCTACAAAACAAAAAAACAATAATAATAATAAAAATAATGAATAATAATTAACTATAAATTTACTTAAAAGTAACTTCATCAATATTCGGATTAAAACCAGTAGCCCTCCATTGTAATGGAATTTCTCGATAACCACGACTTTCAGCTCGATCAAGATAAATAACCTATTTTAAAAAAAGTATAAATTAAATCAATTTATTTTAATTAAAATTTCGTACATTAGCACCATTTGGACATGTATGATGTCTTAATGCTAAATTTCCTGTTGGTTGATCGTCAAATCGTCCAATAATATTTCCATCATAATCAAATGCACGTAATACAAATTCACTAATACCATAGTTTTGCTTTTTTTGTTTTATTGCCACTAGAAATATTCATTACATAACTTTAAAAACAATACTCTTTTCAAAAATATTTCTTACATAAAATTGTATCTTCAGGTAAAAACCTTCCTTCGAAAAGATCTATTTCAAATTCATCATTGCCATCAATTGATGACATTCCTGCAACTTCGACATCAGGTGAACATAATGATTCGAATGTAATTTGACTATGAATTGTTTCAATTAGTAATATTAGCAATGCAACCGATAGAAAATGACGATATGTAACCATCTAAAAAATTTGAATAAGTGAACAAATATATAACTTACAAAGAGAGAAAAAAATGTAAAAACGTTATCATTATAACTAACTGTATATCGACAAGCGAATAAAGATGCGTTTTTGTTGTATCTCTCAGGGCTTTTCTTCTCTTCTTATTTGATGCAAACGCGAACTCCCACCATCACTACAAAGTTGTATATGTACACATACACATACATAGATTCTTTTTCTCGTCTTTTTGGCTACCATTGCAGTGTATGTATAAAAGCGACGACAGGAGAAAAAAAGAATAGAAATAAAAACCGAGCGAAAGAAAAGAGAACAGACAGACGACACATCTGAGTAACCATCGTGTAGGTTTTTTTCTTTCTCTTACTTAGAAAGTTGATGTCGGTGAATATGTACAATGAGTAAACCGTCGACATTGTTGTCATGTCCATACGTTCGTATGCACTGATTTATATATATATATATATATACGTATATATACATACTTGATAGGCAAATGCTCAACCCACACATATACTTTCTTGAGATAAAAATGCATAATAGCACGAATTACAATAATAAACGAGAAAAAACGAGTTACATTTATATGAATCAGAATAAATGAATAATACGAATCGAATAGAAGAAAAAAAATACTATCTCAGCATGTTGTCAATAATAAGAAATCTTTATTACAAAATAAAACTATGAATATATAATATATGTAAAAAAAAAAGAAACCGATAAAATATATATATATATGAGGAGTGTTGTTACAAAAAAAGACATTGATAAAATCATAATATGAAAAAGAAAGAAGGATATTTGTTATAGGATTATTCTCTATTATACATGTAAATTTTACTTTCGATTCTTTCCTTCTTCTTCTTCTATAACCTTGTAATTCATAATGAGAAATTCATTTGAGAAGAAAAAAAAACTATCAATTATTTTTATAATATATCTATCGATGAATAACTACTTATTAATATATATATCGAAGTCTAGGTAAGAATATTTTCACCTTTCTTCATCAATAAAAATCAAAAAAAAAGAAGGTAGATGGAGTCTTTTCACCAATCATAATCGATATACAATAGAGGTATGCTTGTTGACATTTGATTGGATATATTTTAGTTTTGAAGACAAATACAAGAAATAAATTTTGTTAGTCGAGTCGATCAGATTAGATTCGGATGACTTGTAAACAATGGACATTAGCTACGGCTACATTTTTACTATTAATTCTATCATTTTGGTCATTTATAAATGCAATTTTGTTGTGTATGAATAAATATTTAGTTAGTAAACTTTTATTTTTATTTTTTTTAATTATAATTGTTTTTTTTGAAATTATTTAGTTTCCTGATATTCATCTTCTTATGCCACATAGTCGTGATAATTCTAAACTAATGATAAAATCTGCTACTCCAAATACTATAACTGTTGTTAATACTTCATTATTTGTTTATTAATATTAGACTTTTTATAGATAAACAAAACAAAATTTCAAATTTTTGTATACTAATATTCAATTTAATATAATAATAATAATGCATTTGTGATATGTGATTTGATATATCTTCTTTGATCAAATCATTAAAGAGAAATGCTAGATTAAATAAATAAATAAGTTCAAGGAAATTTTATAAAATTCCTACATTATCTATAATCAAAATATTTATGTAGAAGCTTTATATAAAAATGATTTTGTTATTGTAAGACAAAAAAATGCTAATGGTTTCTTTATATCAATTGGAGTTTAAAAGATTTGATGTAATAAATATGCATTGATGCGATAACTTATTGAAATCAGCAGACAATATAAACAGCTCTAGGTGATAATAGTATATGAATAAATAAGTACATTAATTACACATAGTTATGTTTGGAATAATACTTGCATGAATTGATAATCGAAAAGAAACAAATCATTTCGGAGGAGTTAATAGAACTTTCTTTTTTTTATACAAAATAGTATATCATATGAACAAAAGATGAAATAAATACTTACAATATAACGTGTATTATAGAGAAAGATGTGAGTGTAACTTGAGTGCATGTTACTTTTGAACAATAGTCTCTTATCATAATCATGCATAATTCGAATATTTTGAAAAAATAATCTTATGATTAAAAACGAGAAGGTATAAGTAAAACTGCTTTTTTCTGAATAGACTTGTTTTTATAGAAGACTATTAAATGCCGTTTGAGTATAATAAATTTATTTATTGATATATCCATCATAAATCTTTGTTTCTGAAAATACTTCTTATGATAAATATGATGTTTTTGATGAAAATCTTTGGTTTCTTGATAATGTTTTTGTAGAAGGAATGTTGAAGTAGAAAGATGACAAATCACAGTTCCTTTCAGACCGTGAAAGACATTACTAATTAGCTCTGATAAGTATCACAGACCGTGACTGTTATTTATTATAGACCATGACAGATTTAGTCTCAGAATAGTTATTCATGGTATATTTTATTTTTATAGTTCATTAACAAAAAGGAACCTAAGAATGTATAAGTAAATTGGAAGGAATTAGAAGAATATTAATTTAATTTAAGTTGATGTACCATACTACCGATATAAACCGATTTGTTAAATACGATTTCATTATTTAATCCAGTGAAAATTAAAGCAACATGTATTTTAAATAATATTTTCTTACAATTGTAAATAATGTTATTGCCATGACGTAGTTCAATCCACACATAGTTTTTTTTTCCATATACATTCATCGTTTAAAGAAGATGCTATCGAATAAATATATTCTAATCAATACACATTAACTAAAACTGAAGGGATTGAACTCATAAAAAGATTTGAGCAATGAAGACCACAGTAAGATTATCGGCTTAGTGAGTAATTCAAACATTTTACGTCCTGTATAACAGTAGTATAAATAATGACATATAGATTACGAAATAAATTCGAACTTTGATTATTCATGAAACCTCATCAAATAATTTGTAATAGTACTTAGAAAAGTTACCGCAACTATCAATTTCTATTATTGTTAGTATATGTTTATATTTTTAGAAATATTTGTAGATATTAAATACGGATCTTATAAAATTGTATACATTTAATTACACTAGTATATATTCATGTTATTTACTTTTTATTAATTGAAATTATATTTTTTTAATCTATATATAAATAACAAATCAACCATCTTTTGATCTTAGAATTGTTTGTTCAGTAGCAGCAGCAGCAATCATTGTCATAGGACCGATCATGCAGTGATGTCGTTGATTAAAAAGTAAGAGTTTCGGCCATAATTCAGGTAGACATCCAAGAGATACAAATGGTACCAAGAAAATAACATAACCAGTTAAATAAAAAAAATACGGTTCAATATTGGCACCAAAATCATTCCTATTAGGTTGAATTTGTCGAACAAGAATAATTAATGATTGAGGAAGATGAATACATAATGATAGAGTTGAAATTGAAAGTAATTGTATAGTCATTTTTCGATATTTTTTCCATCGAAAACGATTTTGTGAATAATATTTTTTCCAAATTGTTCTCAATAATAATGATATACTAAATATTGCTTCGAAAATATTACATAAAACACCATTAAATAAATAATCCCATGTATTCATCCATGATATTTCTTGATAACATGGCGATGAACCACATGCTAAATAATTAAAATAAAAAATATTTTTACATGGCGGTAATATAATTACACCAATATAAAATCCAATTGTATAAATTGAAATAATAATTAAAGGAAGATAATGAACATAAAAAATTTTACGTTTTGTACTAAGAAATTGACGTCGATGAAATACAAGTATATGTCTTTCGAATGAAGCCCATACGAGAAATACAGATATTGCACCGTAAAAACCGTAATCAATAAACCACCAGAATAAACATATAGTAGGTGTCGATGCAATTGAATTTCCATGACCTACACGCCATCCATCAAGATATAACGAGTTATCGACAGCTAAGATAACAAGACAAAGAAAAAGTAAGACAATTACAACATGATTATGTATTTGTTGACGTAAACGTCGATCAAATATTAAATGATAAAGTAGAAATATAGTGCAAAAAAGTGATGGAATTCCTAAGATAAGATATGTCCAAAATTGTATTTGAGCTGATGGAATAAATACTTCATTTCCATCTCCATATTCATCATCGTATGAGTTAGTATAATTTATTGTTACATTGTCAACCATGGTAAATACAAATGATGTTCTTTTGACTAGAAGAATATTTTGTATGTGTTCGAAATTATTTGTTTTTCCTGTTGATCAAACTAATCGATTTTACGAATACAATACTATATAAAGATGTAGATTGAAGGAAAATAATAAGAGATAAAGAAAGGAAATAAAGTTTCCGTTGACAAATATATAATGAATATTCTTTTGTTTGTAATGTGTTAGACATAACTTGAATATTTATATCTAGGACGAAGAAGAATAAGAAAAAGAAAGAAGCTCAAGTCTTTCTTTTTTGGACTATCTCTCAAATAATACTACAAGAAAATATTGTTCCTTTTCATACAAATTATATCATTTAAGCTTCTGATAGATTTTAAATCCATCGATTGCAGCAAGCTTATTCTGTAAATATAAGATATTGAAAAATGATTTTTGTTTAATTACGCAGTTCAAGCAAATAAAAATAACTGTATTGCTTAGATTTGTTAATAAATAATTAAACAACTGTTAACTTTTATTTTTTAAAATTTACTCAACCATATAAATGACGTCGATACTTTTCATAATTACCATATATAGTTTATTAAAACGACGGAGAATATCATTATGAGTAATTGGATATTTCGAAATCGATCATGTAACCAAGGAATTCTCGATCACGATTTTCAACTGAATCTTCTAAATTATTTGTTTATATTTTAAACAAAAAATCAGATGACAATTTCATACTATGTTGCATTTTTACACGTTTATTCTTAATTTGAACTATTTCAATGTACTGTGATGGGGAAAATTTTATACGGAATATATTCTGCCTTATCATTCACATGGAATGTATAATATTAAACGTTCTCCTAAAAATCTACATTCTATGAATGAAATATAAATGCACGACTGTTGTCTTCCAAGAATGATAACTAACGTATATATCAAAAACAATGTATCGTGGTCCTGTTATTTTGTTTTGTATGATATTTATTGTTAGTATCAATGGAGTTTCAATTAAACCAATATCCTCAATTGATAACGATACAATTGAATTAGCTCAATTGGCTGAAAATATTTGGTCATTAAAACCTGCTGTACTTCAAACCAAAGGACCATTAGTAATCTGTCAATTTATTGATAAATATTGTACAAATGAAAATCGTTTTCAAGCTATTTCATCCATGGTTTCTTCCATTGTAAATGAATATCGTAGTAAACATCGTTATGCTCGAGTTTTAAATAAATGTATTAGCAAGACTGTATTAGAAGAAACAAAACAATCCTGTCCAATATTACAACAATTAATTTCTCCAACAATAACACAACAAGATAAATTCAATATCATCCAATATAAACGTGTTCTTATGAAATATTTTGCCGAACTTAATATTTTAATAAGTCATATGCAAACATCTTGTAATGACGAAGAAATTCATGGATTTTTATGTTCATCCAACACGACATTGATCACAACATGTACTAATAAAATTCTTCGAGAAATATATAATGATAATAATTATGAAGAAGTTATAATAAAAACTAAACAAGCATTAACTGATCTTAATCAAGAATTATTATTACTTTCTATTAAGACTGAAATTGAAAATTAAAATCATATTTTTTTTATATACTTCATGTAGTTTTAAAATAAAAATTATAAAACGAAACAATTTTCGATCATGATAATTCCCTTGTTTAATAATATTACGAAATAAAAATAACCACGTTCCATATAAAATATTACAAATTTTCTCAATAATGTTATTTTTCATTCATTTCATACCAACAAGTATATTTTTTGCATAACCTATTCTATTTTCAGTAGTCATACAAAACGAAACTTCGATGTCGAATTAAAATAATTGATTTAAAACATACAAGAAAGCTTTCGCATAATAATGGTTAGCAAACTTTTGAAAAAAATTTTATAATGGTATCTATACAAACAATGGTTATTATTGATCAAATATTGTTTCAAGTATTTAACGACCATTTTATTTCTTTACATAGTCTTACAAAATATTCCTCTTTTAAATATAATTTAAAACTAAAAGAAACCATTGAATTTTGAAATAACATTTTAACAAAGATAAACAAAAAAATCTAAAACATCGATTAAGTATTTTTAATCTTTCATTAGTGAAACAATACAATGAATATTCTTTGATTCCAAAAATCTTGAAGTGCATTAAAAATTATCATGAAGAAAATATTGTTTACTTTTATATTCTCATTTGATCAATTTTTTTATTATTTCGAAAAAAAAAGAATTAGGATATTATTATTTTTTTTGTCTCTGATGTTTCTATTATTGTTGTTCTTTCACTTTTTCAAATACAAGATATAAGCAGACATTGTACATAAAAATAAGACGAGACTAATGATGGTATAGAAAAAGAAATTATAGAAAGAGATTCAAAGGATTTTTTTTATAATAGAAAAAAAAAGAAAAATTTCATAGTCGATGATGGAATAAAAAAAAATGTCTATTCTTTTTTGTTTATTGGCTGATTTAGGCACCTTCTTGTTCACCTTCTTCTTCACCACCTTCACCTTCTTCTGCAAAAAGAAAAAAAACAAAAATTTATAAGTAAAATAGATAAATAAGATCTAAGATTTACCTTCAGCCGTGGCATCTTGGTATTGTTGATATTCAGATACAAGATCGTTCATGTTGGATTCAGCTTCAGTGAATTCCTAAAAAACAAAAAAATATATAAATAATTTCATTGTAAATATTATCTTAAACTAACCATTTCGTCCATGCCTTCACCAGTATACCAATGTAAGAAAGCTTTACGACGGAACATAGCTGTGAATTGTTCCGAGACACGTTTGAATAATTCTTGAATGGCAGTGCTGTTACCTAAATAAAAAAAATTGAATATTGTTAAATATTTGCAAGTTGTTTTCTATATATAAATTCACTTACCAATAAATGTAGCCGACATTTTAAGACCACGTGGTGGAATATCACAAACGGCTGTTTTAACGTTGTTGGGGATCCATTCAACGAAGTATGATGAGTTCTTGTTTTGTACGTTGAGCATTTGTTCATCAACTTCTTTCATTGACATACGACCACGGAAGATAGCAGCAACTGTAAGGTATCGACCATGTCGAGGATCGCAAGCAGCCATCATGTTTTTGGCATCGAACATTTGTTGGGTAAGTTCTGGTACAGTTAAAGCACGGTATTGTTGTGAACCACGTGATGTAAGTGGAGCAAAACCAGGCATGAAGAAGTGAAGACGTGGGAATGGTACCATGTTGACAGCTAATTTACGTAAATCAGCATTGAGCTGACCTTTAAAAAGAGAAGAAAAAATAATTATAATTAAGATATTTTTTTTATTATTATTATTGATTATACCAGGAAATCGAAGACAGGTTGTAACACCTGACATTGTAGCCGAGACAAGGTGGTTAAGATCACCGTATGTTGGTGTTGTAAGTTTCAATGTACGGAAACAAATATCGTATAAAGCTTCATTATCGATACAATATGTTTCATCAGTATTTTCAACCAATTGATGGACAGATAATGTGGCATTGTATGGTTCAACGACTGTATCCGAGACTTTTGGTGATGGTACAACACTGAAGGTGTTCATGATACCTTTAGAGAGAATTTATAATTTTCGAAATTATTTATATATATAAATCTAAACTTACGATCTGGGTATTCCTCACGAATTTTTGAGATAAGTAAGGTACCCATACCTGATCCAGTACCACCACCTAATGAGTGTGTTAATTGAAAGCCTTGGAGGCAATCGCAGGATTCAGCCTCTTTACGGACAACGTCCAAAACAGAGTCGACAAGTTCGGCACCTTCTGTATAATGTCCTTTAGCCCAGTTGTTACCAGCTCCTGATTGACCAAAGACGAAGTTATCTGGTCGGAAAAGTTGACCGAATGGACCTGAACGTACTGAATCCATGGTACCTGGTTCCAAATCAACGAGAACAGCGCGTGGTACATATTTACCACCTAAATTGAATAATTGAATTTTATCATTTTAAAATCACAAAATTTTCAATTAATTTACCAGCAGCTTCATTGTAATAAACGTTGATACGTTCAAGTTGAAGATCTGAATCACCATGGTATGTACCAGTTGGATCAATACCATGTTCATCAGAGATAACTTCCCAGAACTAAAATATTATATAATAATAAATCATTTGTTCAATAGAAATTTATTTTTTCTATTCATACTTTGGCACCGATTTGGTTACCACATTGACCAGCTTGCACTATAATTTCATATAGGATACAATTAATTTCGACTGTACTTTCTTAGACTTACTATGTACGATTTCACGCATATTTGTTGTTTTTTAGTACGACGAGAACGACGAGTAATGAAAAGAAATGATGTTGAAGAAACGAGAGAGGCGAACGACTCTCAACGAACAGACACAGAGCTTTATATAGGAATATTGTTTCTCTCATTCTCTCTCTCTCTTTCTCACTTTTTTCTCTCTAATTTTTGCATACACACTTTTGCACTTGATGTGTTGCTGGTAACCAACAGACATGCATGTTTCTACGGTAACATATAATATGCTGTTCTTCGTTCTTTCTCGCTTTTGCTCTTTTTTCTTTTAACATTCGTCGTCGGGCGATGAACAAATAATATACAATACAGTAGGGATGAAGACAGCAACAACGACGACCGTTTTGTTTGTTTCGTTGCCACGAATCGACAACCGAGTTTGAAGTGGTGATGGTGATGAGAGTGAGACGAGAAAAAAAAGAAGCTAGATGAACTTAAAAGTAGATTGAAAAAAAAGAAATTTAAGAATGAATCATATAAAAACGTAACGATTTTATTTCTAATAATGATCATCATGACAACTCAAACTGAATATTTGTCTGTTTCATATGTTGTTGTTTGTTCTTTCTTTTTGATAATTCATTCAAACTTTGTGCATACAGAATTAAGAGAGGGAGAGAGAAAAGGGCTGAAAAAATGTTTACATTATAATTTTTACTTTATACATCATAGTTACTATAATTTTTTGAAATCAATCGAAGAAAAAAAGAATATTTTTTATAATGAAGTAGATTTTAAGTAATACATTAAATGTAGGAATTGAATTGCTATGAATAAGAATCAGAATTCCTTTTTTTGTTAATGCAATAAATTGAATATACAATATGAAAGAGATGATATATACTTTCTTCTCGTTTGGAATAATGTATTCTATGATCAATGTTAGATTCATTTTGATTTCACTAAAGATATGACTTCTAAAATGCTTCTTGTACGATTATATTTGAGTTAAAGTGTAAAAGGACAGAAAATGTATTTTTACAATAAAACTATTCTCAAGCTTTGGCAAGTTATTCTTGATAGTATTTAATCGTTATTTTCTTCTTAGAAAATGATAATGCAACCATGCTGGTTTATTATACCATAAAAAATATTAAAATAAGTTAATTAGTTTAAAAGGCATGAATTATATAAATTGCTATAATGTGACAAGAGAATAAAGTAACTATTCATCGTGTTTGGTAACCAACAATTTTGTTTATATACATAAAAATCTGTTATTTAATAGTGAAAAAAATATTTAATCTTTTAATTTAGTAACAAGAAAATAATGGTATATGTTACTAAGAATGAAATTTGAACATATCTTTATTATCAGAAAAAGAGAAATTTTTTTATGTCATATTATGATTGATGAATTAGATTCATTTAGTAAAAATAATAGTCAAATTTACTAACTTTTTTCTCATATAATAATGATTCTGTTAACCAGTTGAATTACTACTATGTCATTAATATATTACGTATCACGTCACAATGTAGACGTTATGAAAGGTGATCTATAATTTAATCGATATGAGAGAACAATACAATGAGGTGTCGAGTATTTATAACATATCTTGAAAGAGAACTTTAAATACGATATACAGCTAAGTACAATTTATACATACGTATAGAATAACATGATATTTTGTAGAAAATTAGTTATTTAAAATATGGATGTTCAGTAGCATATTAATTGGTAAGTATTCAAACAAGGAACTATGTCTATATGGGATAAATTGATTTATAATATCTTTTATTATTCTCGAATATGAATTATCAAAATAAAAAATAACGATAAGATAATAAATATGGTTTGTTCAGTCCTATAACAATCAAATGTAATATGAATGTTTAAAATTTATAATAGATTTTATGAAGATCATTCTTCAAATGGCAACGTTTCATAAGTTCTAATAAATATCAGAAACTCTAATCTATCAATCATCGAGCAGAAATATATAAGAACAATATAAATGCAGAAGCAGTTAATATCATTAGTGTATAATGATGCTTTTTTTCGAGGCTACTGATTTTCAAACTACTAAATTCAATATAACTTGTAAACAGATCAGCATAAAAACAGGAAAGAGAGCAATAAGTTTTTGAAATAAATCTTACAGTCTATTAGTTCAATATCAATACACGAGTAATCATAGTATTATTTCACCGTAGAGTCAATATATTTTTGAATCATTCTTATTTTTTCATACTGTCCAAAATGATATTAAGTATTTTATTATTATTGTAATTGGAATATTGCTTCAATGCTACCTTAGTTTATTGACTAGCTTAAAAAATTTTTATTTCTTATTATAACTTGACAATATTTTAAAATTAATAGGAGTTTTAAAGTAATTTTTAGAATATCTACGTAAACACTTTGATCTATAGAGTATTTTATACAGAATAAAAAGTTAGTATATATACTAGTTAATGAACAACAAGTATAATATTTTGTCAAACAAATCATATTAGTTATAATTATCGAAATAGTTTGTATAAAATACAGATATGAATATATAAGTTATTCTTCAGTTGCTTTCTCGTTGTTTTCAGCTGGTTTCTTATTGCCTTCAGTTGATTTCTCAGTTTGTTCAACTGGTTTCTTATTCTCTTCAGGTGTTTTGTCGTTGTTTTCAGCTGGTTTCTTGTTCTCTTCAGTTGATTCAGTTTCATGTGTCGAATTATCATTTTTATGTCTTTTAAAGACGCTGCCTTGTTGCGATTTATATTCAATATCACCGTGATCATTTAGTACCGGAAATTTGACATTATCATTAACAGTTGGATCATCTTCTCCAGGTGTGATTTCATTATCGTTATGATGACCTTCACCTTCATCACTTCTTTTCACTTTGAGTGATGTTGAAGATTCTTTATGATTATGTTGTTCGTGCACTTGTCGATCGTGTTCTTTTTCTGCTTCTTCAATTCGACGTTTTGCTTCTGGTGTTGGTGGTTTTGGACGAAGTTCATCCAGTTCTTCTTCAATTTCGTCGAGACTAGGTTCATCTTCTTTTTTATTTTCATTTTTGTTCGCGTCTTGCTTTGCCATATTTGTCGATTGAGGTTTAGGAATATCGTTGTCGGCTTTTGGTTTGAATTCGTCTTTGTGTTTTTCGGACATTATTATATTTGTTAGTTGAAGGTACGTAAAAACAAACTGTCGAGATGAAATTTTATACTACTCTATTGTCAATCGATCATACGATCGATATTTATAGTAAAGAATGAGTCAAAATCGCTCATTCGTGACGATAATATACATACACATCGATTTCTTCTGTCTCTCTTTATACTATAACATACAAAAAAATATATTGGTCATTTAGAAAGGTGAACTTGTTTTAGCATTATTTCAAAGATAGTTAAATTAATCATATCTTCTTCATATCATATTCTTCCAATGAATTGTGTAAAATTAAACTAAATAGTATTACTTGCATATATATTTTGTCTTCATCATACAAATATATTCAATTTACTTTTTTCCATCATTTTAATCAGTTAAATTGTAGGTTTCTAACAAACAGTGTACTGTTTTTTTAAAACTATGCAACTGGAAGAAATATTTGTATACTAACATTTTAAAATAAAGATTTCTTCAAAATTAGAATCATTTTTGCTCTAAAAAAAGCTTGATTTTTTCCTATTAACTAATCTTTCAAAGATAGTCTATCGAATTGTTTTAAAATATTCTTTGCATACTGATGCTCATGTGTTAATATCTAATCTTATTTTTAAATAACTCTATTCATTCACAGAAGTTGTTTACAACACATGTAATAAAAATATCCGTTGATTATATATTTCAGTGTGAAGATAGATCAGTACAACTGTTTTTTAAAAATAATTTATACATTAACACATATTAAATATGCATAAATATATTTATCATTCAAATGCTATTATACTTTTGATTATAATTCATTTATTTGAGTTTTATTTGCTCTCATGTTGACAAAACAATAACTAAAGAATTCTATATGAATTTTTATAAATGAAGAAATTCCGATGATATATATGTAGCCCATAAAGAAAATAAATATATACGATTATGGACAAAAAAATGCTACTTATGAAATAACGGTTGGTAGGAATCATGATGATCGTGAAGGAGAATTATCAATGATATACTAATCATTGATAATATACAGGTATCTTCATTTTGTCAGTAGAACTAATAATTATCTATAAAAAAAATAGATTAGTCAATATGACTGTCATGCTAAACGCAGCACCTCATAGCAATGGTATTAGAACTGTAACAAATCAATTCCTAATGTATTTCTTCTAAGACAGACGCTATTTATATAGTTGACATAAGCAAGACTTGTATATAACATTAAAATGTCGGTGTAACAAAAAATACTACTATTGCTAGGAGTTTGAGTGGCATGCCAGACATTGATCCATCAGAAGTAGAAACTTCAGCTGTTGTTTTAGACGTTAATGAGATATTTTTAGATGTATTCGACTATAGAAATTATTATACTAGTTAAATATTGACGTAATATGTATTTTTTTAGTTTTTTCTTTTAGTAAATATATATCTCAAGTCTACCTGTTTATGACTATATTTTTCTTTTGTATTATTCTTTTAATGAACCTTCAGTTATAGCAAATGAAAAATGATTTATGATGTTGATGAATAGAAGTATTAGTTATTATCATCATATATAAAATAAATCTTATCTCTCTCTCTTTCTCTTTCTCTATACATAAGAGAATTCGTCACTTGAATGACCTTTTTATTTATGCTATCACCTGTTACTTCCGATTAAATGGTATTGGTAGGCTTTGCTTCTTTTTTTTCTCTTTATTATCTTCTTTTTTTTTCTCATTTCTCAACAGGACCAATTGTTTTCTGTCAAACAACAGCATCTAACTGGATGTATATAGTATCGATCTATGATGACAGATGCTGATAACAGACTAAGAAAAAGAAAAAGTGTCGATATATTTAACTAATGTAGAAATAGAAGAAAAAAAAAAGAATAAACAATGAAACAAACCATAAGTTGACAACAAACCGATAGTACCATACTTAAGTATTATTAATAGTTACATATGAATACCCGCCAAACGTTATCAATTTTTACTCAAGGAAATAATTCTCATCGACCAAGTCGTGTAAGTATTACGACAACATCAATTAATGATGAGCATGATTTACATATAAATGAAGTAAATAATCTACCGCTAATTGATCCACACCGACGTCGTTCAAGTCGAGTAAGTTGTCATTGATAAAAATAAAAACATGCTAGAAAAGATTCTATCTCTATAGTTAAATTCTCTTCGTTTTCTACCTGATAATATTCTTCTTGCAGTATTTTCTTATTTAACACCACTTGATCTTATACGTTGTACACGTGTATGTCATCGATGGCATCTTCTCGTTTCTCATCATTCACATTTATGGCGACGTCTTTTTTTACGTCCGGATTCTAGTAATGGTTATACTGGTGCTGTTCATGTTCGTCGTTTAGATTTATTTATTCATGCAATTGCGACACGTTTTAATTCATCACTTATTTATATTGATCTACCTATCGAATTAATTACGATAGAAGTTCTACGTGAATTAGCAATACGTTGTCCAAATTTAGAATATTTAACACTTGATTTTTCATCAGCTATGCAATTACATGATTTTAGTGATTTAAATGAATTTCCATGTAATCTTAAACGATTATGTATTTGTTTATCCGAAGTTATTTTTCTCGAAGGTTTTATGCGACGTATCTATAGTTTCTTATCATCATTACGTACTTTACATATAATTGGTACACTTGAAAAATCTTCATTAATATCAACATCATCACCAGAAGAAACAGATAATTATGAAACAATAAATATAAGTAAAATCAAAGCAAATGCACCAAATTTACATACAATTAATTTATATGGTGTTGGTTTTATTGATGATAATCATGTTGAAGCAATTGCATCTGGTTGTATACATCTTGAATGTCTTGCATTAAATTTTTGTACACAAGTAACTGGTACAAGTTTTAAAAATCTTATGAATCGATGTCGAAAATTAAAATGTTTATTATTACAAAATACGGGTATATAACATCCGTCAGTTGTTATGATAGGAGATTAGTATAAAGGAAAAAGAAAGATTAATTGATGTCTTCTTGTTGAGTTATTAGATAAATATATCATAATGATTTATCTATATTTTCAGGTATTCAAAGTGAACCAATAATGGCTGTTAATTGGTCTACAACACAAATTTCTGAATTAGATTTATCATCAACTGATTTAAATGAACAAGCTTTTTTATATTTTTTTTCAATGATATCGAAATTAAATTATCTAGCTGTTCCTTATTGTGATGGTTTTACAGATGAAGTTAGAATAACAATTGTTTATTATTTTCGTAGGATACATTTTTTTATATTTTTAGGTTTTAAATTTATTAATGACTCGTGGTGTATTAAATGGATGTCGAGCACTTGATTTTAGTAATACAGTAAATTTAAATATTGAAACTGTTTATCGATTATTAACATCATTTACTAATGTATCTTATCAATTAGAAGCATTAAGTTATACAGGTCATATTGGTATAACAGAACAATTTTGGAGTGATTGTATTCGATATCTTCATCGAATCAAGTAATGAATTATTCTTATATTTTATTTAAAATTATTTTTATATATGTATGTATAGAATACTTGTTATTGGTACATCACATAGTTGGTTTAAGCAAATAACACGTCGTATTCATATTGATCAAATACTTGAAGCATGTGCTGTGAATTGTCCTCAATTAAGACGTCTCGAAATTCAATGGGATCCAGAAACACTTCGTTTAAATGAAAATTCATCAAAATTTATTGATCATCTTAGGTAGAGAATTATTTTTAATTTTATTATTAATTCTTTTTGATTTATTATATTGATAGAATACGATGTATATATTTATCATCATTTGTTCTTTCGGATGGACCCTATTATGAAGGAGTAAAAGCAAATTTTGAACGAGCTGAACGATGTGGTGTTGTACGAACAACAACTATGTATCAAACAAGCATTGTTAGTGCTTTGAGTTTTTATAATGAATTGAAATTTAATTAAAGAATAAAAAAATTATTTTAATAAAATTTAGTATAGATAATTTCGACTATAACCTATGAATCATAGGAAAAAAAACAAATCATAATGTAACTGAATAGAATTTTATTCACATGGGTTGTAAAAAATCAAAACAACAGGTTAATTATCGCCAATATAAGACTGAAAATCCCACTGTTTTCGAAGATTTAAGTAATGAAGTTATATACGAATTATTTGATTATCTTTCATATTATGATATTACCTGTGCTTTTGGTAAGTTGAATGAACGTTTACAACATCTTATAGATACTTATTCACATTATGTAAATCTTCAACAACATACAAAAGCTGATACACAAATATTTCCTCAATTTCATGTCTTTCTTCGGTTTATAATTTAATACTTTCAAACTTATCAGTAACTTCTTTACTGTATATATTTAATACTCTTTCATTAAAAAATCTTGAATATATATATGTAAATTCATGTCCTCTTCATAATTTCGATAAAGCACAACTTGGAGAAGTTCAAACAAAAATTTTTTCCTTGGGTGAATTAAAATTAAAAAAAGGTGTATTTAGAATATTTACGGATAGGTAGTTGCGAAAATATATTAACTATTAATAATCTTCTTGATCGAATGCCAAATTTGATATCATTTCATGTTTTTATTTGTGAATCACTTCAACCTGGCGTTAATATAAATAAATATGCGAAAAGAAATGATAGAATTCATTGTCTCACCAATTTAACTCTTCGAGTACTTGATCTTAAATCAAAAGACGAACTTACATTATTATTTACTCGGTATTGTTCAAATGTAAAAAAACTTATCATTTATTTAGAACCTATGCATATATATGGATTATCTTTTCTGGATGAAAAGCCTGGTGACCCTGTTAAGCATTTACAACAATGGGTAAGAACAACGATTAGTCCATTATTACCTCAACTTACAAACTTTCACTTACGTCAAACTATCCTTCCACAACATGATAAGCCTTTTGAACGACGACGTTCACCTTATATAAAGGAAATTCCATGTTCGTTCCAGAATCGATCTTATCGAGTGTCGATTGATTCACACTTAAAATATTTATGATGAAAGTGAACATGAACTATGTTGACTTTACTATTCGAAATGAGAGGATATTTTGAATTTGTTATATTATTGTGTACTGTACAATAAATAATATCGAAGGTAGAAGATACGTTATATATCAATCTAACATAATCAGCATACACAGATAAAAATCAAAGCTTTTCTAATACAACGAAAACATGATGATCCTTTAAACATAGCAAATGGTTTATAAACCCAAATTGGCTGTTTCAAGTAAGGACATTGGTACATGAGAATTGCCACAAACGACGTTAGAAAATGACCACTACTCTAGATAATACGTTAAAAAAGTAGTTGAACTATCATCTCGTCAATTACTGATTTATAGTTATCTTAATTGCTCTTAGATGTATTTGAATACTTCAAAGATATGAGTTTCTCTATTTTCAAGATGACGAATGTTTTCCTAGATCTCGATACGCTATATGTACGTGTTCATTGTCGTTTTCTCGATAAAAAAGATTTCCGATAGACATATATATATATATACCATTTTGAATCGTTAAAACAATCCTAATGAAAAGGTTCTGCACAGTTGTTATATCGGTTCTGTCATTCTTTTTCTTTTTTTTTCTTCCAACAAGTAATTGCAACATCATATGAAATCTACGACACAAAACAAATATACACTAACCTGATGATACGATAGAGGGCAATATATAAGGCTATATAGCACACATTTCATCAACAATCTATAATGGCAAATCAAACTGTCCTCACGTTCCTTACATTACCAGTAGAACTTGTGTATCGAATTCTTGATCATCAATCGGATATGACAATTATATGCTCAATGAGAAATGTATGTCAACGATTCAACACCATCTTAGACAGTTATTATCGATATCAGGTAAAATTTTTTTGTATCATGACAATCTCTATGCAACTAGACTAGCTTCAATAGAATATAAATGAGTCACCTATGTGTCACTTGAGCAAAGTTATCAGTTACCAATCTCTCCCTAAAAATTCATTTTTTTTATTATAATAATATGAAAATAATTTCCGTTTTTTTATTTTTATTCAATTTCATCTACATGTTCCACGTTTCAAACTAGGTATGACGTTATAAACATACAATATTCGAATAAGAACGCAAAGAAAAGAAACAAAATATTGTTATTTGCTTTTTATTCGCATGCAAATACTTTTTTTAAAATATCAATTCGATAATAAAAATCAAGTTTCGAAAGGAATTAGCAGTTTTTAAACTACAGTTTATTTTGTTGTACATAACGTGGTAGATATTTCCTTGAAAGATGTCTCTAACAATCGCTATACGGTGTATGTAGATGAAGCGAAGATTAATCCACATTCTTATACCATTAAAGTAGAACATATTTCTCCAAGGAGTACTACTTTTAAAGCAATTTTTTCTCCCAAATAATTGCTTCGAAACCGATTTCATCTAAAGAAATATTTCTCGAAGAATTTCAAATTTTCATCTAGACACTCACCACACTATATATCGGAGGTAAACAAATCGGAAGTGTTGAAGCACAACATTTGGCTGATGCCTTACAATACAATACAGTACTTATCTTTCTCTGTTTAACTATGCCATGTTTTAACAGTCGCATTTTCCTTTAGATACTCACTACACTACATCTCCTTAATAATGAAATCGGAGATGTTGAAGTACAACATTTGACTCATGCATTACAACACAATACAGTACATGTCTTTCTCTGTTTGCGTATACCATATTCTTACCTGCTCTTTTTCATCTAGACACTCACCACACTAATTCTCGGAGTTAATGAAGTCGGCACCCTTGGAGCACAGCATTTAGCTCATGGATTACAATATAACACGGTACTTCTCATTCTCGTCTCATCTATACTATGTCTTTACCTCAACTTCCTCATGTAGACACTCAC
>CAJNOI010000063.1:491485-503994 GCA_905250115.1 Adineta steineri | reverse complement strand
CCCCCCCCCCCCCCCCCCCCCCACCACACACACACACTCCAACAACTGATATAACATGGCAAAAAGGTGGAAAAAAACAATTAGCTAATCTTGATAGATTTATTGAAGAAACTCAATTATTTAATAAAACTAATTTAATTAGCGTAATTATTGATAAAGTTCAACTTGAAAATACATCACTTAATCAAACATCTTATTACAATGCTATTTTTTAACACTTTATAAATGAGTTAAACGAGTTTTACAGTTAGTTATTTGAAAAAAATATATTATTATTATTTTATACAGATATCATACAGTTTTACTTCAAAATAGTTCAACCAATACATCAGAAATAGAAAGAAATTGAAGAAGATGTATTAGAACAAGATCAAAAATTAGTTTCATTAGATAATAAAAGTCAAGTTAGTATTTTTATTGTTTAATATTGTCATATGGAAATAAAATATATATGATTAGACATTGGAAGCTCATTTGAAAGATGTTTCACAACAATGAAAGAAAATCAATTAAAAACTGCATTAGAATTAAATCAAGTTTGTTTATAAATTTCTTAAATATTTTTCTATAAAAATCGAAATAAATTTAGATATTTATTATTCTAGATCTCATCTCGAGAATTAGAACGAACAAGTAGAATATTTGAAACAAGTGCAGAACATCAATCAACATTAAATGGTATATGTGCAATTGCATTAGTATTTTTAACTTATCTTGGTCCATATACATATGGATTTCGACACCTTATCTTAACTGTTCATTAGATTAAATGTATTAGAGATAGAGAAATGACTATTGTTTTTGATTAAGTATTAAAAATAGAATTATAAATTGACAATTAGATCCTATTAAAGAGAATTTACTACAAGTAAATCAGTTTTTATTTTAATTTGAAAAATTCTAAAGAAAATTTCTTTTTAGATAATTGACGAACAAAAATCATCAAATGTTATTTACTTTAATGAAATTTTTATCAGGTAATCAAATATATTATGAATGGTTAAGTAACGAAGTTTTACCATTAGAAATATAAAATCATACAATTATTATTAAATCAATTGAATATTCTCCACTTCTTATTGAACCATTTGGACAATATGATCAATGGATGACAAAATATTATAATCTTTAAAAAATTCATTTTGGTGATCAGTATGTTTCATTTTCGTACTAAATATAGTCAATTTAACATATCTTTCTAAATCTAATGTCTGCTTATCTAGAATTACCGATACCCTTTTCCACTAATTCTTATTGATTAAGAAAAAGATTGGAAAGAGATATTAAAAATATATTTTTTTATTTTAAAGATCAAAACATGATGTTATAACACCAATTGAACAATCATTTTTATCTGATTCAAAATTTTATATAAAAAATTGTAATACATTAGATAGTCTTCTTTATCCATTAGCACAATCGAAAGTAACATCACACGAATCAAATTCTAATGATGGTACATAAACTTCTTCTTTTCTTATTTAAATCTAAAATATTTGTTTAGATTCAACCACCTGATTAAAAACAAATTCACGAAAATTTTAAAAAAATAATTCAATCATTTATCAAAATAATTTAACCGTTCGTAGAAAATAAAAATATATTAAAAAATTTGTTTATTTCTTCTTTTTTTGTTTTTAGTCAATTGTCAAATGGCAATCGTTTTGAATTTTTAACTCTTCTTCAATTATTATTAAAAACAGCAGTTGAAAACAGTGATGAAAAAAGCAAAATACTCCAGTTAGAATTGTTAGCAACTGATTTACCAAGAATTGATATTTAACCTTTATCATATCCATCAATATTAACAAAAAAAACAAATTGGATCCAATCAGATCTTATTTGATTTGATATTGGTTCATTATCAAATTTATTTAATCAAGATGACTAACTACATCATTTATCAGAATCGATTTTAGAAAATGATCAACAAATTTCTCAAACTGAAAAATTACTTATTATTCGTCTATTACCTCCAGAACATTTTATTAATGCATTATCTCACTATGTTATTGAACAATTTGATTTAAATACAACTCAAATAAATGATTATGATTTTCAAGATGTTAATATTATTACATTACCAAATATTCCTGTTAAATGAAGAATACGACGAGAATTTTTAATAAATCAAATTTGATTTTCATCATTATCTTGAAGATATTCTAAAAACTAAAGGAAAAAAATAAATCATATTGATTGTCAATTTACAAATATAGTTTATAGGTTAACCGATAATGATATAGTATATTTAAAAAATGTTCATCAATCATCATTTTCTACTCTTATTAAACAAATTCGTTGTAAGTTATTTAAATCAAAATAAATTCATATTTATTTATTTAAGCCAAAGGTCAACATGATGGTGTCGTAACAAAAAATACATCTGTAGATTTAATTTGTCTTGGTGCTCGTCTTTATCAATATGATTGTTCACTTGAAGTAAAAGTTTCTTTATCAAATTTATTATATAAAAATTCAAATAATTATATTTGAGAAATAATTAGTCAATTAATATCTAATAATTCATCTGTACTTAATCAATGTCAAGGTGACGAACTTACAATTGTTTATGATTCAGTATTAATTCAACAAATATTTAAACAAAGTTCATTCACACTTCAATGGACAAGAAATTTTGCATAAATTACTTTAAATATGATCAAAATTAATAATGATCTAGATCTAAAGAAAAATTTAATTGAAATGACATTTCCAACACATTCACCATTAGTAACAAAATTATTAAATAAATTATTTAAACAAATCATCAAAAAGTACAATTAAATTAAATGAATATCAATTTGAAATTCCGCAAAATTCAAGTCAATTTAATCTTCAATAGTTTTTATCAAGATAATATTCAAAAATAAATTCTCATTTTAATGATTATCCATCAAAACAAAAACTCTTCAACATCAATTTTAACTTTTTACAGAACAACTAAATAAATTATGGCATAATAAATTAGAAAACATTTTTCAAAAATTAAATATTTCATTAATTCATGGTAACATTTATTTATCAAAAGAATGCTTGGCACCTATTTTAAATTGACCATCGATTAAAGATTTTTAACAAGATCTTATTAGTATTCCTCTTTATCAGGTATCTATTCGATCTTTTTTTTTATTAATAGAGAACATTTTCTCGATATATAGAGTGATAGAAGGAAAAATTTAATATTCTCTTTCTTGTAGAGAAGAGTCTTGCAGACATAAATTGTCTGCTTGCTTGTGTCGGTATTATCTAGGTCTGATGATCGCTGACTTTTCAAATTTATTTACAATTAGTGGTCCTGGTGCTGCATCTGACTTAGCTAATATGGTTCCACATATCGAACAACATATTAAATGGATAACAAAATGTTTGGAATGTCTACGAACACATGATATCAATATAATAGAACCTTCTCTAGAGACAGAGAATACCTGGGTTAATCATGTAAATGATGTTGTCGAAAATACTCTTTTTCAAACATCTAAGTCAATCTACAACGGAGCAAATATTTCTGGAAAACCACGAGTCTTTAAACCTTATGTAAGAGGCTTTGATATTTATATGGAAAAATGCGGAAAAATTGCCAACAATAACTATGAAGATTTTCATCTGGTGAAGTAACTACGATCATTACAGCATGGGTGATGCAAAACAATCACACTAGTTTTATTTTTTAATGTAATTTCGTGACAGAATATCGTACAGTTCTGATTTCTTTGTTTGATTCGATACGAGTGTCGACGAGACCAATTATATTTGCTTTATTCTTTTCAGATAATTCTATTTCTCACAGTACTTGTTTATTAAGCTTTTGTTACTTGACAAATTCGAAAAAAAATGAAAACAATGATGGAATTGGCTTTATTACAAAAGGTTCAAGAGCAAGAAATGATGCTTTCACCAGCATCACTAGCTATTCCTGCTGCTGGGTGTTCGCAAGGTGCTGTATCTTTCGCACAAGAACGGATATGGCTTGATGAAAAGATCCATCACGATCCATCAATATCACCTGCCATGCATAATTTTGTTCTACCTTTGGTGATTAAGCATGGTTCAATGTCAATTGAGCGCATTCGTTCGACTGTTGTTGCTGTTATTGAACAGCACGAAATACTTCGAACAGCAATTTACTTCGATAAAAATCGTAACATGTTGGTCCAAGCAGTACAATCTGTGGACAACAATGACGCTTACTCCTTTGAAATAACAGCAAACGATATACAAGGTTTTGATGAAATTGCTGATCTACTTAGAAATGAATCGGCCAAGCATTTTGCTGAATTAGAACATGGTTTAGTTGTTCGTTGTCATCTAGTTAAGGTGGGATCTGACGATGACATGGACAAATTATATCCTCAAGATTTGATTATTTTCATATTTCATGGTGTAGCATTCGATTATAATTCTATTAATCCGTTCCTTGTTGCTTTTACAAAAGCATACGATCAAATGGAACTGGATTTTGAAAGGTTACAGTATATCAGTTTCAGTCTATGTGAGCGTCAACAATTCATTAATATCCCCAAAGATTCCCAAATACGAAGAGCTCAACAGTTTTGGTCAAAACTGATGGATGACTACAGCCTTGATGTAAACTATCCGACACCATTTACGCGCCCATTCGACACAAAAAAGCGTTCTGGAGAAGGGCATAGCACATCATTTATACTGGATTCGACTCTTGTAAAAGCTCAAATGGAATTTGCATCGCTGCATGGTTTGTCTATGTTTCATACAGCATTAGCGTGCTTCTTTCTCTTTATTTATGAACTCAATGATGGTACTATTAGTGACTTGTGTGTGACCTGTCCTACAGAAAATCGATCATTCGTTGATACAAAACGCATGATTGGTACGTTTGCGAATTTATTACCATATCGTATCAAAATTAATGCAAATGAAAGCTTTATTAACTTGGTACAGCGAATTTGTCAACTGGACATGGACATTCTTAATCACTGTCAACTACCTTATCAACAGATCATCAAGGGTAATACGGAGTTATGTTCAAGCAAGATTCCGTTACATTTTCAATATGAAGAAACTCACTCTTCTTCAACTAGTGAAATAAAATCGATAGCCAAAACAAATGATGCAATATTAAGTTTATATACTGAACAACCTTGGCTATATGGCAATGGTATTGCTTCGCATGATATGAATCTAAAAATAATTCATAATCAGTTTAGCCAAACAACTTATTGTATTTTTGAATGTAGCGCTGATTGTTATGATGAAGTGACAGTATCCAATATGGGTCGATATTTTCAGAATCTACTTTCACATATCTTTACTGAAAATACGAAAACTATTGGATTCGACCCAATTTTTGAAAAAATTGGAAACCTTTCTCTTTTACCAATGAACGTTGAAAATTTATCAAACGTCATCGAATCACTACGACATTTCTCCGAAATAAGTAAGTGCTTCGAAGAAAAATCGTTTCTAATTCCTCTTTACATATCCGCATGACTTAAAACTCGTATACAATGAGCAATTTGTAGAAATAGTCTAAGCCCCTTCGAACATAAAAACCAGTAAGTTTGATAAAAGAATGTCATCAGTTTGAGAAACATCATTTTAACAAAAGAATTCTGTATGAAAGTAATTTAATATTGGAGAACTGTTTCATTACAACAGCAACGTATTGCTATTTACGAGAGATTCGAGTTTTTAACTGTGAAAATAAACCTAATAAGTGTGTAAGAATAATGTCTGACTATCATAGAACCAGTTTCATATGCTCAACACCAAATATGGCTCAATGAGAAACGTCGTTTGCATTTGGATGGACCACAATTGGCAATATACAATATGGTATTCTGCTATCGTCTCTCAGCTGATCATACATTGTCTGTTCGGCAGCTTCGTTACGCACTCCATCTTGTTGTTGACAAACATCAATCTTTGAGAACGGCACTTATTTTTGATACTACAAAAAACATTCTCACACAACGAATTGTTGATCAACAGAATCATAAAAACAATCGGTTTTCTATAATCGAAAGCGTTTATGAAACAGATGAACAATTGGATGAAATTGTGCACAATGAGACACACAATCCTCACATTTTCGATCTTGCTCAAGGTCTTGTCTTCCGATGCCATCTTGTTCGTTGTAAACAGGTTTCTACCAATGATCTTATCTGCGACAGCGATATCATCATCTTCAACTTTCATCATGCCTCGTTCGACTGTCCATCGATGAATATATTTATTCATGATCTTCATCAAGCATACACCACAAGTCAGCTACTCGATAATGACAGCATCAACAGACTTCGCTATCTCGACTGTAAATATCCATACTTCTCTTTTTATAATCATATCATGTCTTTCTCTCTTCTTTAGATGCTTTCATTGAACAACATATGCCTATGATTGGTGCAAGCATGTTCTGGCATGATGCTCTGCATGATTACAAACTAGATCAATCTCTCTTATTGCCATATGATCGATATCGACCTACAAATGGATATCGATCTGGTTTTGGAACATCTGTTTCATTCGATTTAGATCGAAATCTTTGTGACACTTTCCTTTATTATACATCTTCACAAAATATCTCACCAGAACATCTGATGTTGTCTATGTATTTTGTCTTTCTATTTAAACTGACAAATGGGGAAACAGATCTATGCATTGGAATGAACGTAGATGGTCGATATAGAGATGAACTTAGATCAGTGATTGGTATGTTTGTCAATGCTATTCCCTTGCGATGTCAACTAGATCCACAATGGTTTCTACATGAACTTGTTAAACATGTTCAAGAGATACTAACCAACAGTCGCAAATACTCTTATTTTCCTCTTCAACGTATCCTTGATCAACATCCACATGCTTCGAAACCTGCATTTCTTGATACATCATTCGAGTTCATGCGATATTCACCACAAGATCTTGGCAAAGACATGACTATAGGTCACAGTCATCTCTCTATAATGCCTATTTCGATCAAGATTAGTGACAATGATATCATGAACAAGTTTGACTTCATCCTTAGTATTCAGCACGATTTCGATATGAATCAACTCTCTTGTACAATCAATGCATCACTTGACTTATTCAATCGACAGACAGTGGAGAAGATTTCACAACGATTTCATTTCATCTTACATCAATTATCTGCATCTATGATTGATAATCAAATGAAGAAACCTATCTATGAAATATCATTAACATTATCAAACGAACAATATCTAATGGAATCGTTGAATAATACACAAGTATCATTTTCATCTCCAGTCACTTGTATTCATCACGAATTTGTATTTCAAGTAATGAAACATCCACAAAAACTAGCTGTTGAACTAGACGAACAATCATTAACATATTGTGAACTTCTATATTATGTTCAAGTGTTATCGTTAACTCTTCTTAATGAATATCTTATCACTCCAGGTGAAATAGTTTGCCAATGTGTTGAGAGAAGTTTGTCGATGGTAAGTTAATTAAAACAAGTAGCTATTAATGAGAGTTTGAGATTGATTTTCATTAGGTGATTGGTATCATGGCAATTGAAATGGTTGGTAGTGTTTATTGTCCATTGTCGCCTCGAGATCCAGAGCAGCGTTTACATGCATTTGTACAACGAACTCAAAGTCGTCTTGTTCTTGTTCATTGGCTGACGAAAATGAAATTTAACAATGATAGTCTTACGACTAACATTCATTCAATACTCGCTAACAATGATGTAATGAGTGATATTGATGCTGATCGACTATCAGGTATTACAGTAACGCCTAGTGACATTGCTTATATCATTTTTACTAGTGGTTCAACTGGAATACCAAAAGCGGTATGTTGACATTTGCATTTCTACCTTAGTTTTCATTGTCCTATATTCTTTTTAACAGATTCAAGCACGCCATGAAAATCTCATTCATTTCATGAACTCATTAGTCAGACTCGACGTATTCAATAAAGATGATACTGTAGTTCAGATCGGACGATGTTCATTTGACATTCATGTTCAAGAAATACTTGGCACTTTGATGCATGGAGCTTCATTGGTTATGGTTCGTCCAGGAGGAACACTAGACTTTGACTATCTCTCCAATATCGTACAGATGAAACAAATTACATATATGTTCATGGTTCCAAGTTTACTTCAAAGCTTTTTCACATTTATCGCACAATCTAGCAAGATAACTACTTCAAAATATTTTCGATCACTTTGTGGTGGCGGTAAGTAGCTTCGAATTGAACTTTAGCGTGTTATTCTGCTTTATCTATTTTTGTAGGCGAACCATTCTCTGTTAAACTAAGTACTTTAATCGCAAATAATAGTGTGTCAGAGTATAATGTATGGAATTACTACGGTCCTGCAGAAATAACAATCGCCTGTACATTTCATCTTATTGATGTTAAAGTTAATTCTAGCAGCATTCCAATTGGTAGATCACCTCCTAACTATCAATGCTTGATTTTAAATAAATTTTTACAAAGTACATCTATTAATCAAGAAGGAGAATTATTTGTTGGAGGTATGGGTGTCTTTGCTGGTTATCTTGGGCATGACGATTTAACTTCAAAAGCTCTTCTTGAAATAGATGGTCAACTATTTTATCGAACAGGTGATCTTGTTACAATAGATAACAATGGTCTTCTCCATTTTCAAGGAAGAAAAGATCATCAAATCAAACTTCATGGACAACGAATTGAACTTGGTGAAATCGAACGATGTTTACTTAACATCACATCCATATCTGCTTGTGTTGTCATAAAATATAATGAAGATCACCTAGTAGCTTATGTTCAATCTTCTCATGTCAATGAAGAACAACTACGTCAACATTGTCAATCTAATCTTCCACCACATATGATTCCATCTTTCTTTATCATTCTTGATAAACTACCGTTGAATCAAAATGGAAAAATAGATCGAAAACTACTTCCATCACCTCACTATCCATCGTCAACTATACCATCGCTAAGAGAACTTGACACACCAGTCAGTCAAATGGAAAAGAATGTGTATGATATTTGGTGCCAGGTGTTGGAGCATAATGGACGATCTATATCAACAACATCAAACTTCTTTACTATCGGGGGTCATTCTCGTTTATTTATTGAACTTTATCATCGTTATCAAACTATCTTTGGTTTCGATAGTCGTACATTATCTATTAGTCCGTTTCTTGAACAACCAACTATTCAACAGCATGCAAAGTTATTAAAGGCAGTCACAACTGATAATATTCGAAGGGAACAATGGTGTTCTCTGCACATTAATCGAAGTAAAAATCTCTGATATTAACTATTAAAATAAACTAAAATGTTTTGTTATTGCATTTTCAGGTATGGCATCATTTGCTCAAGAACGTATATTTCTGGATGAACAAATTCGATTCTCTAATAAACATATTTTCTATAATAATTTTGTTGCACTACGAGTTACTGAAGGTGTCTTATCAACAAGTCGAGTACTACAAGCTCTCCAACTGGTTTTGAGGAAACATGAAATATTGCGTACTTCACTCGTGTTTAATAATGATGATAGTACACTACACCAATATGTCACTGACAATCACAAGACATTTACATTTCTTGATCAGCAAACTTTCGAGAGTGACAATGAACTTCAAAATATTATTTATCGAACGGTTATCAATCCTGATCTGTTCGATTTGTCAAGTGGTCGAGTTTTTAGTTGTCAGATATTTCAACAGCAGAAGACTACACATGAGACTGCTCACACAGACTCTCTTGACAAGTATGATGTTCTTGTATTATATTTCCATCATGCAGCAGTTGATGGAACTTCTATACCAATCCTGTTGAATGGTTTCTATAATGCTTATAGTAATAACATGACAGTTTCACTTGATGAACAATCAGTGAAATATATTGATTATGCTGTTTATGAACGGATTATGGATATGACATCATCTCGTAACTTCTGGTATTCTCAACTAGAAAGATTTAATCTCCAACGTGCATTAAAGCTACCAGTTGATAGACACCGTTTGTCCGCTGCTCAACGATCTAGCTTGGCGTCGGTAGCTCAGATCTCTTTTGACAAGGAGCTGTCGATGATATTTCTCAATTATGCTTCCTTACATCAGATTACACCTTTTCAGCTTGGTTTGACTGCATTTTACGTGTTTCTCTTCAAATTAACTCATGGAGAAACTGATTTATGCATTGCATCTCTTAATGCTAATCGATATGGAAGTGAATTAGAAAATATGATCGGTATGTTTGTTTCAACGTTACCATATTGTGTACAACTCAATTCTCATTGGTCATTTGATGAACTTGTGAAACATGTTCAAGAAAAGTGCTTATCAATTCTTAAGCATTCTCATTATCCACTTCAGCATATACTTACTGATTTTCGACTTAATCAATTGGATGTTCCATTTCTTGAGCTCGTATTTAATTTCTTACCGGTGTCTACAAACATTGATCGATATTCTATAGATAATGTATGCTTAGAGCAAGTGTCAATCGAACAAGCAGATGAAATTTCTCAGTTTGACTTCTCAACAATGTTCCTATACAATCCGACATCAGATGATCATAAACTTTCCTGTCGATTCTCCTGTTCGCATGATTTATTTGACAACACCACTGTTAAAACAATAGCGCAACGATTTCAGCATCTCCTATCACAATTATTTTTGACAAACTCAAATGGCATGGAAAACAATCTATCTATTAAGTCTATCAAAAATTTGTCTTTGATATTGCCTGAAGAAGCGGATGAAATATATACATTATCATTAGATCGCGTGATAGGCGTTACTACAGAAGGTATGTCTAATCCTTTTTTGTATGAAAAGATTCTTTAGTTTTAGAAGAACATCATATAAGAAAAGCAAAGGATAAAAAGATATAGATGACGACGGATAATTGATAACGATAGCCACATACACATATTAAAAACATCTCCAATAGAAAAGTTTGAGGGTGGGTGTGGGTTGGATTGTGGAAGCAAGTGAGAGTGTATGATTAATACGATATGCACGCCCACATCATTTGTAGAGTACGATATTGGAGTACTTTATGATATAATTAGGACACCTTGGTGAGTTTTCATTCGCTGTCAAGGTGGCTAAGATATTTCAAAATATGCTTTTCACTTAGTACGATTATTGCGTGAGTTAACAACAAGTTGCATCCTGCATGGACGATAGCAACGACAGATTTGTAGCATAACAATAGTCGTCGTGTAAAAGAGAATGATATACCGTCTGTAGAGAGGTGTTTTTCATTCATCAATTGTTTCCAGATTCCGTAGTTTTCTTCTAATGTTTATCTCATTTTTAGCACGTAAGATCGAGAAAAAATTCCGTCAACGTTACGTTCTCTTCCTACTAGAATATGGACTTTGAAGAAGAAGACAAAGTCCATTACGGAGTACATCAGTTTCTGCTTATCGAATTAAATTAGAAACATTGATAGCACAAATATGTTCATATATATGATAAAAAGAAGTACAAAAGAAAGAAAGAAAGAAAGAAAAGGAAAGATAAAATCTATAGGTAAATGAAAATGTCATATTATCATAGACAAATTTATTAATTATTTGGGTGAATTTCTATGAATCAGTTAAGTAAGTTTTATCGACTACATAAGTAGTGTAAATTCAGGTAGCACTAACAACAGTATGAACTAAGATTGTCGCTTAAGTATTCGTACTAGAAAAATACTAATATTTTTTGTTAGAATTCTAGAAACTCGCATGACACTTTTACATAATGCTATCAATGCACATAAAAAGTTCCAAAACAATATCGTCCTATCAGATTCTGTCGAGACTAGCAGTATCCACTGATTTTTGTAGTAGAATGCTATCGGATTCGGTATTAGACCTTTCGTCGTGGAAGATATTAAAATACTTTTTCGTAATGCTAATGCAAAATATTAACGCATTTTTAGCATTTAATACTAAGACAGTATCCTTACTACAGGTTCTGCTCAGTTAAAAAAGCGATTCAATGAAAAGCGAGTAGAATATTGATATCAAGTATCACTTGACTATATAACTTTCACATTATAATTCACTAAACTCTCACTATTCTAGCACCAGCATCATTTGCACAAGCTCGTATTTGGCTTGACGAAAGAATTCGATTCGATACAGACAAGCCTCAAACAGCAATCTATAATATGCCTTTTGTTTATCATCTTCAATCAGATCATACTTTATCCATTACACAACTTCGTCGTGCTCTTCATCTCACTGTTAACAAACATCCCTTACTTCATACATCTCTTCCTTTCGACATCCAAAAGAATCTACTTATGCAACGAGTTATTACTGATGATGATAAAAATAATAATATGTTTTCAATCATCGAAACTATTTATGAAACAGATGAACAACTCAATGAGATTTTACACGACGAGAAACGTAATCCTCATCTTTTTGATCTTGCTCAAGGTCTCGTCTTTCGATGTCATATTATTTATTATAAACAAATCTCTTCAAATCATCTTCTTTCTCACAAAGATCTACTTATCTTCAACTTTCATCATGCTCTATTTGACTTTCCATC
>CAJNOI010000063.1:467859-491385 GCA_905250115.1 Adineta steineri | reverse complement strand
AGGTGATTGGTATAATGGGAATTGAAATGGCTGGTGGTGTTTATTGTCCATTGTCACCTCGAGATCCGGAACATCGTTTACATGCACTTACAAAACAAACACAAAGTCGTCTTGTTCTTGTTCATCATTTTACAATGAATAAGCTGAATGATAATATAATTTCACTCAATACTGAGTTAGTATTCACTGACAACTATTTGAAATGTGATACTGATGTTGAACAACTATCAAGTATAAACGTCACATCCGACAATATAGCTTACATCACTTTCACAAGTGGTTCAACTGGTGTTCCTAAAGCGGTTTGTCTTTGCTGCATTGTAGAATATATGCTTCACTTCTCTTCTTTGTTTTAGACTCAGACAAGACATAAAAATCTCATAGGTTTCATACATTCCCTTCAGTACATTGACTACATTAACGAAAAGGACACAGTGGTGCAAGTTTTTGCTTCTGCATTTGATGCACATATCCAGGAAATCATTGGTGCTTTGCTTTCAAGCGCGACTCTTGTTATGTTGCATTCTTATGGGAATATGGATTTTTTATATTTCGCAAATACACTGGAAAACAAACAGATTACGTATATGGCATCTGTGCCTAGTTTCTTGTATAATTTCTGTGATTTTATTGAAAAGAATTTTAATGATAATCCTTTAGTTACACTGAGATCGCTTGCAATTGGCGGTTAGTAGAATACATAAAAAACACAATTGTACAACCTTTTCCTAAATTTCTAGGTGAAACTGTCTCTCACAAACTGGTATATCATCTCAATCACTACGTGCAGGAGACATGCTACATGTGGGATGTATATGGACCGGCTGAAACAACAATGTTATCGACATTTTATCTTATTGACTCCATCTGTGGTCATTTGGACGTTCCTATAGGTAGCCTTCTTGCTAATTACCAATGCAAGGTATTTGATGTATACTTACAACCTGTTTCTATTGGCGAAGAAGGTGAACTATTTGTAGGAGGAGTAGGTGTGTTTGCTGGATATCTTGGACGTGACGATTTGACCGCAAAAGCTCTTGTTGAAATAGGTGGTCAACTATTTTATCGAACAGGTGATCTTGTTACAATAGATAACAATGGTCTTCTTCATTATCAAGGAAGAAAAGATTATCAAATCAAATTACGTGGTCAAAGAATTGAACTTGGTGAAATCGAACGATGTTTACTTAACATTACATCTATATCTGCTTGTGTTGTTATGAAATGGAATGATGATTATTTAGTTGCTTATGTTCAGTCTTCTCATACCAAAGAAGAACAACTACGTGAACATTGTCAATCTCATCTTCCATCACATATGATACCATCCATATTTATTGTTCTTGATAAACTACCTCTGAATCAAAATGGAAAAATAGACAGAAAACATCTACCAACACCTAATTTTTCATCGTCAACCGATAATATTGATGGTAATATGCCACACACTACTTTAGAAGAACAGTTACAAGATATATTTAGTCAAGCTTTCCATATTGAATCCCCTCATGTTGATGTTTCTTTTGGTCAACTTGGTGGAACGTCATTGGGTGCTATCCTTGCACTTACATTGATTCGTCAACAAATCTGTAATAAAGTTGACATTGGTCTTCTGTTTACTAATCCGTCTATTCGAAAATTGGCTAAAGTTATAGCACCTTTATTAATTTTCGAAGAACTAGAAGAGACAGCTTCCACAGTTAACGAATATCATGAAATACATGATCATCTTGCACCTTCATTTGTCATCGAATCTTTAGGTGTTATGCTTCTTGTTTGCCAGTGGTTGTTACCAATCATGATCATTCATCGATGGTGCCCACTTCTTTTTCCTATCTTACCAGTATGTCATCTGCTATTCTATATCATATGTTCACGTCTACTTTCACCGCAAAAAATCAAAGATGACAATATTTTCTCTTGGAACTATTATCGTTGGTGGTTTTTAGATCGAGTATGGAGTAATAATACATTTTGGCTGCAACATATACTTGGTACACCATTGTATAATTGTTACCTTCGTCTTTGCGGCGCTCGAGTTAGTCTTAATGCACATATTTATACCATAACTATGGATGCTCCATGGTTGTTAGATATTGATGATGGAACTTGGATTGCTGATAATACGACTCTAAACTGCTTATATTACAATGATAATGATACTTTTGCATTAAATTCAATTAGAATTGGCTGCTATTGTTCCATCAGTGCCCGATCTATTCTGTTTGGTGGAGTTGATATGCAAGATAACATTATTGTTCAGCCTATGTCATCAGTTACTGGTTTCATCGCATCGCGAACGACTATCGATGGTGACGAACAAAAATCAACTTCATCAGATATCTCAATCACACACAGTAATCGATTATTATCAACATGGCACAAGATCTATCAAGTGATTACAATCATCTCACTCATCTGTATTCATTGTACACTTTTATTCATGGCCTACAAAGTTTATTCAATTGAACAATTACCACTACTTATTAGTATTGCGTTTTGCTGGACTTTGTGGTCAATTCTTGCTTGCTTTGTCACTCTCTTTCTCTTAAAATTTGTAGTTGGTTCTTGTGCTGCTGGTGAGACATATCCATTTGGGTCGTGGTCATATTTACATAAGGTGTGGTTTCGTCAATTAATTGTATCTAGTTTTCATCATGCATGGTCACTACCAATTCTATACGATCATCTTTTCCCTTTTATTCTTCGTTGGCTAGGTGCTCAAGTTGAAGATGATGTCAAACTCGTCCGTATACATACCTTCTTGTCTTATCCAACAAATCTGTTGAAAATTGAAACAGGAGTCACTGTTTTTGGTTACGTTTTATTAGTTCCTACTGAGATGACACTTGAGGGTGACCATCGTGTAGATTATATAACACTCGGATCTCATACAAATCTTGGTAACATGTGCTCAATTTTGCCGGGTAGCCATCTTGCATCTCATACTATGGTTGGCAATTTAACACGAATTACTCGAGAAACAATCAGCAACAACAGAGATGTTTTCATTGGTGTTCCAGCTAGTGCTATGCCATTTCAAATGCCCATTAGAGAAGCGACAGATGATCAAATTAAAACTACTCCGTTTTGGAAGACATGCTTTTCTCATTATATTAGCAAATGTCTTCTCACAGGTATCTATTGGTCATGTGGTCTTATTGGTGGACCAATTCTTCACACAATAATTGTATGCAGTTTCGATCGATGGCATTTATATACAGATAATGAAATAATCGAACAAATAATAAGAAGACTACAAGTAGATCATGAGATTTTTATTTGTACATTTCTTGGCAATACTCAGTGGCTAATTCGGTTATTTCGAGCATATGGTGCGAACATCGGCAACAATGTAATCTTACCCGATGTTTGCTCTATTTTTGATTACAATTTGGTGACTATCGGAGATCATGTTCGACTTAATATGAATGCCATTATTGTGGTAATATATTCATTTCAAGTCATTTTTTATATATACATTATTATTTTCTACAATAATTTCAGGGTCACACTTTCGAACAGCGTATTTTGAAACTGGTTCCTGTTACAGTAGGCAACTCGTGCGTTCTTATGAGTGGGTCATTTGTAATGTCGGGTTGTAAACTGATGGGTAACAATCGACTTTATCCTTTTACACTCGTAATGAAAAATGATTTATTGCAATCAAACACACAATGGAAAGGACTTCCTGCACGTAAGTCATTTAGATAGATGAAGCTATGCACACTTGTATTTTATAATACTATTAAAATGTTAAGTAATATTCTGCAAATTTCATTTCGTTCATGGTGATCTTTGGATATTTCTTTATCTGAATTATTTAAAACATGACTTTCTTGAACTTTTCATTCATTATGATTTATAATGCCTTGTAATCATATATACTCATTTGACTTTCATATGATTTGTTCTGTGCCTCCGAATGAAAAGAAAAAGTCTGAATGAATAAATTATTGTCTATTATTGATGACAAATAACTGAAAAAGCCATCTGAACGATATGATATGTCATATAAAATAAATTTTCTTCGCATTAACTTTTCAATTGATCCTTATTTATGATATATTCAACACATTCAATATACTTTTCTCGTCTTTTATGACTTGTTGTTACTATACGTCAAATTTAAATGTATTTTTCCGTTAGATTTGACTTTAAACTATCTATCCAAATCTTATCAATTAGAGATTTGTACTGCATATCGATGAAAAAAATTTGCCGGGTTTCGTCGTAATATGAAACTAATTGATAATGCATATGTTCTTTCTTAGAAAATTTATTAAACTATTCTGATATTCTCGTTACCCACACTTTTATTTCAAATATCCTATATGCAGTACATTCTAGACTCAATGAAAATCAGATTTCTATCATTCTACACTTTAATTAAACTCAACAGTATTATAATGAAATCTGAAAATTTCCTAGAATTGGCAAATAATATCGCACAATTTTTTTGATTCATTGAAAGTGATATCATTCAAAGTGAAACTGTTCTTTTGATGATCATCCCATATGATACATATATGCATCATTTTATTGTATTGAATTTCTTTCGTTTAGAATCTTATGTGGCAAAACCAATATTATCTCGATCTGTACCCATTTGTGATGATATCGTCAAATGTGAACAAAAATCTAAGAATTTCGATCGACTGTCTTTGTGGTATGAACAAGTTTCAAATGTCTATAAGAATGTCAATGAACTACAATTTATGAATTGGGGTTATGCAGATTTGGATGAGCATATTGATGACAATACTGGTTACTATTCGAAGAAACTTTATCAACAAGTAAGTGAAGACGAATGAAAAAATCAAATACATTTGAGTTGAAATATTTGTGACATAGTATCATAGAGTAACTTTTGATGTATAAATTGATTAACACGAATCTTACTCATACCATAGTTTTAGTTACTTTATTACTTATGAACTAAAACATTAAAATCACAATAAAGAGAAATGAATTTATTCATTACTCTAATGGATATATTTTCATTAACAGTTGCAACTTCTATTTGCTTGATCTTGATAACGTCTTATAACATATTTTACAAGAAGTAAATCTAGACAAATTTCATACATCAGAAAATAATGGATCCGCTGCATTCTTAAGAATGTTATCATATACATGATCGGGAATGTAATAGTGTACTCTTTGTGTATTTCTAAAAGGAATATCTGATAAACACAAAATGTGAAACAGGATTTTGTTTAAAATAGAGAAAACCATGTGATAATCTTTAGTAAGACTTCTGATGAGACGAAGTTACTTTCTCATAAATATTTGACAGATGATAGATAGTAAATCGATCGAAACCGAAGAATTTTTGAGTTGTAACTCATTTGTTCGAATAGTTCAAAGTGAACTAGTTACAATATTAGTTATGGCAGTATCAGCATAAGATTTAAATCTTTGCCTCAAAAATACCTTAGAGAATATGAAGTACTACTAATTACATCTTAATCTACTTCCGTATTTCTGAAAAAAGTAAGCAATACATGAAATGATGAGTAACAAACGTAGTAGCAATCATCATTAGAATATTCTGTTTTTCATTCTAGGTTCTTGCTAATGTAACACTTACGGATCAAAATATACTCGAAGTGGGTTGTGGCAGAGGTGCTGGTGCTGCTTGGTGTATTCGTACATATGCTCCTCGATCTTATATTGGAATAGATCCTTCTCGAGATGTTATTAATCTATGTCAACAATATTATTCAACAATTCATCGACTCTCGTTTATGATAGCTGATCCAAAAATCCATTTACCATTTCAAAATGAGTCAATAAATGTTGTTCTTTCGATTGAAACAACAAACATTTTTGATGAAAGAGAAGTAGTGAAGAAATTTGTCAATGAAATTACTCGTGTGCTTACTGCTGATGGATACTTTCTTTGGTGTGGCTTGTGTAATGTGGATGGTTCAAGTGTATTGATTGATTATTTAACAGCAAATAATGCATTTATTATTAAAGAGAAGGTCAATATCACAAGAAATGTTCTTCATGCACTTGACATGCAAAGTAACTCACGTGCTGATTTTATTGAGCGTTATATTCAACCTGCAGATCAAGAATATTATCGTCTATTCGCTGGATTGCCTGGCACTCAACTATATAATAATATGCAACAAGGACATGCAGAATATTATCGAGTTGTATTCCGCAAGAAGATAATAAAAAACACACTTCATATTTAACACTAAATATTGACTTCACATTACTAACATTTTTTCTTTTTTAAACTAACCCAAATATTTATGCTTACTACATGGTGGTATTTTATTCTAACCTTTTTCAATACCTTAGTTTTTTTGACAATAAATAAATGAATAGACAGTATAATTACTGTAGAATATTTTGCGAGGATGTATATGTGAGATCAATGCACACACCCTCATAGTTCAAACAGATATTTTCATTTAGATTATGATTTGCTTTAAAAGAACGAACTATTGTTAACAAAGCAAAAACAATTCGTCGTCAAAGTCACATACTAATGTTTGTATTCTTACATTTGGTTTGATTCTTATCTAAAGGTTACAGAACTTTGATTGAAAAATAGAACAAGAAAACAGGCTCCTGTCTTTATAAAAGAACTTTGAAACTTTCTTTAATTTCGAGATTTGAAGATCTTCTCGTAGTACGTTTTGTTTAGAAAGGTTTTCTCTCTCAGTTCATGTATTTAGATAATTTTGAAATAGGACTTGAACAATAAATGAGTCTGTTAATTCAGTGGTTTGATAACAAACAAAGATTCTATATTTCTAAGTATAAGACTTGAAAGTGCGAACCTTTTTGCGCAGAGCTGACTGTAAAATGAATCTTTGTGAATCAGAACGAATAAAATATGGATTTTTGTTATTTCAGTGGCACACCATTTTCTTATTTCGAGCAGAACTTTATGTTATATAAGCTGACCGTTGTGTACCGAATATACTACCAAACCATCTTTTAATATTGAAAAAAATGCAAAAGTTCTTGGATCAGAAAATATTTCCTTTATTCTCTTATGTAATAGTACAGGTTCTAGACATCGTCTCCTTTTTATTCATACGTTCTGGTACACATAACTATGAAATTCTTTAAATATTACTCATTGGTTCACCATAATTCTTGAATGATCGAAAAAAGTAGATTCGAGTTATCAAGCTACAAAAGAATTCTTATCAATGACGATTGATGATCATAATCAATATTTATTATTAATTTATTAAAATCTTCCTTAATTTCAAATGACTCATCAATTCAATTAAGAATCATTCTTATTTAAATATTCCCAAATATAGCTCAACTTCTCAATCCATCACACATTCATTCAATTATTGATTTTAAACTTTATTGAACAATTAATTAAAAATCAAATCTCTTTTTCTTATGTGTCTTTACATATTTTAATTAATTCTATATCAAAATCTAAAGATTCATCATTAATAGATCAAGTTATTTATTATGTAGAAGAAATAATTCAATATAATAAAATTGAATCAATTAATATATTAATATGAATTCAATTCGAAATAAATACAAAACAATTACAAAATTCTCATTTAACAATTGAAATGAAATCTTCAATTATTAATCAATGCTTGATTTTTGTTAAAAAAGGTCGTCGATTATCAAATAATATTTTAAAATCATTTGAATGTATTCGAACTTATCAATGGAATAAAACAATTCTCAATATTATGGAACGGTCAATTGAAAACGATCAAAAAATATCATCGAAATCGACAAATTTATATAATTGTTTATTAAAACAAGATGATTTAGATAAAACTCACGTGATAAATATTATTTCAAAAATGAATCAAGAGTTTATAATACAAAATATTTTAATAAATTTAGAAGATAATTCATATTCAGTTCTTTCTCAAAGATGTTCAGAATGGTCAACAATTATCGAAAACAATAACTGATCATTTAACAAATAATCTCAAAGTTAATGATCAAACAAATATTGAGCATACGATTAAAATATTTCATAATTTAGTTGTTAATACTGGAAGATTAGATAATGAAATACTTGAATATTTTTAGAAAAACTCTTAAATATCAATGATATTAATATACAAAAATCGATATTTAATACATTCAAATATTTGCCAAATTATAATCCTTCATCTTTACTTTTCTATTATTTACGACGATTTCAAATTTAAGATATTTTACATATTGTACATCTTTTATTAATTGTTGAATATATTGAAGATAATATAAATGATCAATCAATGGATAATCTTTGTCGAAATCGTTTATGTTCAGATTTATTATTTCGAATTAAGAAATTTGATCAATTAATATTTTTTAAATTTAAATAAACTAGAAAATTATTTTGGATTTTCATCATGTTCATTAATACGTGATCAGATATTCATGTTTTTAATCGAAAATTTTTGAAATGTCAATTTAAATCAAATTAATGAAATTCTAATTTTGTTAACAACACATAGAAATACTTTGCATTTAACTAATACAAAATCAAATAGTTGATTAAATCATATTTTTAATATCTATCCATATATGAAAGGAAATGAATATATTTATATAAGTGATGATGATGCCATGATAATTCTTGATTTAGTATTGAATAAACTTGAATTTAATTTATCTTTTACTGAATCTTTACATTCACATATATCAAATATCAATCACATAAATGAATTAATTGAGTTTTTTGAATATTAATATGAAAAAAAGCGTTCACAAAGAACTTAGTTTATGGAAATATTTTATAAAAAAAGAAGAAAATGAAATAAATATAAAAGATATTTATGTTTGATCATTTCTAAAATCTAAATGTAGATCCTATAAAAGTTGATTATTCAGAAAATCAAATGGGATTTATTAGTCGTTATGGAAATGATAATAATATGACTAGTCCAATGGATCGTCTTTATGGTGGAATTAGTGAACAAATAAATATTTCATCAAATGAATTAAGACAAATGTCAGTAAAAAGAATTAGAGAAAATTCAGATTATTATGTTACAATGTTATCGGCTGTTTATATGCTTGCAGAATATGAAAATAAAGGTTTACTTTATATTGGTAGATCAAATAATAAGAATAAGAAAAATGAAGAAATTATCGAAGAACATCACAATAAAGCTCTTTCAAAATCTGATAACAAAAAACTAATCTGTGCTATAGAAAAATTTATTGATTCATTCGATGTCGATCAGATTGATGTAGCGAAACAAGTAGTAACTTCACATAGATATAATATTGATGGTAAATTCAATATACGACCTCCTTTTGGTACTGAAAATCGAAATAAATTCTTAGATAGTTTAGATAATAAAGAATTAGAGATTGTAGCTCCTGACAGAGGCGTGAAATTGGGACGTGGAAATCCACGTGGTATATTAAGACTTGATTGTCAAGGTATGGTTGGTGATAGACCATCAATGAATCTTCAAATTCAATATAGACGTGATAACGGAGGCAGAAGTGGATCGTATAAGAATGCTATTCTTCCAGGTAATCATTATCTTGGTCTTCGTATTATTATAAATAATACATTAAATTGTTATTTACCAGCAAATCAATATATTAATTTTAGATCGTCTGTTTTCTCTATATAAATTTAAATTTATATTTTATTATTACTATTCATTCTTAGATATTTGTCTAAAATCTAAATGTGTTATTATGATATCAAATATAGAACTATTCAAAAAAATATTTTTAATGAGATTAATCAACAAAGAAAAATCATTTATTATCATAAGTCAATTGTATCTATTCCAACTTCTGTGTCTTGTTGATTTATTTCAATATGATATTTTGATTTCTAGATTTGTTTTTTAATTCTTAAAATCTATCACGTTTGACATGTTCATAATTTTCTGATAATACAAATAATCTTCTAAAGTGTTGAGTCAGATAATGTTTGTTAATTATATAAATACATTCTTTTTTCGGTTCTTTAATAATAAATTATCAATACTGTTATGTTTAGTTGATTATTATATGTATTAGTATTATCAGTACGTAACACACTAAATATAAGTATCTTTCGTGATGCATATTTGAATTCTTAAATAATAGTCATGTTCTCACATTCAAGCGTATTTCTTTATTTTCTTAAAGAAAAACTGTTACGTTTTCACTCGAATTAGCAATCATCAAATCTAGTTGTTAAGATCATTACTATGTATAATAACTAGAAAATCAAGAAGATTCAAAAAAGTATTTTTTTGAGTAAAACTATTAATATATAATTGGAATGAGGTTGTAACATATTTCCTTCGTGATAATATAGTAAGTGATAAGAATAAAAATGTAGAAGACAATTAATGAGTAGTTGAACAAAAAGAATTTATCTTTTATGAATGCTATATGACATAAAATACGAGTAAAAATACTTTTTTGTTACAAACACAGAATTTAAGAACTGTCAAAAACAGGTTCAAGAAAAATATGTCAGTAGTAATATCATTTATATGAATTAAAGTAAGTGATAAGAGAACGATATGGAGTTTTTATTAAGTAGATATAATTAATGTCAATCCCATCGAAATTTGTTAAACTATTAATGACATACATCATTTCTACTAGAAACATATCGATGCGAAAAAAAGATGAATATTATTGTTTAAAAGATCTATCACTAAACATAAATCTTAGAGATCATATGAACCTATAAGGAAACGTTTTTTTTTGGTAGATGTACATAGTGATCAGAAAGTTTTCAGATATTGTATCCAAGTTTTTAACTATGACATAGGAGGACCTATAATATTGTTATCCTCATTATATAACAATTATTATTTGATTATAACCCAAGAGTATTTGTTTTTAAATAAAAACATTTAGTTGTTGATAATGAGTGCAAGTGCAGTTCATATTATTATAGAATATTCTATAAATCTTTTTATGAGCTTTGTTTAGTCTTTGTATTCAAATGGGTACATTTTTTCTTTTTTTAATAATTATATATTTGGATACTCATAGAAATGCATTACCCAAAAATTTGGTTTCTGCCAATCCACATCCTTCTTCAGTAGTCTGAACAAATGAGGCGCGCATTTAAATTCTTCGTATCGAAATACCTCAACAAATGTCTTTTCTAAAAAATTAGTTTTCGATGTTTTTTTAACCCTGCGGACACACAAGCAAGCAAGCAAGCAAACTCTCTAATTAAAACATAAAAATCATCGCAACTCTCATCTCATACAGTTAGAGATATGATTATGTATTTGTATTTTATTTCAAATCATAATTAAACAAATTAATACGAGCAGAAAGTAATCGGCATGTCACTAATAAAAAATAGTAACCTTAATTGGTCTTTATTATAGACTATATTTTTTTCATAATGATGCTCTAGAATAGTATTAGCATGCGATTTATTGTCGAGAAAAACAATGTCTTTATACTTTTGCGTTATAAAGTATAATAGAAATTTCAATTTATATTAATTTTGAACGTAAAAGTATTTTATCTTCTTGAGATATACAAATGAGTAAAATAAAATATATTTGAATATCAATAAAGTTTAGATCGAAATCCTTTCCATAGTATAGACAGAAAAACCATTGAAACTAAATGAATTTTTAACAAATAATTGTTGCCATACAAGATATTTTATTTCTGATCTATGTTGACAAAAAAAACTAATTTTTATTCATAACAGATAATTCAACTATTACGATTTAATAATGTTTTAAATAGAATTAAATTAATTTACGTATACGATTTTGTTTATAGATATTTATATTCTTGTCTTGTTAAGAAGATTAAATTAATATTTGTCATAATTGATTCTCTTTTTTTTATTAGATATTAATAACAAAAATAATATAAACTAGTGACGTTTCGTACCTTGATAAGATACTTCGTTAGACATAAACATTAAACGAAAATGAACGTACAATAAACAGAACAATGATAGAATACACAATCAAATTAGGCTATGTCTAGTCAATTTTGATAGTAATATGGAAAAAAGGATGATATCCTTACCTAGGTACTATTGTCGTCTTGTTTTTCCGTACCACTATCAAAATTGACTAGACATAGCCTAATTTGATTGTGTATTCTATCATTGTTCTGTTTATGGTACGTTCGTTTTCGTTTAATGTTTATGTCTGACGAAGTATCTTATCAAGATATGAAACATCACTAGTTTATGTTATATTTTGTTATTAATATTTAATAAAAAGAAGAGAATCAATTATGACAGATATTTATATTGTTTATTCAACCATTTTAATTGTTTTTTTTTAGAAACATTTACTCGTTTTATTAATTCAGTTTACATATATTAAATATTTCAAATATATAATTGAATTCAATACGAAATTTCTATTATGATTAATAATCAAACTAAAACAAATGGTTTTATACTTAGTTCAGTTTCTCTTGGTTTAAATACATTTGCATGTGTAATATCATGCATAGTTTTTTTTATTATTATATATCAACTCTATTATAACCATGTCAAACGTGAAGACAAAATAACTGTTGTTCTTTGTGGTCATATATATATAGTAGTTTTAATATATTCATCAACATTAATGTCAACGAATATTCGATCAATGCTGGGTGATTTGTATAACCAATCTTTTGATTCATCATGGTGTATTTTTTCAGGATATTTAGTTCTTGTATTGCTTGGTATGTTATACAAGATGTTTGTAAATCAGGTAATTCGAAATAATAGGAATTAAAACAAATTATATATTCTTTTTTGAATAATTCTAGGCATTCTATCGTCTTATTCGAATTGCTTATTCTCAAAATCGACGATTTCAATCTGTAAAACTATATATAATTTTACCAATTATAGAGATAATAATACTAACATGCATTCTTCCATGTGTTCTTATACCTTTGAATGGTGTAACATATTTGCCGAATGATTATTTTTGTTATGCAACATTCACAAATATTCCTGGTATTCTTTCGGCAGCAGCTATCGTTTATATAGGCCCATTTTGTTGTATCTTATTTATTTATATACATATAACAAAATTTATTCATCAACAAGGAACTATTCAAACATTAATAGTAAAACAAAGACAATCTCGAGATTTACTTATTACTCGCCGTATTTTAATTATTGTTAGTTTATTACTTATTCTTGGAATACCTGCAATGACTCTTGTATTTATATTTATAATAACAGGTGAAGAGAATTCACTATTAGCTCGAATTGCATTTTTTCCAGTTAGCGCATCTCAAACGGGATTGAGTGTAGTATTACTTTTTTCTATTCCACAACTGAAAAATATTGTTCTGAACTTACGAACAGCAAATACAGTGACGCCCGTTAATCGAGCTGTACAAATGAGAACGATTATTGGTACTCACTAATTCTATATTTGTTTACAATTTCAATAGTGAAATCAATCTTATCAATATATCCTTATATATTTATCAAATTTTATTTTTTTAATATTTTTTATTTTTATATGAGTAATATAAGTGAAATTCCTATTGATGATTATCGTTATAAGTATTATTCATCGAGAAATCAATATGGTGTGATACTCAGTTTTGTATTGTTTATTTTCGTTTAATATGATGTAAAAATAAATAAAGTTCCACTATTAATTACACTGTGGTGTTAAATGGAATGATCTTGATACAAAAAGCAAGAAGAATAAATGTATAGGATACAATAACACAATAATTAAAAGCACAGAATAATACCAACAAATGATGATTATGTTCAATGTTAAATGCGTTCTTGAGTAACATTTTTGCTTTATATTAAAGAATTTAACCTTGTGAGCTTTTGAATATTATTATTATAAATAGTAATTTTTTTTAAATTTATTTCATAGAATTAAAAAGTGAAAAATGAATCGAAACCATTTTATATTGTGAAATAGAAACTAAAAGAAGTGTTGAAATATATAGAGATAAAAGTTCGAATCCACTTTCTCTGCTATCATGTTTTCATAGTCATTCTAAAAATACATAAATTCACAACATAAAATGCTTTATCGTATTTTACAGTTCGAATTTGACAAGAATTGCACTGAAAACTTTTTATTAATATGTATGAATCAAACATTTATGTGACTGTATACTGTTGTATTGAATTCTAGTATTATATTCAATAAGATGAATCGTTCAATATTTTGTTTAACTTTTTCAATATGTAAAACATAAAATACACAAATAGGTTTCGAATGAGTTTTGTTTATCTTTATTGAAAAAATAATTAACATTACATTAACAACTAAGGAATATATTTGAATGTATCCATGTAAATATAGATTTAAACAATTCCATATTATAGAGCCATCCATGAATATCTCCGATAGAAATATCTGAGCTTCCCTCACTTAGACTCGCGAGAAGAAAAAACATAGCTTCTTTTAGTTGTGATTTTATTCCATCTGTGTCTACATTAAGAAGTTTTATTTTCTTTTTGAAAGTTTACGAAGATTAGCATTTCATTCTTGTTTGACAATAATCAACTATAATAGCATAATCAACATTTGTGCTAATATCGACAGGGATGGGTATGGGTGTGGGTGTGCATCTGAGAAGAGAACAACACACCCACACCCTGTAGAATTTTAATACTAGAGATTTTAACGTGAATCCGTCTCCAAACCTCCTTATAAACAGGATCTCTATTATCGAGGTCATCCTCGATTGTTCTATTATCTTTCATATATGGTATGATATTCTTTTACTAGTCCTTTTTGATATATTTGTATATGACATGATCATGTACATATATATATACGCTATACGTTAATGAAATATATCATCTTCTTTTTTTCTCTTTTCTCTCTCTCTCTCTCTCTCTCTCTCTCTCTCTCTTTTTTCTTTACTTTTCTTCTTGTTCTTCTCTTCAATCGTTCTCTTTCAAATAAACTAGATATAATGCTCACAATCTCATTATTGAAATTAATTGTTTGAGAAAATAGAAAATGTTAAGGTAGGGAGTTGAGTTCGAAACACAAAAGATACATAATTAGGGCTATAGAAATAAGAAGGCTAGGAATTATAATTTAAGTGAATAAAAAAATACTTTCACATTTGATTTTAATCATCACTAAATAAATCCGTTGATTCCCAGTCATACCCATCGCTCTTTATATGTCTACATAAATATTCTGAATGAATCTTATTGCTTGTCATATATCAACAATAAGGTATATATCTGTATTTTACTATTATTATAGTTCATAACTTTCTGAGATTAGTAACAATTTGATACTAGTAGTATTTCATCAGCAGTTTCATACATATAAATATGCTATATTCAAAATTAAAACACGAAATGGATACATTCCTGAATATTTTAATAAAGTGAGAATGGTGATACAACGACAATTCGAAAATAGAGCAATTATTAACTTGAAAATCAAAAATATACAGATATATTTGATAAACTATTTCGAACGATACGTGAAAAATAATATACTAATATCTTTCATAAGTACACATGACGATATAATGGTTCAAATTGAATTTATAAATATTGATTTTATGATGCGAAGTATTTAACGTATATGTAGAATCTTATTTTTCAGTTAGTCTCAAAGTGACCACTATTTCAAAAAGTATCACCTTCGTGAAAAAGATCTACAGTTCCTTAGATCAAAAGTTATAAATACAGTGAACAATAATAATTTCAAATAACTCTTTAACGACAAGTTTAAGTGTTATAAATCAAAAACCAATTAGTCTATTAAATTTGACTATGATTTTATTAAGATAAGAATTGAATTGATGAAAAGAATATAATAAATGAAAAATAGAAAAGTAACAAAAAATGTACAGTGTGAAGAACGTACAACACAAATATAAGTAAGTTCAAATGATTTTCTTCTATTTAAATAACACCGAAAAGAAGCTGTGATTATAAGAAACTATTCATATTACATATTTTTTATTCTATTGTACAAAAGATGAACAAGACATGTAAGTTAACAGTTTCAATTCATTCGAAGTTATTTTAATCTTAGCGTTTCGTGATCAAGTTACGTGATTATTAAAATGGTGAGCGCACAGAAAGATATATTCATTTACGTGGGTATGCGAAAAGGTTATTTAGCCTAAAATCAATGAACCAATAAGACAATATGCATTGACCATTCTTCGTACTTAAATATAAAAATGAAATGCCTTATACATACTGAATAGTGTGATGACTAAACGCATAGATGCACTCAGAAATATATCGATTCACTTGATAATATAACTGCACTCTTATATTCAAGTTCGAAGAAAAAGTAAAAAGTCCACATTTGGTTTATTAAAATTAACGAATATAATTCTATATCCACAAACATTTGATCAAAAACAACAAAAATAAAATTAAGTTTATTTTTTTTATTTTATTCTATATTATTTTTTAAAACTGATAGAAATTAAAATCAAAAGATAAAAAACATTTAACAAATACAGAAGAACAATTGAAAAAATGATACCTATTCAACAAATTTTTCAAGAAGAAAAACAAATCTCGACGACAAATATTACAGCTTTAATTCAATTTTATATTAAATTATTTATTTTAGATTCATATTATTTTGTTATATGCATTATTAGATTTAACATATTATACTGAAGAATTTTTACATATTTTATTTGAAAGAATTCAAGCATCAGCAAATATAAAAACTTATGATATTGAATCAAATGAATCAATAGAAAGGTATACCATATATATCCTACTCCCCTACCAAAGATAGGCAACTCCGGGGGTGAGCAACTCCAACTCCACTCCAACTCTATCTAGTTTTTCACAACTCCGTTGTCTACGATGTCAATTCCAGCTCCGGTGTCTACGATGTCAACTCCAACTCCGTTGTCTACGATGTCAACTCCACTCCAACTCCAAGGAGTTAAAGTGTCAACTCCGGAGTTGGAGTTGCCCATCTCTGATTAAATGGTACATGTACAATTGCATCATCATTTTTAACTTATCTTGATCCATATATATGGATTTCAACGTCTTATGTTAACTGTTCATTCGATTTAATGTATTAGAGATCGAATGATAAACTGACGATCAGATCTTATCAAAGAGAATTTACTACAGGTCAATGAGTTTTTATTTTAATTTGAAAAATTCTAAAGAAAATTTCTTTTTAGATATATTGACGAACAAAAATCATTTGGTGGACCTGAATACCATCGATCAAGTTAAGTGTGCTCCAAATTTGGAGCTTACGGATATATAAGTTTTCGCGAGAAACTCTACCTAAAAACTGTAATCATCTATTTTTGATTGTTCTAATAGATACTCTGAACTGCACTGAGTCGACTGGTGATACTCAAGAAAACAAAGCACATAGTTACAAGTTACAATTTGTCGAAAAACTTGAAACTCCAAATTTGGAGTTCACTTAAGTTGACCAATATCATCAAATGTTATTTTCATTAGGTGATCAAATATATTATGAATGGTTAAGTGATGGAGTTTTATGATCAAAAATGGAAAATCATATAATCATTATTAAATCAATTGAATATCCTCCACTTCTTATTGATCCATTTGGACAATATGATCAATGGATGGAAAAATATTATAATCTTCAAAAAATTCATTTTGATAATCAGTATGTTTCATTCTCGTACTAAACAGTATATTTAACATATCTTTCGAAATCTAATCTCTAGCCATCTAGAATTATCAGTACCCTTTTTCACTAATTCTCATGATTAAGAAAAAGATTGAAAAATGATATTAAAAATTTTTTTTTTATTTGATTTTAGAGATCGAAACATGATGTTATAATGTCAATTGAACCATCATTTTTATCTGGTTCAAAAATTTATATAAAAAATTGTAATACATTCGATAGTCTTCTTTATCCATTAGCACAATGGAAAGCAACATCATAAGAATCAAATTCTAATGATGGTATATCAACTTCTTGTTTTCTTATTTAAATCTAAAATATTTGTTTATATTCAAATTTAATTATTTATTATGGTCGTCGTTTTTATTTTCATATAACTTATGATTCATTTGGTGGAGTTTCATCATCAAATTTATTTAATCAAGATGACCATTTACATCATTTATAACAATCAATTTTAAAAAATGATCAACAATTGAAAAATTGGTAGGGTGTGGGTGTTATTTTCATCTGATACCCACACCCTCAATTTAGAACTTCAACAGCCCATAAGCACAAGAAACTTTAATAAAATAAATCTATTTTTAACAATAATAACCGAGAATATCACATTAATAATTTATTTATTATAATTACACTATTTTCTAAACATAAGAGATATTTGTCTTGTGAGAAATAAACATTCAATAAGCTAGATGGTATTCAAGTTTCACTCGCTTACAAAATGCAATGCGAAGCTCGATATCGAAAATAATGATTTCGAGGTTTCAGACATTTCTGAATATTCACGATTTGTCTTTGGATCGAGAGAAATTTATATATTGTCAAACTACATGGAACACTAATTCAACAGGTGAGTTCATCTAATTCCAAAATATAAACTAACATATACTGAAACAACGCTGATCATTCAATGTTTAATAGCTTATAAAGAATGCACATATGTCTTGTGTTTTAAGCACATTATGCGATACGTAGTAAAGAAAACGGTGATATAAGAATTTCTAAACTCTAAAAATGATTTGACCATGAAAAGTAAAATTATAGACAAGATAAAATCTATCGAACAAAAGCCGATTCATAGCAGAAATTATATTAAACCCCCCCCTATAATAGAAGCCCACCCCATATTAGAAGCCCCCCCGTATTAGAAGCCCACCCTGAGATGAGCAACGTGATTGACGTATTAGAAGCCCCCCTAATTTTTCAAAATTTTTTTTAATTTTTCATAATTTTTTCGAATTTTCTTTCTAAAGTTGCTAAAATTTCTCGATTTTAAGGTGAAGTTTCTACTAACTCCTATCTAACTATGCTTAAATCTGGAAAAATTGCAAAAAATCTTCTGAAAAACTCATGAAAACCTTGAAAATCTCTAAAAACCTTCCGAATCGGTTTCCTTATCATAGTCTATGAAAATTTTTTGGGACTTGATAGAAGCCCCCTTCAAAAATTATAAACGGTAGCCAAGTTAGAAGCCCAGGGGGCTTCTAATATGGGGGGGGGGGGTTTAGTATCTTTATTTGATATTTAAAAAACGATTATATTAAGCAATAATTAGAGACAAAAGTGAAGTGATTCTAGTCCTATGAGTGCCGAGACGAAATTGACAACATCAGTCCAAAGAAGTATTTTTGTTTATGAAGAATATTTCGCTTTGCTTTCCGAAGAGAAGTAGTTCGCTTCTATGTCATCAAGTAATTTAGGTTGACTGGGGTGCCATCCCAGTTCCTTCTGGGTCTTGTCACTTGAGGTGGGATTGTCCGAACTGATCACATGGGCAAAGAAACCAATAGCCTCGGCAGCTTCATTCAAAGATTTACTTTCCACAGGCAGCTGAAGATGTTTGCCGATCACAGTCATGATGTCTTTGATCGGTATGGCTTGTTCAGCAACGGCATGGTAGGTCGCGCCAGCGGTACCTTTTTCGAGTGCAAGACGGAATAGAACCGCAGCATCCAATCGGTGAACGGCAGGCCATCGAGCTGAACCATCACCGACGTAAGTTACAAAGCCTTTTTGACGTGCTAGATTGATCAACGCTGGGATAAATCCTTTGTCTTCTTTGCCGTGAACTGTAGGTGAAAGTCGGATCACTGAACCGCGTATATTCTTTTCCTTTGACAGTTGGTAGACCAGATCTGCAGACAGCCCACGCTCGGCAAAAGGATGGTTTCGATCAGGTTCGGTATCTTCTGTAGTCAGTTTTCCCTTGGGTAAAAACAATATGCCAGAAGCTATGACGAGTGGTTTTCCTGTGCCAGCCATCGCTTCTCCCATGGCTTCGATGGCTGCTCTATCGATTGCTGTGCATTTTGCCATGTTGCTGAAATCGTGGACGAAGGCCAGATGAATGACACCGTCAGCAGCTCTTGCACCGCTCTTTAAGCTCTCGAGATCTTCCAAGTCTCCTCGGTGAGGTAGTCCACCAGCTTTAGTGATTAACTCGGCGGATGCATCACTGCGAGCAAGACCAAGCACTTGGTGACCATGGTTAATAAGTTCCTGGACGACAGCACGACCAATGAAGCCAGCGGCACCTGTTACGAAGACGCGCATTTTGATTGTTGAGTTGTAAATGAGAAATTAGAATTTGTAAGCTTGAAAAATTTATCTAGAAATAACATTTTTGAAATTATATAAACAACTGTATTTATTATGAATGTTGTTAATATGTTTTACTTCGTTTACATTATTTTTTTTATAGAACTATTTCATCACGAAAATTTATGAGCATTAAAAACACTGATCCACTAACAAGGGATGAGAAGTTATTGTTCTGTTATAAATAACAGACAAATAAAAAATATTTTGTTTGTTTCTAAGCAGAAATATGCATGAAATAATTGTAACGTTCAATCTAAAAAAGAATCAAATAAAGAAAAAATACTAACTGCATGTGATGCTAATGGTTATGTAAATAACCTTGATGAAGTAAAAATGCTCTCGTATTTATACGAGAGGAATGTGAAATGTTTCTTTTTTTCTTTCTTCTATTTTTTGCATTCAGAAAGAACGATTCCGTACGTTATTATGCGTATGAAAAGTACGTTACGATACGCACGTGTCAAAAAGAAAGAGAACATAACGCACATTACTTCATATTTAAAGGTGTGCCGTATTTTATAAGTATTATGTAATAAAAACCACCCGGCTGTTCAATGTATTGAAGAAATAAAATGGTATTTGCTCAGTTGATAAAAAAAGACAAGGAGATAAAGCATACGTCAGGACTTATGAAGTACAAAAGCATGGATAAGTACAGAAAGTCTTAGAAAATGCCAAGAAGTCTCTCGAAGTACACTGAAGTATCTGAGTCTTATTCAAACTGTTTTCGAGTTTGTTCAGAAGAGAATAGCGAAGAAGAAAAATCGGCCCTATAGATAAACTTTCCGATACAAGAAAATCGATTTATGAAAATTTCAAATGTTTACAAATTATTTTCATTCATTGTTGGGCAATTTATAGGAAATATTTGATTGTTTATAAAAGACAGTTTTAATTTGATTTTCATTAAGAATTACTTTCGAGCTATTGATCAAGTAGCAGTATTTTTTTCAAAGATGTTTGAAAAGAATTGTATCTTATAGTTCATTTTCTCGAATATAGCTGCATCGAGTATGTAGAGCATACAACTATAATCTTGTTCACTGTTTACAGCACACAGCAAAATTTGTAATAAAATAATTATTTGATAGGAATTTAACTAATAAACGTAGTTCTTTTCATCTAAACGGGTTTATTTTCAATAACAAAACTGAAACAATAAATGTACGTGAGGACCAACGAAAGTAAATCCAAATGAAGGATAATACGATCACATTTTATTGCCATTTATAATCACATCTAGATCCTCATATATACCGTAGAAAACAGTTAATAGTCAGTAGCAACAAAATCCATAGTCAAAATTGTGTTTTTACGACACTTTCTGTAAACGAACTGAATGTTCTGTTCACCACGATACAAAACTAATGCGTAAGTCGAAAAAATAAGAAAGTCTCGCGAAGGACTACAGAAATACTTTGCTTCGCATCTTATTGCCGTTTAGAAATATATGTATTTATTAATAGTATGAGCTTTTTTTCTTTGTTTAATAAAGAAAACTTATATTTTGAAAACAAAAATAGGAAGATTAGAATAATCAGATTATTTTACTTTATTGTCGTTTAGAATTGAGAACTTTAAAGTTAAGTGCATTAAATCCACGACCATAATTTGCATTCCAATCAAATTCTGACGATTGTTTATTTTCATTTGAAAATGCATATACCATATCCATGTCATCATTTTCATATTGAAAATCTTGTGGATGTTCATTGATTGTTTTATATCGTGCGCCTTGTCCATACATTTGACCTGTTTGACGATTTAAGAATGTTGCTATAGTTCGTAATGTCAATGATATACGTTCACCATAAAATGCAACTTCATCTGGATCTTTTTGAGTAATTAATCTTTTATCTGGTCGAATGGCATGATGCCATTCACGATTTGTCTGCCAACCTAATACAAACAAAGAATTATGCGGCAGTTTAAACTCCTGTCGAACTCCGTATTGTTTTTTATTTATTAAAGTCATTGTACGAGCAGCACCTAAAAGAAAATCGATCACTTTTAATTGTTTAATGATATTTCTAAAAAAAATATTTTACCCAAACTATAATTAACAATATAAGATCCAAGTAAAATATCTAATGTTTTATCTGAATGTTCACCAATATTATCTTTTCCATTTTTATAATATTGTACTAAAGCATGATTAAGTTTTTGTTGAATGACTTCTTCAATTCGTTCTTTAATTTTTAATGCTGTTGGTGTCCACGAGACAAGTTCCGGTTGTTCATCGGCTGGATGACGATAAAGTGGTTCATATTCATCGCCATCTTCAATAGTTATAGTTCCTTGAATAGATATATCACGTGGCACACGTTTTCCCTTTTGTCGCATGGTACTCCATTTAACTTCATCTTTTAATTTATAAAATAAATCATCAACTACATCATTCGGAAAGATATCAAGTAATAAAAATGAATCATTTGATCCATATACAGCCGCATTTTCTGCCCAAGAAGGTATATTAGTTGCCATTGAAGTCTCAAATTTGAATGTAAATAATATTGAAGAACATGCACAAAAATATTTATATTTTACCTGTTATTACAATTCTACGAACGACGTATGACAGTAATGAGTAAGTATATCGTGTGTGTTGTGCAAGATTACATTCCCATTTCACTGTTCTCTTCTGACGCATTCTTATGCATCAACATTACGTGTAAAAGAAATAAAACATGACGAAAGTTGGAAGTAAGTCTAAAATAATAATGGTGCGATAAAGGATATATTTCATCAGAAAGATTTCATCTCAATGGATATAGTATCAATATAATAAAGTATTGTTTGCTTTATAGTTTGAATGGTTGTTGTATCATTGTGAAATATATTCTTTCTTACAATTATATGAAAAGATCTATATGTAATAAAAAGGGATGTGAAAGATCAAGTTTTTTCTTTATTTAAATGTATCAGAGTAAATGCACGCAACATTTTCTTTTATTCGGTATAAGTTTTTATTTATTAACAAATCTTTTCTAAAATTATGTCACTTCCATTTTAACTTTAATCACATTTTCATTTGTGAGAGAATACCGTCTCAAATACTACACATGTTTGCATTCAAACTGACTTCAAATGTTAACAAGATTATATGTTACATTCACTTTTTTTGAGGAGTATCTAATAAATAACTGTAATCATGATCTTTTACTTGATTATTTACAAAAATAAGTCTTTCATACTAATAAACAAATTCCAGATGTGTGGGTTTGCAACTATTTACTGCTGAAAGATATATTGTATTGATTTATTTCGTATAATATCGTTTGTCTTCTTAAAAATAATGATAGATTTCACTTTAAAATCATAATATTATCAACATTTCTTATTTACTTAA
>CAJNOI010000063.1:405801-467759 GCA_905250115.1 Adineta steineri | reverse complement strand
GTATGAATGATATTAGATAATTTCAAAAATGATCATACTATAAGCGTTGTCATCACAATCATTCGTTTCAAAACATTTCTTTGCGGCAACGCATAGTTTATTTTAGATAATTCTATATAAGTCTATAACTCTATTTCTCACTTATGTTTTTTCCATTGTTTTTTCGAGATTTTTAATTAATGAGCGATGATAAATAAGCATAGAAGCCTTTTAGAAATAAACAAATACAAATCATCGATTTTAGAGAATTTTTTAATCTTTTTTTCGTATTTATTTTTTCCTCACTGTATCAAACTACATGTAGAATCCTTATTTATCGATTTAGTTACATAATTTCTATGTAGAAATTAATGTGAACTTACATTTTATAATAAAAACATTGATCCACTAATTAAATAAGTAATAAGATCTTCTAAATCTAACAGTAAAATAAAAGTTCACGTGTAAATAATCTCATAGTTTACCGTTAAAAATGAAGAAGAAAATCATTGAAGATTAATTAATGATTTTGAGTACATGAAATAACTTTTTTATAACTAATGTCAATTGTAATCAACGAAGAAATTTCTTATTACATAAACAAGATTAAAGATTAAAATTAAAAATCTGATAAAAAAAATCAGCATTAGATGTTTTGTATACTAATCAACAAGATTTAATCTCAAATTTTTAAATTGGATTCTTAAAAAAATATCTCATATGTTAGATAATTCAAGAGTAATAATTAGAAAAAATGAAACATATTTTCCTTTAGTATGATATTAACAATGAGATGAAAAGTTTTGCATAAAACAATATAAGAATATTGTAATTCATCCATATATAGATTTAGGTAGAGATTTTTAACCAGGAGTTGTTACATAAAAATGTTTTCTTTTTATAAAATAATTATTCAACTCACTTAACTTTCGTACTAATGTTATTTTCTTTAATCTATGACAAAATTTAAAAGGAATTATTTTATGTAAAAAGAAAATAATATAAATAGATTCTTTTGACTAAAAATCTTATCTAAAAACTATAGAGAAATATTCAACACCTGCTACATGTGTATTTATTTTGTGCATTATTTATTTTCAAATTCCTTAATTACTTCGACAATAGCTAATTTTATCTCTCATACTTTTCTTCGTCATCTAAAAAACGATATTTGTGACGAAATGTTTTTTTTCTTTCTTATACGTTCTCTGTTAGTCATTATTTTTCTTATCCTTGATAAATCTATTCAGAAATAACTACATAAAGAGAACTAATAAATACTTTCACATTTCCAGTATGGTTATCAATAGGAACTATGTTTAAATGGAAATACCGAAGAAGAACAATCGAAAAAACTTTTCATCTAAGATTTAATATTTTTATTTTGCTTTTCTTCTATTTGAAAATATTCTTCAAACTTATATCTAATATAATGATCATTCTTATCATTGATTTATGCTCGTTCGATTTAGTTTCATATCGAAATATTGAAGAATTCGTTAGAAAATAACAGTTTTCTTTTAATATCAATGTCAAATAAACAGTAAAGACAATATATATTCATCCTCAAGACGATTAACTATCAATACTATATCAACAATTGCTCATTATCTCTTATCGAATAAATCAAACACTAAAAATCTTCTTATCAACTTTGTGACATTAGAATCCATGATGATAATGATAGATCAAATATTTCTATTGATACAATCAATCATTACATGAACCTTAGATTCAATTTCATCTATTTTCTTAAATAAACAAGAGAAATACAGAAAATATTTCGATAAATCAAGTAAACGAATACTATTCTATGTTTAAATAACGACGATCATTATTTCTAGCATTTACTTAAATAAATATTTGTTCAATTTATTTCTTTTATTCCTATCGAAATTATTAAAAGAGAAGGCAAAAATGAAGAAGAGAGAAACATATACACATAGATGATAGATATATTCTATTACTACGCAGTGGGTTCAGATAAAAGAGTAGGTGAAGATGTAGCTCTGGATAGACATGCACCAAACTCAAATTCAAATCCAAGCGGATTTGCAATTTAAGTTTAGATCTAGTAGTACGGTTAACGAAGTGTTTTTATTTCTAGCTTATATCTATATTCTTTTAGATTATCTCTTTCTTAACTAGTTGATCACATGTGACTATAACACAAAGAAGTATCAGTCAGTGCTATTAGAATCGAAAGTGGGTGTGGGTATGAATGTAAAAGAAGAAGAAGAGACATACATCCGCACCCATTTTCAAGATTTTGTTATGTTTCTAAGTAACATAGTAGAGCTTTCGATCTATAATTAAAGTTATTATTAAAGCAAAATTATGAAAAAAGGTGAAAAACATCAACGAACATCTTTTTTTTTTCTTTTTTCTTTCGAGTAGACCTATAAATGAATATTACGATGCGATCGAAATATGTTCTCGTACATTACAATGGTTATCAATAGTCGAAACAGAACGAAAAGAAAAGAAAAGAAAATATAAAATCTGATTACCTTTTAATAAATTATTCGATTGGTTTTTGTTGATATTCGGTGGTTGATCAGATGAAGTCATACGAATAGCTGTTGTACCCATAACTTGACCACTATTACATCTTAATCATGCTTGTATTACTTGAGATAGTTCATAAGTAACTGTTGGTTCAACAGCATGTAATTTATGTTGAACAAATAAATCAAATGTTTCTTTAAGTATAATATGAATAAGAGATGATATATGATCAACAAAATCCAGCGAAATCAGTCTACCATATCTGATCGTAATAATTCTTTTTCTTTATCTTCTTCGATCCATGTTAATTCAGAAAGAAAACGAGATTGTGGTACACAAAGACGAAATGGTTTTCGATCTGCATCTCGTTTAGAAATAATAGAAATTTGTTCTAATTTAGATTTTCCTTGTTCATTATTATTATTATTATCATCATCAACAGATTTTTGTAACATTTCATAATGCCATGTTAAATGTTGAACTTGATTTTGATTTGTATGATTAAGACGAAGAACAACTTCACAAGTATCAGTTGAATATCTTGAATTAATCATATATTCTATTAAAGTATAAATAAATGTTGATTGATTATTATTATTTAATGATGTTTGAAGATCAATAAGTTGTAATCGATGTCGTTCATATTCAGTTATTAAACTTCGTGCAAGACCAATAAATGGTGATGCAATTAAATTAAGATTTGAATCATTATTAAATTGAGCATGATCTGTAAGAACATATACAAATGAATGAAAATGTGGTGATGATTTTTGAATTGTTTGAAGAATTCATGATAATGTTCCACATATAAGTTCGTCCTTTTGTTTGAATGCTAAATCATCATCATTATTTTCATTAACTAATGTTTGATCAAGTTGCCATGCAAAAATAATAGATACTTGTTTATAAGTAGTTAATAGAACTGATATTCCAAAACAAATAATATCTAAAGTTGAATTATGAATATCAAAAACTGTAATATTTGAACATGGTAACAATGATGATAGAATATTATTATTATCATCTGTAATAAATATTAACCATGCTTGATTTTTTCTTTCATCAAGTGTTTCTAATATTTCTTTTGATATTGTTTTTTGACTAATAACTAACGTACTTTCATTTTGATTTAATGTTGATTCAATAATACAAAATCCTTCGATTTGTTCTACTAATGTTGTCCATTGTTGAATTTTATTTAATGCACGATTATTATCATCATCAGATGATGACCACTATTGATCAATAAAACCAAAAATAAGATCAAAATAAAGAGGAACATGAACTAATTCAAGTAATAAAAGAAGACCACTTGGAACAAGTAAGCAACGAAGATCAATTAAACAATTTCTTAAATCTTGATTTCCTTGAAGTTGATTTGCAGAAAATATAATATCAAATGATTCGAATGGTATTCGTTCAAATGTTTTACTATCATATAAATCAATTGTTTCATCATAAATAATAGATAAAGTTTTTGTTTGATTAGTTAGATGTGTATTAAATGTTTGTTGAGCATTTGCAAGTTGTGTTGGATCAGAATCTGCATAATATAAATCAATTAATAAACCTGTTTGTTATGATAAATTAAGAAGAAGATCAAGAATAGGTAAAACATCTGAACAATCACTATCAGTTAACCAAAATATACGTATTCGATAATTTTCAAATGAATTGTCTTTAGTTTGTTTTTCATATTGTAATTTTAAATATTGACAAATAGTATGAAAAACTTGTTGTATTTTAGTTGCCCTGATAAGAGTTTTAGTTTGTTGAAAACTTTGTTCAATTTCGTCATCACCAAAAAATATATCTAATCCATTTTTTTCTCCACTAAGAATATCTTTTAAATGTAAACCATATTTGTTTAATGCTATTAAAAATGGTTTTAAACGAGGAAAACGTTCAATTAATTGAATAAGACGAAGTTGTGTTGAATACCATGTTACTACTTGTTCCGAATGTAAAGTCGAAGCAACAAAATGACATGTATTTAATAATGGATGATGTATATGATTTAAATCAAGATCTTTAATTGCCATTTGAGCATAATAAGCAGCTAATTCATTAAATGATTCTATTGATTCAATTACATCTTGATCACTATTGGAATTAAGTTGATTATTAAGAATAATTTGTTGATGATGGAAGTAAATCTGGTATATTTTTTATTATTGATGAATCAATCGATACTGTTTTCATACAATAATCTTTTATAATTGTATTAAAATATGTTTTATGATCAGTATTAAGTAAATCAGTTTGTATATTTATTTTATCATAAATTATTTGTTCCATTGACCGTCGACCAGAATGTACACCTTGAACTTATTGAATAACAATACATTCAAATGTAAATACTGGTTCTTCTATTTTATTATCCATTGGAAATATCCATAAATCAAGATTATATATTTCTTCTTGACTTGTACCACATGTATTATCATGATAATTTCCACGTACTTCAATATTTGTTGATTGATTCATTTTTGTTTTTATTTTATTTGAATAAATAAATTTTTGAATACGTGCAGGAAGAAATGTTGTTTCAATACCTGTTAATACAACTAGAAAAGGATGAATTAAATAATAAGATGAACAATTCTTATCATCATTTCATAATTGAGATATAATTGTAGTTGAAGTACCATGTAATGTTTTGATTTTTTCAAAACTAGATCCATATTGATAAGCACTTGTTATATCTCGTGTTGTCCATCCATCAGGTATTGTTAATGATTTTTGTTGTTTAGAATCTATTTCGATTTTACCTTGAGCATGTTAAGTAAATTGATTTAATGAATATTTATTAAGATTATTTTGAGCACGAAAAGAATCATCAATATCAGTACAAGTCATACGTGATGAACGCATACAATCTGGACCAGCTACTGACCATGGTCGACTATAAATATACCATTCACGCATTAGCATAATTACTTGTGTAAATACTTCAACTAATTCATGTTCATTCAAAATAAGTACTTTAACAAATTTAACATCTTCAAAAATAATGTTGGTTGTTATTCATCATCTTTTCATGAAAGTAATTGTTGACAAACAGCTGTTGCAAGTTCAAGATAAGCAACAGCTGGAAAAAGAATTGTATCTTGAATTTTATGATCTTTTAAAAAAGCATGTTATGGTAAATTAATATTAATAAGACTTTTCCATGTTGCATTTGTTTGACCATTGAATTGACGAATACTAAGTAATAGATGAGTCGGTATACGGTTAGCTAGACGTTGTATAGATGGACCTTTTGATGCATACCAACATGGACTCAAATGAAAATTATATAACAGAAAATTATCAAAATATTCTTCATGATTTTTCAACAGTAAAATTTGACGAGTATAAAAATATTGTTACCATACTTGAGATGATGTTGTAAGTTGTGCTAAACTAGTAAGTAATGTTATTTGTTCATTTTCTTTTCGTTTTAATGTTGGAAGAATAAGTGGTGACGATTGTCGTTGATTTGTTAATTCATAACATTCACGAATAGATGTTGCTAAAACTGGAGGTGGTGAAATTTCAAGAAAAACATTTGCTGCTTCATCTTTTATAATTGCTGCTATAGCATCATAAAATCGAACAACTTGTCTTACATTTGACCATCAATATTGACCATCAACTGGTATATCATCATTCATTTGTTCACCAATAACACTTGAATAAAGTTTTGCTTTTGCACATATTGGGTCAGAAATTTGTTTTTGATCTTGTATTGGAAGTCCTCGAATATCTTTCAATGATGGAAGCATTTCTTTTTCAATATCAAATCGATTCATTTGATATGAATGAAATGCATTTTCAATACGAACACATGCTTTAAATACATTTGGATAAGAGATTGAAAGTATTTGCTGTATTTCATCACCACTTATTTTTACTAGACGAGGACTATTAACAATAGTAATACAAGCCAAATGTTCGATACCTTTCAGAAGTTTATTTTCTACTTCTTCTTCACTCATTCAAACAGCTAACATACGAACAGTTTCTTTTAAACTTAAACGATCAGCAACAAAAGCAGCTGCTTGATCACCAGCACTATGTGATATAATAGATGATGGATAAATATTCCATGAAACAAGTAAAGCTGCTAATGCAACTTGTATAGCGAATATTGTTGGTTGAGCAATATTTGTATCATTAATACGAGATTCTTGTTCATTTTTCTTTTCAATTAATTCTTCTAATAATCTCCATTCACCCTTATTAATTTTTGCCATTTCTTCATCAATTAAATTAATCCATTTATTAAATAAAGGTTCACTTTCATATAATTGTCTACCCATAGCCCACCATTGTGGACCTTGACCACTAAAAACAAAACATATTTTCTGTGCTGATGGTTTTGTTGGACGTGATATAATTGAAAGGCCTGGTGATGCTTGTTCAGTAAGAAAAGCATTGATTTGTTCTTGTAATTATTGACGATTGAGAAAAACAAAGATTGCTAAATGTTGATAACTAATAGTTCTTCTTAGAAGAAGTTGTTGCGATATACGTTGAAGAAAAGCTTGATCATCATTATGATCTATATCAATAATTGATGATTAAGATATTAACGACTTTTTGCTGAATAAGAGAAATAAATTATTTAATGAATGAAAAGAAATTAAGAACTTACTTGAAAAAATAAAAATAAAATATTGTTTGCTTTTAATATGATTTCCATCATCGATATGACCATTTTCAATTGATGTTTTATTTATTGGTTGATATTCTTCAATAATAGCATGTGTCGTTGAACCAACCGTTTCGAATGAATTAACACCAATAGCTATTTTTTCATTATTTGAAACGGATGGAAATAGTATAAAATTTTGAAGAATATGTAGATTATATTTTTGTGCTTCGAGTTTTGGATTAAGTGAAGTAAATTGCATATTTGTTGTAAGACCACGATGATACATACACATAGCAACTTTAATAAGTGATGCAACACCAGCTGCACCTTCTGTATGTCCTAAATTACTTTTAATTGAACCTAATAATAATGGTGGATCAAGATCTGATCGATTAAAAAATCGATCTAAACAATTAGCTTCAATTGGCTGATCAACTGGTGTACCTGTACCATGTGCTTCAACAAATAATATTTTTGGAGTATCAAAATTATTTCTTGAATAAATATTTGCTAATAAACGTTCTTGTCCAGCACCTGATGGTACAAAAAAAATTGTTTTATCTTCATTTTCATCATGACCACTAAGTACATCACGAATAACACAATATATACGATATTGAGGATGTGGGTGTGGGTGTGGGTGTGGCTAAAGATATAAAAAATAAAATATATATGACGTTCAAAATTTTTAATTCTAACAAGTTTTAATTCAGGTTTGAAAATAAAACGTTCATTACTTATAATAGATGTGTCTTAATCACACATATCATGGTATGATCACTATCTTATCATCTACCTTCTTTCAGTTTTATGAATATCATTACGAAGTTCTAATATATCAAAATGTCGTGAACAATTAAGATCAGAGATACTGTCGCGTCTGTCTAATAGGCAAGCTTACATGACTTTACTACAAAAACAACATATGTGGTTGGTTTCTTTCAGGCAATGCGTGAGTGAGAAATCCAGTTATGTAATATTCTGATAATTTCTTTTAACTTACATCAGTTGATTGTTTTCTTCTCGATTTATGTTCTGATGAAGCTCTTGTTGTTTGTGTTTCATCAATTTGTGTCATTATTGTTAAAATATGTATACGTTGTTGTTGTTCTTGTTGTTTAGCTGCATTATTAATTAATGTAAAACATAAACGTTGTAAACCAAATTTATTCATAACAAATTCGACATTTTTTTATTATTATCAAACGATAAATGTGTTTGTATATGATTTGGCAGACGAAATTGTAATCGACAACGTTGTGATTGTATAGCATGAATATTAACGTTTTCAAATCAATGAAATTGTTCTGTTATTAATTGAATTTTAAAAACATCAGCTGTTGATTGGTCATGATTAGATAAACTGTTTCCATTTGTATTTGTTTACATGAAAGTGCAAATAATGACATTGTAACAATATCAACAGGTGTACGTAATTCAGTTAATTGAACATTATGCTCAGCTAAACCAGCTTGTAATAAATAAACGTTTATTTTAGGTAATTGTAAAGATATTTTATCGCTGATAAATCAATTGATGTTACAAAAGGATTTTATTGTGTTTGTACTTGAACACGAAGACCATCAAGAATAGATATTGGATGAATATCATATATTTTCCATTTTTCAATATATGTTGTTTAACATTCAAGCATAAGTGGTTTTAAAAGAATATTAAATGCTTCGATAAATCGAACACATACTTCTCTTTCTGTAGCAATTATATTTGATGCATTTATTGGTGTCAATGTTTGAGCAGTTGAAAGACGTGATCGACAATTTGATGCTGTTATTGTTGAGATGGTGGTTATCGAGATAATGGAGTAGTAAATGACTGTGAAGATGGAGACATTTCAGATAAATATGAGCAACAAAAACCTTGAGATACACAATTAAAACCAAGTATTGAACAATGATCAATTTGATCTCACTGAATATTTGATGGGAATGTAGCGTTATTGGACCATGTTGAAGAAAGATAATGAGATAAATCATGAATAAGTTGTACATAAAAGAATCGATTTTGGTACAAGCATTTTCATTTGATTACGTAAACTTATCCATGAAGAACTAGGAAGAGATGGTTGTGGTACAGTATTATATTCCTTGTTTGATGAAGTTCCTTAAAAGATAGAAATATTTCTATTATATCTCATCTTTAAATAAATTATTCAATTCTTAATATTTAAAAAATCTGAATATACTTTTCTAATGTATTTAACTATGTACAATATGAATCGAAAAAATCGAGATAATTCTTTTTTGAAAGGCTTAAAATCGAAACTAATCAGTCTAGTTTGTATTCTATATGAAATAAGTTAGTTAGTATATTAAATAGTAGAAAAAATAAATCATGTCGATTTTTTGTAGTTACGATTATCTCACTAAATAAATAAATCTAATATCTCAGAACAAAAAAGAAGTATGATTGATTTCTCTTTCTAATGATATACATACTTTTCGAGGTAGAAATGCTCAACTATTTCTTGTTTGTTGTCTTTGTAGTATTTCTTCTAGAGCTGCTAGTGAATCAATTGATGATGAACGTAATGAATTTGTTGATAAATTTTGTTTATCACCAAATGATGTTAAAAATATATTTTAATCAGAATGTATTGGTGATGATAAAGTTGATGATGATTCCATATTATTATTTGTATTGTTTAAAGTTGAATTTAAACTTGTTTGACTTGCACTTGTTAATGATAAATGTTCATTAGGTGTTAAATAATCATCACTTCCTGGTGTTTGTGGTGATGGTGATGAAACAATATCTATATTATTTAATGGCATTGAAAATGGTGAACGCTTATGTTCATTTCATTCAATAACTGATTTATGTTTTAAATTTCTTAATAAATTAGTACGTGATAATGAATATAAATCTTGAGGTACACTACGTTATAATGGATTATCGTTTATATTTTGACGTTGTTCATTAGATTGTTTCTGTTGTCCACAAAAATCAAATGGATAACCAATTTCTTCGTCATCTAATTCATCATGTAATCGATTAACATGTTCAAATATAGAATGTGAATGTAAAACATGTAAATCAGGACGAAATAATGAACGACCAAATGATGATTGTTTACTAAGACGAAATGTACTTTTAAAAATTGTTCATCTTGCACAAGTGTATACTGATTTGTTGCTAAATCAACATAAGATGAACGTTTTAAATTTGTTGATATTGTTGAAATATTTAATGTTTGTTGAGATTTAAGATTATAAAGAAAATGAAGTCATTGAGAATGTTGATCATGTCGACGAAGAAATTCTAATTGTTCCTTGATAGTAGTTGGTGTTCGTGGATGACATTCAAATTTTGCATTAATACGTAATTCAGGAACACTTATTGAACCAGGATAAAGAGGTAATAATTGTCGAATTTGTATTGTACCAACTTTTAAATTTAAACTTTCATTACATAATGATGTATGCATATTATACATACATAAACGAATAGGTGCTATCTAAAACAACAAAATTATGAAAGATGAAGAAGTAAACAGAATATTTCTTACTTGAACATTAACAACATTTCCAACTTAAATGAGATTAAGATCAATTGAATCTAAACTAAATCTAAGTACATCTAATTTAAGTTTTTCAATTCATTTTGCTTTATCAATATATGGTGAACGAGCAAAGGTATATTCATCTTCGATTACTTTCAAATAAAAATTTTTAACAAAACCTAAGGTTTTTTCTAACTAAAAACAAGAGAATGATGTTATTTACAAAAAAACACATATTTTTGTTTTTGATTACTTACTTGAATTGTTGTTAAACAAGCTGAGATTTTACCAAGTATAATTTCCATTTGCCAAGCATATTCAAGTAATTCACGTTTAGGTGGTAAACCTTCATGTGAGAGCATTGCATGACCACAAATACTTAAACCAGATAATTGAAGACATCCAGCAGATAAATGTTAATCTGTTTTATTTCTCTAGATGAAAAAGAAAAGAATTGTTAGAGTTATTCAGAGATCAATAAATATTTCATTCATATTTACTGAATTAATAAGATCAAGATAGAAATCAGAAGTAATAGCTTAGCATGTTGAAATTTGATAATCTCACTTAAATGACTTAGTCTTTACGCAGACAATTTTAATAACTAAGTAAATTTGAAAAACATACCATGATGAAATAAACACTTGAATCTCATTATTTGGACTTATCAGTTTGTTAGTAGATGAGTAATCAAGAGTTTTTGAGATCATAAGTACTTTTCTCAAATGGTTTTATTCAAAAATTCTTAAAACGAAAGCATTACTAACTACTAGTCAATGGAGCTATTTAGTTTTCTGACATATATCAAAAGATAAGCTGATTTGATCGGTTCAGATGAAAGTTACATTTCTGCTTTGTAGCATGTAGTGAATGTTTAAAAATTCCAATCAATTTTTAAATATACTTACAACAATCGAATCTTCGACATAAACATTAATTGATAGAAAAAATACTTGTAATCTTGTTTCATCAAGATCAGTTGTCATTTCAAAGCAAAGTCGTTCACAAAAAGCTATTAGACATGGTTCATCATTCGTATGCTAAAATACAAGATTTTATTAAAAAAATCAAATAATTATTTTCATTTACGATTTTTATGTTAGATGAAACGGAATGTTTGGATAAATTTAATGGAAAATAAATAAATGATGATATTTTCATAAAATAAGTTAAATTATTAAATACATTAATAATTTGTTTTGGATGTCCAGACTTTTACAAATGCAAAAATTTTCTAATTGACCATTAACTAATCAAAAAATAAAAATCTCTACCTTATTTTATTAGATTTGTTAAACTGAAGATTCATGTTAACTATTAATGTATTTTGTTGAACATTAAAATGCCTGTTAATAATACTTGAACTTGTTTTTTTCGAACAGTATTTAATAATAAATGTTGAATTTGATAATAAATCAAAATTTATTTCAATTAATTGAATTATTAAATAAAGAAAGTTAGAGTCTTCATCTTGAGTTATATAATTGTTGTAAAGACCTATTTGAGAATGATAAAGTCTTCAATGAATTCGTTTTCGTTGAAAACTAAACCAAATTTTGCATACACATTTGCATCTTTTTGAAAATCTTGTTTTTTAGTAATACATTTTGATGATTTTATATGTTTAGTTCCAATTTGTCCTTCTTCTTGTTGAGTATTATCAATTTTTAGAATTTGATAAAAATGAATTTTCACTAAAAATTTGATCATTAAATGCATAATTATTAATTTCACTGGAATCATTTTGTGGATGTAAAGAACAGTTAATTAATGTTCCATATAATAAATATTCTAATAAAATTCTTTTATTAATTAATTCATTTTTATCATTTTAAGTAAAACGATTTGCTAAGAAGTTATAAAATATTTGTTATCACTTGAATATGTATTCATTTGTAGTTTTGCCAAATCAATTAAAATAATTTTATTTGAATATGAATTCGTTAGAATAAGTATTTGCGAAGCATGCAATGTAAAATCCGTTTTACACTCAATTGAATATTCATTATGTTTTTGTAAAATTGAGGAAAGAAAACTTGATTCATCACAAGATGTATCTTTATCTTTTTGTTGTTGCTGATTTGTTTGAAATGGCTTAATTAATAATGATAATATAAGTTGAAGATATTTATAAAGAAAAAGAAAATTTTATTTTTGAATTTGACCTTTGATAAATGAATATTGTTCTTCAGTTTTCCTTTCATAGTTAAATGAAGATAAATCAAATGTAATTAAATCATCTAGTTTATTTTCTTCTAAAATAATATATTGATAACGAGATTTTATATAAAAATCAATAACATCTTGAGGGTGTGTGAATGAGTAGGATGAATATGATTCACCATTCTATAGAACCATTTGATTCAATATCATAAGTTTTATATTTACTGATGCTTCAGTTATTTTAAATAAAATATGTAAAAATTCTCCTGTATAATATGTTAAATCTAATAATGCACATAACAAAATAATATCAATCTAAAATAAATAATTTAATATAATATTGAATTTAAGTTGTGTTATTTGATGTCGAGATTTGTTTTAATTTGAATTTGGTTTTCTTCTTGAAGAATTTTTTTGATCGGATATCATTTTTTCAATTGTTTCATATTGTTCTTTTGTATTTGTTAAATGGTTTTTATCTTTTGATTTTGAATTTTGTTAGTTTTAAAAAATAATATAGAATAAAAAAAAGGAAAAAAAAGACAAACTTGATTTTGTTTTCGTTGTTTTTGATCAAATGTTTGTGAATATAGTATTGTTTTCATTAATTTTAATAAACTAAATAAATGTGTCTCAGATATTCGGCATTTAATCGATGAATTATTACGATTTGCTTTACTTCTTAAAATAAATAATAAATAATTATCTCTCATGTTATTTCTCACACTAGATACAAAAATCTCATAATATTCTGAATCATCTGGATCTATGCTCATTTTCATAAACATTTAAAGGAAGAAAACTTCTTGGTTGCTTTGAATATTATTATCTTACCTCTAAGTATGAAACAAGATAAATGTCTGTTATTTTACTTTTTTCTCAAACTTAAATACGAGACTCCAGTCGTATTATATCATTAATGTAAGACGTAATAACCCTATCGTAGTATATAGTAAATGGATATATCTTTCAATGCATTCACCGTTTTCGCAATCACATACCTGGATCACGATACGCTTTTATTTTACATTATAATACGAAGAAAGCAAATGCATATTGTCTTCTTACTTCACTAATTTTAGTCTCAATATAACCCTATCGTATTATAAAGTAAATGGATATATCGGTCAATGCATTCACTATTTTAATAATCACATACCTTGGTCACAATACGCTTTTATTTTACCTTAAAATAAGAAAAAGGTAAATGCATATTGTCTTATTGCTTCACTGATTTTAAATATAATAACCCTATCCTACTATACAACAAATGGATATATCTTTCAATGCATTCACCATTTTAATAATCACATACCGTGATCACGATACGCTAAGACTAAAATAACTTCAAATGAATTAAAACTGTAAGCTTACATGTCTTGCTCATCTTTTGTACAATAGAATAGAAAATATGTAATATGAAGAGTTTTTTATAATCACAATTTCTTTTTGGTGTTATTTAAATAGAAGAAAATCATTTGAACTTACTTATTTTTGTATTGTATGTTCGTCGCACTGTACTTCTTTTATTAATCTTCTATTTTTCATTTGTTATATTCTTTTCATCAATTTAATTATTATCCTAGTAAAATAATAGTCAAATAATAGACTGATTGTTTTTTGATTTATAACACTTAAACTATTCGCTAGAGAGTTAGTTGAAATCATTATTGTTTGCTATATTTATAATTTTTGTTTACTTTTAATCTAAGAAACTGTAGATCTTTTTTTACAAAGGTGATACTTTTGAAATAGTAGTCACTTTGAGACTAACTGAGAAATAAAATTCTACATATACATCAAATAATTCACATCACAAAATCAATATTTACGAATTCAATTTGAACTATTATATTTTTATGTTTACACATGTGAGATATTAGCATATGACTGTTCACATATCGTTTTAGAATAGTTTAACAAATATATCTGTATATTTTTGATTTTTAAGATAATAATTACTCGACTTCCGAATTGTCATTATATCACCATTCTCACTTTATTAAAATATTCAGGAATGCATCAATGTCGTGTTTTAATTTTGAATATAGCATGTTTATATGAAGTTGCTGATGAAATACTGCTAATATCAAATTGTTACTAATCTCAGATAGGTATGAACTATAATAATAGTAGAATACAGATTTATACCGTATTGTTAATATATGACAAGCAAGAAGATTCATTCTGAATATTTTATGTAGACATATAAAAAGTAATGAGTATGATTGAAAATCAATGGATTCAATAAGTGTTGATTAAAATTGAATGTGAAAGTATTTTTTACTCACTTAAACTATAATTCTCAGCCTTCTTATTTCTATTGCCCTAATCCTGTATCTTTTGTGTTTCTAATTCAACTCCCTACCTTAATATTTTCTATTTTCTCAAACAATTAAATTCGATAATGAGGTTATAAGCATTATATCTAGTTTATTTGAAAGAGAGCGACAGAAGAGAAGAACAAGAAGAAAAGCAAAGAAAAAAAAAAGAGAGAGAGAAAAAAAAGAAGATGATATATTTCATCAACGTATGGCGTATATATATATGTACATGATCATGTCATATACAAATATATCAAAAAGGACTAGTAAAAGAATATCATACCATATATGAAAGATAATAGAACAATCGAGGATGACCTCGATAACAGAGATCCTGTTTTTCAGGAGGTCTGGAAACAGATTTACATTGAAATCTCTAGTATTAAAATCCTACAGTTGAGTGAAATTGAATCTTCATATTATAATATAGTATCGAATAGATAGATATTAAATGAATGAGTTACAATTATAATTTTATCATTGAATCCATTAGTAATGCTGTTTTTCGATTTTTTATAAACTCTTATCAAGTACTGGATCTTATCAGATATAGTGTAGGAGTGATTGAGAAAAAAGTAACTAAGATATCGATCATAATATATGATGGAAGGATGAATTTCTTTTTATTCTTTGCCCCATCCTTATATTCTTGAGTTATAATAAGAGAAGAATTGTAAAGCAATGTTCACTGTTCAGAAAAGGAAGTGCTCATAGTTAGAAAATTGATCAGTAGTCAAAGTTTTACTTGGTATTAATTACTGATAAATAAATCTACACTGTAATATTATCAAGAAAAAAATGATTATTATAAAGAATATAGAAGAACAACTGACTGATCATGAAGTTATTGATGTCGTAATCGTCACATTTGTTCTTATACTCAATGATATTGGATTGAATGATCACAAGAAAGTACATAGAAAGATATTGTATAAAATTAACAGAAAAGTTTATAGTGAAATTTGATTTAAAAATCAAATAATTGCATTACCCAGAAGAAACCTATGACTCTTTATATTGCATTTGTAAGATATTGTAAAAAAAAGGACAAAACGCATCTTTCGAGTAAGCGAAAATTTTTATCACAAACTAAATTCGATTTAATGATTTAAATATCTAAAAATACACACCAGAAATATAAAAAATTGAGCATTCTGTCTGAATTAATTTGACTTTTCATCTGTATCTATTCGAATGCGTACAGATAAATGTTTTAAACAACATGTCAAACGTTGAATATATTTACCAGAATTATTTGTTGCATCGCCTGAATCTTCAAGTGAAACTCGTTGCATTAAACTTGTCATAGCAGGGTTCAGTTCAAACAACGCTAAATCTTGATCAATACATGCGTGATCACCGCCTCTAAATGACATATAAACATACTGAAGTGGATTTTTATTCTCATTTAAAAATCGTTCAGGTATAAATTTTGTTAGATCAGTTTTTTAATAGCATAGATCTTGCTGTAGATTATAAGTAGTAATGATAACTGTATCTCCTTTTCTTATAGATATATCATCACGTGTTGCTTCACGACTTATGGCTTCAGCAATAGGAGCATATCGAAGAATTTCTTTTGTTACACCTTTTATATAAACCAATGAATCTAATATATCTTGTGTTAATTGAGTTTCATCTGTTAAATTATGTTCTTGAGGTTCATTTTTAATTTTTTGTTGAATTTTTGGATATTTAGGCATGTAAAAAATCTTGAGGGTGTGGGTATGTATGAAGATGAGAACAACACTCACACTCACATTCATACTCAAGAAAAAAAATCGATCGTTGAATAAAAGCCTACTATGGTCATCCATTTATATGATGTATATATTATATCGAAAAAACAAGCACGTCCTTAATTTTTTCTCAGTATTCTTGGATTGATAAATGTTGAACTGTATTCTAATATAAAATAATGACGAATATTAATAATTTTAGTCAAATGAAGATTGTTTACTTAAAAAAGTAATTCTAGAAATCTCATAGATCTATTTGTATTGAAATACTTCTACTAATATAATTTCTAGGATAAAATTTCATGTATCAATACAATTAAATCAAGATGTAATATTCGATTTGATATACAACATAAATCTAAACATTGTCTTTGACTTAAGTGTTTTGACTGAGGTTCAGAAAAATTGAATTACTTTTATCTAAAAGATTTTAAGAATACGTAAAGATTTTATGATGACATCTGAACAAACAACTATTGAACAAAAATCAAGATATACAAGTTATCAATCAGTGAGAAATAACTAAAATAAATTTTCATTTTTCGAAACATATTGTTCTCATTACGGTTGATAAATCATGTTTAACACATATAAAAGATATTTTGTTTATCAACTTTAAAATGTAATTTATATAATTCATCTATCATTTTAAAAGAATTCCTATATATAATTCATTTAGTATTTGATTCAAATACTGAACTATGATATGATAATCACGATAAAATAAATTCAACAACTGCACAGTTTATATATTATTTATTATGGTTTTGAATCATAAACTGATGAAATTAATTGATACTGATTAATAATAAAAATGTTTTTTTTATTTTCAGTCAAAATATATTGATAGACTTATTCGTTATTTGTTACAACGAAGTTCATTTAATAATTGTGTTATTAAAATATTAAATTTTATTGAACAAATTTTCTAACGAAATTAAATCTAAAATTAATTTAATAAATATCGATCCATTAATGAAAATATTTCTTCATTTACCATACATTGTTTTATTTAAAAAAATTGATTAATAGAAAAATAAAGGTTTAATAAATGAACAATTGATAATTAGAAAACACTAGTTTATGAAGTTTGACGAGCATGTATAAGAACAGGCATATCATTAGCATATATTTATGACAAGCGACTTCATTCTTAACTGTAAATTGATCACTAATCATATAAACAAGACAACTTTGAGGATATGTCGGTGTACGTGTGGGTGACGGTGTGAGTGTCTACTTTTTCTATTCACACCCACACCCACACCCACACCTTTGTTGATTAGAAGTAAATACCAACGTGTTTCCGCGATCGATTACGTAATTGACTTAAATATTTTGTTTTTATATGCGCAGCTTAATAACAATATTTTTCTCAAAGGTTCTTCCTCTTTATTTGCTCGATTACTATCGAAACAGATCGTAGGATGAAAGGGAGAAACATTAATTCAGTAATCACTTTCTCTTTCTTTTTTATTATATATTTACCCTTCTTGAATTACTTAAATGATGATCTTGTTTCTTTTTATTATTCATATTTTACAAAAGAAAAGGTCATTTCTTTTGTTAGTTGAAAATTTCCAATATAGCTACAGATAAACTATGATACACACCGAATCTACATGTATCATCTGTATGTGTTTCCAGCAATATTGTTGCATACAGTATCACAAAAATATGTCTTAAGGGTGAAGGTGAGGATAGGAACCGGATCGACGATGAAAGAATAATGCACCTTCACCCACATTTAAGCGTCGACTATCTTGAGAGTGAAGGTACAGCAGAATATCATACTCTCGCTCTCATTCATTTACTTGCAGTTGTATTGTCTTCTCTGAATTGTCGTAACGATAAATCATTTCTTTATGTTTTATTAATATTCTTTTTGTAAAATAATTTGCCTTATAGTGAAAAATCGTGTACTGTAAGTTGCCGAAGTTGGTCGTATTTGGTTTAGCCGATTACTCATATTGCCAAACTAACAAATTTAAACTATTTCGTACTTACAGCTTGCATTGAATGAGATATTTTATTTTTGATACTAGCCGTATATATGATTGACACTTATAAAACTCAAAGTTTCAGTAAAGTTTTTGTTTTTTTCAATAAATATGTTTCAAACTTGAAAAATAAAAATAGCAACTGATTATACCACCGTGAGGGTGACATGTTTGCTGTATTAACCTTTCATCTATTCAATCACTTTTCAGAATTCCATCTGTATCTAATAATTGAAAGCAAAAATTATCTTGTTCGCTTGAACATTATATATAAAAGTGTCACTTATAAAGATTTTCACACGCACAGTTTACAACGTATATTCAGTAGTTGTGTGTGACAGATCAAATATCTTCATTCGCTTCGCTCACACTCTCATCCTAGTTGGTTTTTAAATCAGCTTCAGCCTATTCGTTGAAATCATCGTATGACAAGGAAGTAATAGTATTTTCTCGGAAAAAAACTATTGATTCAATATTTACCAACAATAATAATACGAAAAAGCTAAGCCTACTTGATCTTCAAAGATTAATGCATGTATAATGGAAGTCAAACATATAATTAATATTCGTGTACTTTGCTATTATCCAAGAATCAATAGTGTAAAATTTCAAAGGTTAAAAGTTTAAATTGGAAACTATAATCATCGCACCATAAAACAATCTTTGATGTAATGATTCATACAAGTGTATATCATCATTCTTAACAAATAGGGTTGTCGTTGGAACGATACACAAGAAAAATCTTCAAGTTCCTTGCATCTTAATTAAAGAACAGTGAATGATCGAATCAGTTGAATTCAAGAAATAGTCCGAAGGCAAAGATAATTTAGTGAAACTCTTAATATTACGACTAATAACAGATAAATGATTCAACATTTTGCCTGAGACCATTAAAAATCCTAAATAGTTCTGTTTTGCATAGATAAAATAATTTGAAAAAGGAATGATAATGATAATTTCATTAGCTTTACATATAGATAGATTGAATCAATAGGAATTTTGTTCATTTACCGATGATAAGTTCTATTAAATGTGCAGGATGTTGATTTTGAATAACGATTGAGGATGTCACTTCCGGGTTCTTTAGGCAACAGAATCTTGATATTCTGAATGACGATATATCATTGATTCAGGAAGTGAAATTTTATCTCAATCGAAAAACAATAAATGCAATATGCAAATCAAATACTTGGCTCTTTCCTAGTAAAATGACCTTAATCCCATTATTAGTTACTCATCATTTGCAATTATTACGAGCTTCGCAATAATGTACTTTCCAACAAACTGTTACTTCCGCAATAAATCACATGATTTTTGTATTCGCTCATGTATATAAAGGGTAGTTTTGATTGCTGAAATTATTCAATTCAAAACAAAAAATGTATTTGGCTATTATTCGTCTTTTCATCATCCTAGGTATTGCTCTGGCAATATGTGAGGTGAATTTTTATTTTAATCGAATAATTTAATATTTGACATATTTTTCGTTTCATATAATTAGGCTAGCTATGTTCTATGTCTTCAAAGAGTTCCTATTCATTCATGTGCATCAAGGGGTTGTCCTGTAGTTGGCAATGCTATCACCAGCAAGCGCTATCCATGTGATTGCTTTAAAATCGAGAAAGTTTTGGGTAAAAACCAAAAATGGTATAAGATCGAATTACCTGATGGAAAACATGGCTATGTAACCAATGACCACTGCTCGGGCAGTGTTCCGCAATGTTAATGTTGGCATCGGAAAGCATGTCATTCCTAATATTTGATTTTAACTTTTTTTTGCTAATCAAGATGCTTAATACATGATATTCACTTTCTATTAAATAAAAGAGTATACCTGACAATGTCTACATTTTTCTATTAAATGAATGTGCCATATCTAGATAGAGGAATAAAAAGGAGTATCATATTACATTGTTGTATTTTGCTATATCACGTCTCAAAGAATTACACGTATGATAGTGAGCACTATCAATATAACCAAATAATGATGAATATTTACCATAAAAGTTGTGTTAAATCTGTCTATACATTATATTGTCATTTGTGTGCAAAGCTACATTTGAGCAATGTTGAGATTCTTTTATATTATATTTTTTCTATCGATATCTAATGGTTTACAATCATTTTCCTATGATACAGATCCATTTGGATTTGATTGTTTACATTATTTTTCACTTGAATTATCCTTTACTGGAATAGTCAAATATTGTATTCGTCCAAATAACGACAAAAATTTGACGCCAGTAGTTCATTTTATTAATATATCTGATCAATCTTTTACTTTCAATGAATTATATCATTTGAATGTTACCTCAGATGATATTCTTCGATGGTCGTCATCAATTGATGTTGCTGAACAATATCAATATTATCTCGATCGACCATTTCAATTTAATTTATCAAATGAAACTTTTTTTAATTGTACAAGTCCATGGTTTGGATCTCGATGTCAATATGCATTAGAATTAAATGAAGATGAATTAGTTTGGAATTCATTTGAAATGACTTCAACAGATAATATATTTCATCAAACGTGTTACATTCTATTAGAATGTGATCGCGGTGGTTCATCGATTTGTCTTGATTGGCGTGAGATATGTAATAGTCGAATCGATTGTCTAAATAATGGTATTGATGAAATTGGATGTTTTGATTTAGAAATGAATGAATGTAATGAGAATGAGTACCGATGTCATAATGGATTGTGTATTCCAAAAATCTTTCTGGATGTGGAAGATGCGGAAGCACAATGTTCTGATCGATCGGATGGAACTGTTAAGGCCAGTCATCTCCTGGAATTTTATTATCGACCACATCTATTCGAATACCAAGAATATGTATGTCGACCTGACGAAGGTCAATTTACGTGTGGTGATGGGCAGTGTGTAGAAGATTTTGGTCAATGCCAAAATAATCGACATTTAGCATTAACTCAGTCAATTAGTATTCAAGGAAATTTATCCTATCCATGTTGGATAGTTATGATTTGTCTTATCAAAATCATGAGTAAGATCGAAAATGTAACATGTGATCAGCTCATGCAATCTTCTAAAATCATTGAAGAATTTAAAAATTGTACGTTTCCTCTTGAATTTCCTGTTATTCCTGTACTCTTTGGTCATGTACGATTTTTATATGATTCAAAAGAAATTGACAATATTAATCTAACATTAGCTCTTAAACCTGATTATGTTTGTTATGATGAGCAATTGTGTGATTTTCTCACACCTACATTTTATCATAAAAATTTCACTTGTCGATTTGGGAATCAAACAGGCCTTGACTTCAATGTGGAATTAAGTACATGGAAATCTATCATCGATTTAGTCAAACCATACTTTATTGGTTGTATCACTCAACGTTATCAAAATCTCAGTTCTCACTATTCATCATTATATCATTGTAAGAATTCTTCAAGATATATTTCTAAATATCGAATCGTTGATGGTATACCCGATTGTTTTCTAAAAGATGACGAACAAGCATTTGAATTAAGTTGTTTATTAAATCAAACGCTTCGATTTCAATGTCCAAATGAAAAACAATGTCGTTCACCTATAATTTCAAGAAAAATATGTTCTACTTCGACACAGATAAATTACAATGAAATTTTATTTTATCAAATATGTGATCGTATTCAGAATTTCCCTTTAATATTGATCAATGGCCAATACTACTCAGATGAAACTGATTGTGAACATTGGCAATGTAATAATATTTATACACGATGTGATGGATTTCGAAATTGTCTTACTGGAGAGGATGAAAAGAATTGTACACAACTAATTAAATTAAATCATTTTCTGTTTTGTATTTCACCACAGAATTATACATTTATGTGTTTACCAGCTGATCAAGTTAGTAATGAAATTGTCGATTGTCTTGGAGTATCATTCGATACAGATGAATATTTTCAAATGAATAATATTACTGTGGAAACATACAAATTTCGTTATTGGAATTACACAAAATGTAAAGAAGATGAAAATACTTGTGAAGAACATCAAAATTGTTTTATTTATAGTAATTATCAATTTTGTCTTGATCGTTTAAAATATTATGACTTAAATGATCTTTTCAATGTACAAAACATTGAATGCCAAATCGTCAATACAGGTTATGTATCTTTTTCATTAGATACTGCATTAGTTTATCCAATCTTTCAGACTGTTCCGACTCATTCTATTAAAAACCAGATCATTAACAAAGAGATAGAATTCCCGATTAAAAAAATTACACAGCCAGATGTCTGTAATTATGGTTTATATATGTATCATCGACTTGGAGTCGGCAACTACAGTAGTCTATGTTTTTGTCCACCAAACTATTATGGCGATCAATGTCAGTATCAAAATCAACGTGTTAGTTTAACTCTCGTACTAGCAACGGTCGATCAGCCGATTGTCTATGCCATTATTATTACCTTAATGGAAGATGATAACGATAGACAAGAAATTCATTCGTACCATCAATTTACTTATGAGTCAAAAAAATATTGTGGTCAAACTATAGATATCTATCTATTATATGCAACACGAGGAAAGAATGACACAAAAAACTATAGCATTCGTATTGATGCATTTGATAAGAGTTCATTGACGTATCTATTAAGTTGGTATTTAACTATTCCATTTATTTTTTTACCAGTTAATCGATTGAGTGCTTTTTTAACTATTTCAATATTTCGACCATTCAATTTTAATCATTGTAATCTTCATTGTTATAAAGGTATTTGTATGAAATATCATAATGAAGAACGATTCTTCTGTCAATGTAATTCAGGGTGGTCTGGTGCACAATGTCATATTCCAATCGATTGTAGTATGTGCGCATCAGATTCGATCTGCATTGGTTCGATTCAAAATCGATCAATTTGTGTTTGTCCTCAAGATAAGTTTGGTTCATTTTGTCGTCTCAGACTAATGTGTCCAGTAGGATTTTGCGAAAATAATGGTCGGTGTGTCGTAATCGATGAGAGAATGATTGATGAAAGTTATGTATGTTTTTGTCCGGAACAATTTTCTGGACCAAGATGTGAAGACGTCAATTATAAAATAGAGATTTCGCTTAAGAATATTGAAATTCCATCACACTTACTCGTCTATATCTACAATGAGATTAGTTTTGAAGAATCGATATCAACATTAATTATACTCAAAAAATTGACTATGTTTCAGAACCATGTTATTTTATATTCTCAGCATATGTTCAAAATGATTCTTGTCAAAATTGATAATCGTTATTATTTGGCTGTACTTCAAAAAGACGAATCATCTAATATAACAACATCGATTAATCCTGCACGACGATGTGCTTCAGTTGATGAAGTTTTGAATACTGAATTAGTTTCATTGCCACGAATCCAGCGATTGAAAAGTTATCATATTCCATGTCAACGTGATTTTAATCTACAATGTTTTGTCGATGAATTTTACATGTGTTTGTGCACGGAGGAACATCATAGTAATTGTTTTCCATTAGATCATCAATTGAGTTTTATCTGTGAAGATAATGTTTATTGTGAAAATGGTGGAACATGTTTACAAGATCGACCTATGTGCTTTTATAGTATTCTATGTGTATGTAACGATTGCTTCTTTGGTGATCGATGTCAATTTTATGCGAAAGGTATTGGATTAACATTAGATGATTTATTACGTTATGAAATTCGACCTAATAGTACATTAAATGATCAACCATTGGTAGTTAAATTAAGTGCAACATTTATCATGATTATTTTTCTCGTTGGTTTAATCAATGGTTTTCTTAGTTATTTAGTTTTCCATAATCGTGATTCTCGTAAAGTAGGATCTGGAATTTATCTCCGATTATCATCAATTATTTCTGTTCTGATTGTTACTATGCTAATTATAAAATTCTGGTTTGTGGTCTATAGTTATATGAATCCATTGATCAATCGTAATATTCTTCGAGTTGGATGTTTAGTACTTGAACCTTTACTTCGTCTTTTCTTAAATATGAGTAGTTGGCTTAATACTTGTGTGGCCATAGAAAGAGCAATATCAGTCCTGCAAGGAATTAATTTTAATAAGAAAAGAAGTAGATGTATTGCACGATGGATATGTTGCCTTTTACCATTCATAATTTTGGGTTCAATGAGTTATGAACTCATTTATCGTGATTTATTTGATGATCATGAAGAACGACGTTTTTGGTGTGTACTTCAGTATTCTCAATCAGTTGAAAGATCTACCACAATTATTCAATATTTCCATTTTGTTGTTCCTTGTGCAATAAATTTATTCTCAGCTGTTTATATTATCATAAACATTGCGCGTCAACGAACGACCACTCGAACAAAATTTAATTATAGACAACAACTAGTTAATCAAATCAACGAACACAAACAACTTATAATCAGTTCTATTGTATTAGCTATTTTACTGTTTCCTCGTTTTCTTATTTCATTATTATCAACATGTATTAAACAATCACGAAATCCTTGGTTATATCTTTGTGGTTATTTTGTTTCATTCATTCCATCATCTTTTATCTTTGTAATATTTGTCCTACCATCGATTTTTTACAAGAAGCAATTTAAACAATCGATTATTACTTTGCGACAACGATTTATGAGAATGATAAGACAATAATACTCTCAAATATATACAATTTAATTTATTAGTCTTAACCTTTAATGTGAAAGATTGAAAGTCCGCTTTTCTTATTGTGAAATTTGCCTTTAATTGTTTTTGTTGCTCATATTGAAATAAAACGTTTCTAAAAAATTAACTTTATTTTTAATATTAAGTTTGAGTATGAGTATGAATCGAAAGAGTAGGTATTTACAGCTATACCTACCTTCAAGATATGTCAGTATATAAACTAAAGTAAGAGTTGTTTCAGCATTTACTTTCATAACTAAAATCGACGCTTTCACTTTTATATTAATGTTAGTTAACTGAGTTTAAATAATTTTTTACGGAGGTTACTCGAACAATATGTGATGATAGAAATATGTCTAAAACAATTAAACCATTTGCGTATTCACTTATTGTTCTTTTATATATGTAGATAAAATATTTCATTCGGCAGATTGGTCATTGATGCTTATGATTGCTAAAATTTTCATGATAAAATCTTCTGTATAACTTGATCTACCATGTTTATTAGTACAAGAAATATACTGAAATCTAATAATTTACCAGAAGAATATTAAGTTACAATTTGTTTAAATACTGCAAGTATTGTGTTCTATATTCAAACAATAGGAAACATGATTCTTATTTATAACATTTATGATAATATCCGCTTCACAAATATTATTTAAGAACCAGAGTACTTGTATAAATGAAAAGCAGATACGTTTGAAAGTAAAATTCATGTAGCATATTTTCTTGTTGGAATTATGCAGTAACACTTTTTTTTAATGAAATTGAGAAGTAGGTTAAAATATGAAGTGTCAAAAGAAAATTAATATCATATTCCTTCGCTTATGTATTATTTGAAATAATACCAATAACTAAAAACATTTAGACCTTTTATGACTTGATCTTGTCTTATGAATCTCTTTAGAGAATTGGAAATAATGAAATGACATATCATTTTATCTAATATAATAATAATTGTATCAAGTAGATTAAAATTTTAGATCATTAATGTTTTTCTCTAAGCCTCATCTAATATAAAAACGACAATAAAGTAAAATAATCTGAGTATTCGATTCTTCCTATTTTTTGTTTTCAAAATATAAATTTTCTTTATTAAACAAAGAAAAAAACATCCATAATAATAACAAATAAAGATTTTTAACAGAAATTTAAAAAAATAAAACGAATATTAATTTGACTTAATCAATGCCATCATCTATCATAACACCTTGTACTGTATAAGTTTTAATACAAATATCAATTTGTGAAAAAAGTATTTCTAAACGTCGATCAATTGCAATGAGATGTTCGTTAACAAGAATCATTTGTAATAATTCAGTAGTATTTAAAGAATCTGATACTAATTTTGAAAGACCTTTATTATAAACACGATATAATCGAGCAAACGTCGAATAACGAAAAAAGCAACATTGTCTAATAGGTGCTAAAATCGATAAATCATCAGCATCATATCGTCCGAAACTACGACCATTATCTAAATGCACCAAAGCTGTATTAATACCGAATGCACTAATACGCATCATATGATGACGATCTAAATTGCCTATAAAATACACTAATAAATAATGAAGAACGAAAATATGAAAATAATTTACCAATTAAAAAATCAAACGCAGCTAAATCCATCATATCAAGTAATAAACGATTATGATAATCTTCATCTATCATAACATGTTCATAACAATAATTTTCATTTGTTTCCCATTGAGCAGTTCGAGTTGCACTATATGATCGACGATATGGATGAGAAATTTTTTGCCAATCAACTTCTGGCGGTCTTGGTAATAGAACTTGAACGGAACCTTCTAATTGATCACCTGGTTTACCACAGATAGCATGTGATGTATCACAATAATATGAACAATGACCACGGAAGCACGTATTATTTGCTAAATAAGATATTCAAAAAAAATAATAAATTAAATTTGATTTAAGCATATATACCAGGTGAAATAAAAAATGTTTTAGCTAATTCTTCTGTTGCTTTATCACGAAGATCACTGGTTATATTCAATAATCGTCCAATCAACGGAGGAACACGATTAAAACCAAGTATTCTAAAATAAATATATTTTCAAATAGAAGAAGAAAAATTATAACGCTTACTTATCTACATGAAATGCTGCGATTTCAGCATGATGTCTTTCAATATCACTAAAATAAAAATGATCTGGTTGTGTTTGATAATTGCGAGGAACCCTAAATATAATATTCAATTTTTATAAAAAAAAAAGAAAGAAGAAATTCAACAAACCTGTAAGGTTTTAATAATCCTTGAAAACCATTAGGTAGATTGAGAATAACTTTAATTTGGGTGCCTTGAGACATTTCACCTATGATAAAATAAATATTCAACATATACAAAATCAAAAAAAGTTAGTCGTTCATTTTCATACTTGCTTCAGAGATTTTACCATTTTGTAAATGATTTAAAAGATGTTTGAATTCAGGAGTATTGGGATTATATACATGAGAATTAGTCACCGTTTTGATATATTTAAACCATGTCGTATTTAATCTACTGAAAAAAAAGAGAGAATTTTCTTTAGATAAGATTATTACGAAATAAAATATTCAATAGTTCTTATATAAAAATAAGAAACATCTCAAATGTTAATTAAATGTAAGATAATATCTTAGTTACAAGACAGAAAAAAAATTTTGTTTTTAGTTATTCAGTCATACTCGTCTTTTTTTTGATGTCATAATTATATATGTATTATGAAAATAGAATGTATAATCTATGATGTTTAATGATCGTAAAACGAATCAGATTAGGTTCATATCACATGAATGATTACTATGAACAATTTAATATTCATAAAATATGACATTAATTAAAAAAAAAGCTGTAGAAGTTAATTTTGTAGTGATACACTTTTAGAAATAATATTTTCAGTTGACTTACACCCAGACTTAATTTTACCTGGCGAAAGCCTTCTCATTTCTTTTTTGATAGAAAATTCATGATTAGTCTAATATTCATATATAACGATTATAGATAATATCTGCTTTTCATCAGAAAGAAAACGTATTAATTCGTATATATATATATAGAAAACCTTCGTTTGCGTAATAAAAATAACCTCATTGCATGTTATATTTTTAATTCTGCTGAAAGCATCTATAAAACAAACAAACAGAAAAAAAATGTTGAAATAATAGGAATGTTTCTCTGAATACAACATATTCCATCAAATCGTGTTTTATCTTCTATATAAAAAAAAGTAAACAACTCGAAAAAGGTTTTTTTTCTAATTAACTTGTCTGATCTGTATAATCCTAAAGTAAAATGTAAAAGAAAAGATTGATTGAAATAGATAACCTTGAAATATTAACATACATATTCATTCATTACTATGATATGCATGAATGCATAATATATCTTGTCTCTTAATATACTTAGTATATTCTTACTAGTGATAAGAAGAAAAGAAATAGAGAAACATGTGTATAATGTCATCATCATTAATCATTAGACAAACCGTTACGAAATAAATCATTATTTTTATATAAAAAAATAAGAAATTGTTATATATCATCAAATAAACTCTATCCGACAGACATATTTAACTAACTTACTCTGGTTCATCTTGTGCAAGTCCATCATGCATAATATCAGCTAAATTTACATATTTATCATTTTCATGATCTGCTTTCCATTTCGTTAATGTATAATGTATAAAATGTCTTAGTTGTATTTTATCTTGTTCATTCATAATTTTAGCTGTTGTTGTTATATTAAATTGAAGTTTATGATTTTTTTCTTTCATAGTGACTGAATCAGCTGTATCGACATTCGTCTTTGTATTATTATTATGTGGTGATACTTTTTTTGGAATAAATTTGCCAAAATTCCATGTTGAATTAATAGAATTTGATTTTAGTTGATTATTTCGAGTAGTACGTACTAATTGAAAAAGTTCATGAATACGATGAGAAGTTATATATGATGAATGTTTATTTAATGTATGTGATTGTGATGCTTTTAAATCATAAATATTTGGTTGATCGAGAGCTGATAGAAATGATATAGCAACGGGTGGTTTAGGAACAGATTCTGGAGTTTTTTCGAGTAATTCAAACTCATTCGTTGACCATATTAATACGTGTAGTGTAATAAAGACAATAACGAATATTGTTATACTCAACAAGATTGAGGAGCGTAAGCGAAGACGTAAGTACCGCATTCATTCATCACCCAAGACTGATGATTTGACGTGTTCTTTTCTTAAAGATAGAAAAAAAAAATGTGTTAATAAAAATTATTCTTTTTTTCTTCCAGTTTCTTTAATTCTCTACCTCATTTGCATTTTATTCTAATGACACTGCCTACATTCAAGTGAGTTAATAATTGTCCGCTTCACTACTCTTTTAATACACAATTATCTACTTAATAATTTGTTATGAATGATAGAAAATATAGTCCTAACACGCCTGATCTCAATTGACCTTCTTCATATTTTTGTCTCAAATAAATACTATAGGGAAAAAAGAAACAAAGAAGAAGAACAATAATAAATAAAATAGAAATGATATATACTATATTAATATCCGTCTTTATGACAACTGTTACCCGGAAACATATTGCAAACTCAATTTTTTTTTTCGAAAGAATATACTTGTATATTTCGAGAGGAAAATTTATTCGCATTTTCTTACTTACTCTTCTAATCATAAACTGAAGAATGCTAGATACGATTTGCTATTCTTTTCGTTCTTTTGTATTCTACAAATCATATAGGAGTGTTCTATACTATATATTATAAGCAAGATTCATTCAAACACAATTAAATTTATCAGCGTGCGAAAAAAAACCTAGCGCTTGCTAAATAGAAGAAGAAAAAATATATGTCATCTTCGGTTGTGCTACAGAGAAAAAAAATGTTTCTGGATAGACGACTGTCATAAGCTGTTTTTTCTTCTTCTCTTTAGCCGAAGAAAATGTGCACATGTATAAGCTATAAGGTAAATTATAAAAGAACAGCAAGAAAAATTTCTACTTATTTACATATAATATACATTCGTACAGCAGGGAGTTGACTACAAAAAACGAGATTACACACAAAAAGAACGAATGATGACATTTCGACTACTGGAAGATAAAGATAAGAACGCAATGGTAAAGATCATTCATCACGTATTCTTTTCTATTTGTAATGATTGGTGCCTATCCTTGAGAACGAAAATGAAACAAAAAAAAGGCGTTTGATATTTGTATAGAATCCTTACAAATAGTTTATTTGCTAATAAAAATTCAAACTGAATAAAATGTTTAAAAAAACACTCAACAACGACAATGACAGTTATGTTAAAATAACTTTCTAAAGAAAAAAAAAGAAGATCGGCTTATCTTTGTCGTACTGAATTTGCTAATTTTATAATAACAAAATTAATGTCTCATAAGATTTGTTAGATGCGGAGAACCACTTAATAAGACTGACTTCATTTATTAAATTTCTTTTTTTTATTCAAATAGAATAAATATAAAAATCTAATGTAAATAGTTGCATCTTCAATCAATCTATATTTTTATAATATATGGACTATAAATTGATTGTATTTTAATTATTCAGAAATCGAATAATCTCTAGGGAAATTGAATTTTCGTTAAACCAATTTCTTATATATATATAAGAAAGAAAAATTACTATTATAATCAAATCATAAGTTCTATTCTACTACATCATTATTACTATTTGTTTTTGCAAATAATTATATATATGAACCACAAATAATTTATGAAGAATAACAAGTACAACATTTTGAAATTATACTTTGTTAATAATTGATTAGCTACACTATGTACATGCCTATAATCTTTTCCGTAGGGAAAATAAATATAGTCTAGCACGAAACGAACTATTATCATGTTTCCTTAACGAACTGGGTGTTTGAGTACATGAAATAAGAGGAGAATGTTTGATGCATAGCAACAATAAAGATGATTTTAAATGATTTTTGTATGTAAAAGTTTAAACTTGAGATTTTAACTGAGTTCAATAATTTGAAATAAATTTTTGAAAGGATGACTCTTTCTTTTCTTCTATCGAACTAATATACCGTGATAAAAAAATAGAAAAGTAATTTGATATTTTCTTCTACTCAATTATATATATTCATTCATATTCAAGTTTATTTATTAACGCAATATTTAAATACAAAAAGGTTATGATTTAGCGGTTATCAGAGGTGGCGCGAGTCAGTCAACATTGGGGACAGGTGTACCGAAATGTTTTTGAATTTCTGGGGGATTTAGCATCATCTTTGGTAAAAAACTTAAGAAGATTTGCCGATTTTATTGAGCAAAAAATAGAAAGTTTTGAAGATTAAGGGGGTATTATACCCCCGATACCTCCCCTGATCGCGCCACCCCTGGCGATTATTAAGATTAAATCCTACTTTGACATATTTACTGTAGACGTTTACATTTATATGCCAACTGTTAACAGCTATCAGAAGATATTTATCATCTGAAGAATAAAAGACAGTCATGTATATATACACAGATGTGTTATGATTCTAGTAGATACGCTATAATAACAGAAGTTACCAAACTAGATGTTTCAAACTATCTAACAGACAAAACTTTCTAAACAGTTAATAGTTTCTTCATAGGAATATATAAGATATTATACAGCTCATTGCATTAATTTCGTCAGCCCAATATGTACAACTAGATGCATTATCTTTTTATATATATTTCAGCTTAATTTTCAAGGACGAAAATGTGTCATTATAGACAAGAAAAGAAAGAACAATCATATGTAAAAGTACCATTTAATGATTCATTTTCTTTACACAATGAAAAGATAAAAAAAAGCAATTTGTTTTATATTATTATTTTTTTCTTTCTTTTCTATAACGATACATTTTAGCACTTAAAAATAAATATTGAAGTGCGTGTAAATAAATAGTAAGATCGGTGATATATTGTAGACTGGCTAGAAATTGAAGCTGATGAAAGAAGACTCTGATAAGAAGACATATAATAGCTTTAATATAACATCTAGGAAGAACTACGATTGCCTAGTATATCGCATACATCTAAGTATGTTTCTAATAAAAAAAACAATTGGCTATTTGAAAGATTTCATTCGTAAAGAATTATTCCTTTACTATTTTATTATCATTCTTACAGCTGTGCATAACAGCACAAAAATATACTCTGCATAACTTAACAAAGAACGCTATACAGCTGATTTCTTTCTGACAATAACACCCGTGAATATATTTTAATATAAACACATACTTTCATCGAGCACCTGATACTATGCTACTTAGTTTTGTTATTCTTCATTCTGTATTCAGACAAAAGAGCTATCTAACGTCTATATGCGATTAAGAATTGAATAGGTTGAAAAGCATATCATAAAATAAAGTAATATTCTGTAAAAGTGGTCTTAGTTTTATACTCGCTCTTGTACAATGATCATCAAAGATTTATGATCTACATGTCTATTGAATATTATATGTATCTGAATATTTCTCGTTTTCTAAAAGTTAAAATATTATATATAGTATCTTATTCTAAATACATACTGAATTTTATTGATTATAAATTGGTTGAATCGATTTTATGTAAATTATTATAAATAAAGTTATTCGATATGATATTTTATCATATTCATTATTTATTTCCATTCGATTCACCGGATGATGTTGACAATGTCGTGGAGATAAATATTTGATATTGATGAGGACAATAAATGTAAGAATTGAAGAATGTTTTTATTGAAAATATGATAAATTTTGCGTTTTGATAATCTAAACCATCATTGTCAAGAAAAAATTATTATATATATAACTATACATACTATATTAAGAATAGAAACTAAGTCTATATCTCTGAATGATAGTTGACGTGGATAATGAGACAATATATATTGATGATAAGGTCATATAGTTTGCTGCTATTAGCTATTGATACCTTGAAAAGTAACATGTGCTCTTGCCTTTTGTTATTGATAAAGAAACAAAATCGCAAAAAGAGAAAGAAGAAGAAGAAGAAGACGAGAAAAAGTATACGCGTAAAGTGATCTAAAAGCAATTTTACCCAGAAAAAATTGAATACCTCTATTACAATTCGATTAAACGGATTTATTTATTTTACCAAGAATAGAGATATGTTCACACTCTAAATTTATACAAACAAGATTAGTGAGAATCCATACTCATTATATTGTTCTTTCCTACATGTTAATACTTAACAAAGATTCTTACTAGCGTTATTTGTATGAACGATGAAAAAATAAATTCGTTTAATCGAATTCTAATAAAAATATTCGATCTTTTGTCGGTATAGTGATTTATGGACTACTCTACGTGTACACCTTTTTTCTTCTTCTTCTCTCGCTCTTTTTTATTCTTCTTTTTCTGTATATATAACAAATGACAAGAGAGCGTGTCTTTTCAAGGCATTAACAGCTGATAGTAATAAATTATTTGACCTCATCAACAATAAATACTATCTCGTTAGTCACGTCAACTATCGTTCAAAGATATTGGCTTAGTCTCTCTCTATCCTAACATAGTTATATATAATAATTTTTTCTTGACAATGATGACTCAAATCATACTTCGATTTTCATCTGATTATGTTCGTCCGAGCTATTTTAATCCTTATATTTATAGACTTCTAGGGATTTATGTATCTTTTCTTCTTACAACGCAGCATAATAGTTTGATACCCATAGACAATGAACTATCCAGAAATAATTCATATAATTGATCGACAAAGATCTTGCAGTTATTATCAAGACATAATAGAATTCTTTTGTTCTAATATATATCGTACATAAGCTTCAATTTGATAATGATTAAAAAGTGTATTCAGTAAGAACCGATTCATGTATTTGGATATTCTTCATATATTTTGATAAATATTTTTGGCTATTGTTGTTCCAGTGTAGGATTAGAATGATCCTATAAATCATTTGTTTCCATCCGTCTTTTTAAAAGTTCCTATTCTTTATGATAAATAATAAATTTTGATTTGTTTGAGTTTAATAATTGATGCCAATTGTTTGCATAAGTAAACAAATAGTACATACTCACATAAAGAATAAACAAATACAAGTTATTTCCCAATGATGTTGCAATAATCTACTTGTAGCTCATTTGCTTCGTATATAAAGGCTAAGGCTTTAGAAATAAATTTATTTTTTTATTGAAAATCAATATATAATTGGACTATACACAATGACTAAAAAATCAAATAAATCGACAGATTTAGATCTTGCTTTTATTATTGATGCTACTGGAAGCATGTTCATACCAACAATTGTTTCTACTACTATTAAACCTGTAAATATGCGAACACAAATATCAAATATAAGTTTAGCAGATGATGGATTACTTGATGTAATTCAAGCACAAAGACTTGTTCGTAAATATATTGCTCGTAATAAACTTGAATCAACTTGAGTCAATGCTTTCTTCTCGTTACATTTTATATAACTTATTCATGTTATAGTTTTTAATAGATTCTACTTTTCACTCATTTATCTGAACACCCGAGAACATTCTCTCACGTCAGTATTACTGGAAATTACTTGCATCAATAGTCTTCTATTACCGTAGTAAGTTATATGTATTTATTCTCGTCACAAAATAGTATTTCTACTTGAGAGTTATTCGTCAACTAAATTTTAAAAGCTATTCATAAGAGGGAGCCACAGATAGCAACTGTGCTTATTAATAGTTCCATTTTTCATTGTTTAAAGTTATAAAAGGATATAGACATAATTGTTAGAAGTGTTTTGTATATCTAAGCATTGCTTTTAAGATTTATTATAAAATATGACTGATATATAATAGAGAATGATATATTTACATTGAACCAATAGCAAGTCGATATTGAAACATACTGACTCATCTAACGAAATAAGTTTATACTATTTTTAAAAAACAGATTGAACTTTCTTAAAAGTTTTATATTTCTTTTTACATCATAATTCTAAATTTTGTATCTAATTGTACTGATATATGTATATATCCGCCGGGAAGACTCAAATTAAAGTATAATGTTAAATTTCTATTGCATCAACGGATGCGAAATGTAATATTATCCTAAGAAATATAGAATAAGACGTTAGAATATATTTATTTTATTTAAGATGGGTACTACCGATGAAAAACACTTAGAATTAATTGAAACAATATTCAATCGTTTTTTAATTCAAACTCAATCTGATAATCCTCAATTATCTCGTGATTATTTCGAACGATTTACTCAATTATTAAATCAAACTTTTCAAAAATATCCACAATTAAAATCATCAATTGAAACAATTATTTTATCAATTATTCTACCTTTTCATTCATCAAATAATGTTACATTTGAATATCAACTACGTTTAATACGTTTTTCATTACGTCAACATTTACATATTTTAGAATTGAATAAAAATGATTTCCTTAATAGACTTTGTTATCATTCACTTTTAAATTATTCAAGTATTGTTCGACATTTATCATTACAAATAGCTATTCTCATTTATGAACATGATCTTTATCAATCATTTGATGAACAATTTTTTACACATATTATTAAAATATTTTCACCAGATCCAAATCTTTATGTACGAAACACATTGGCACAGTTTTTAGCTCTCTATCTTTCTAAACATGATCAATATCAATTATTCGATCAAATTCAAAAACATTCATTAAATTCAGATCTTATTTATCATATTCTAATACTTTTGGATCAAGACAAACAACAATTATTAATTAAAGAATTAAATATTTATGAAAATTTGTCAGATACTACAGCAATACGTGCTTTTGTATTAAAAACAGCGAAATATGTGTTAAATGAAGATCAACTTGTCTTTTATTTAAATCGTATTTTAGAAAAATCCTTATCTGATTATGTTCATATGCTTTTATCGATTATTTCATCACGTTATGAATATCAACAGCCAATTATTAAATTAAATGCTTGTCTCAAAGCACTTTTTCTCTATATGCAAGAAACAGAAATTGAAGAAATCGATGAACACGAACAAAATCGTAAGTTCTATTACTTAAGTTAGAGACCAGAGGACATTGATTTATCTTCATTTCATCATTAGGATTAGAATTTAATTTAAACCCACTTTAGTATCTGAATATAACAATATTTTCAGATACAAACTCAAATTTTTACCTACGGAGACTTCAGTTTTCACCTATAATGTTCGAAACCTTTGATCAACTCGAGTCTATTTAAGTTTGACAATTCAATAATAGTCTTATTTTTATAGTTTTGTACTACTAACGACAACCCATAGGATCACTAATACCAAGATATGAGTATAGTCAAAAGAAAGTTTTCTATTTAATCGATTCTGATCTTCGTTTTGGCATAATATGATGTACGTCTGTTTCCTTGAAGATGCAATACATCACATAGCATTTTTGTTCAGTTTAACCCTGTAATTAGAAGAAAATAACATTGTAGTTCATCTTTCGTGAGATTTCAGCAATAGATATGGTGTCCGTTGAGTGAAAAAAAATGCGCGAAAGTCACAACTGCGAAACACTTTTCGTCCATATCCTCATCAAGAAAAATCATTTCGCTGAATTGCCTTTCGCTCATTTGCCTCCATATCATTTCCGTTTGATTAATATGCTTTTTGTATATAGTTGCAGTTGATCAAGAAGATGAATTCGGTGAATTAACAGAATATATCTGCTGTCATTTATATGAACGAAATATTGAAGCAATGGATCTTGCATCAATTGTTCTTGATGCTATTCAACCATTGACATCAAATTCTGAATCATTTCTTTATAAACTTGATTTTTATTCTTCAACAATTGTTAAAATGTTAAATGGAGAAAATAATCATGATAAAAATTTTGCACAATTAATCAATTGCTTTGGAAAACTACAACAATTTAAGTTATTAAACAATAATCTAGATGATATTATTATTGAACATATTAAAAATAAAACTAGAACAACACTTGTTTATCAAGCATTATTTAATTTAATACTTAATACACCAAATAGAATATATTATCTTGAATCACTTTATACGATTATAGAAAAACTTCTTTTTCAAGATACAGATAAATTATTACAATGGGATAATAAAGATTCTATTCTTCATTTTTTTATACAATTAATAAAAACAACAACAAACATATCCAAACATGATAAATATCCTTCTTGGTTTAACAATGAATTCCTTCAACGTATTATTGAAAAATTTGTTCATAATAATAATGAATATATTCAAGGAAGTCTTATTGATTTTCTTGCAACACTTGTGGAATATGATTTACTCTCACCATTAGATAATTATTTAACATCAAATTTTATTCAACTTACAGAATATTCTCTTGGTGATGTTGTTCGTTGTGCACTTGCTCATGCATGGTATATTATATTGACTAAAGCAAATAATAATGATTGTTCAATTAATCAATATGAATTTTCATTTGGAAACACTATTAATCGTGAATCATTATCAACAATTGTTATTGCTCAAATACCTTTGTTAATTGGTGATGGTGGACATGAAACAGAAATACAATGTCTTCATTTAATAGAATTTATTGGAGGAAAAACAAAAGAATTAGAAAATGTACTTGATTTTCTTATCAGTGATGGTTGTTCGAATGAAATTAAAGAGAAAGCACGTCAATTATTGTCGGTAGAAAATAACAAAACTACTGAAAAGAAATCTAATGAAATATTAGAAGATGAACTTTCATCAATTCTTCATTGGTTAGAACATCCCGATGAACATATGATACTTGATTGTGATTAATATAAACTTGTTTCTTTTTTTTAAATATATTTTACCTACATCTAACTTGAAAAAATACAAAAACATTTGATAACCAAATAAAATCAAATACTAATGGATTCTTCTTAAATATCAGACAGAATATATTTTACTGTTGAAAAATTTTTGTTTGGCATAGATATAGATCATAGGTTCTTCGAGTTTTGATCAAATGAAATATATAGTAAATGATTAACTATTTATGATAACGGACAGAGATGATAAAGCTTACGTTCTTGCTTTCAAGAGATCTTAGTCTTCTATGTTAATAATATTGAATCAGAAATAGTTCATCTGTTGATAGTCAATATTAATAATCAAAATTAAGTATATTCAATGGCAGTAGGTATTGTATAAGAGTGATACATAAAAACAGATATTAGGTGAACTGACGACCGCCATCCCCTCGAAAATAGATACTTCGCCAAATACTGAAAACAGGTAGAACACTATCGGTTTCTCTCCTAAAAAATAATACTACTTTCCACTTTTTTCTTATAAACCGCCACCCCCTTCATAGAAATTTTGAATTCGCCCCTGCTATTTCATTGAGGTCTACCACTCTATACTTATAACGCTGAACGCTTCAGAATAACGTTTCAAATTTTTTCTTGATATAAACGAATTCGAATTTGTGAAACAGTTTCTTACTTGTGTAATAATCTGTGACGTTATCGATAAACAAGCAAAGATAAGTCTTTATCATCAAAATTCTCAATGCATGCCTTTGTATAAAATAAATATCGATAACGGATTTCTATACTTCATTCAAGTTGCCATAAATTTTGATATATTATTTTTTGTTCCGTAATATGATTTATTCGTGTGAGACTTTCTTATGTATGTATATATATGTAAAATGAATCAAAGAAAAATGATAAGAAACACAAGAAAAAAAGTAATATTCAATTCTTTTTTCTCTTTCACTATAGATGTGTCATGTTTTTTTTCTCAAATAATGTTTGAAAGACTATTGCACATAAGATAGGCAAAATAGAAAACAAAAAAAGAAATTCTAGAATACAAATATGAAAACAAAAATATGTTCACAATTCAAAAGAAAAGATAATAATAATGCAACTCGTGTTTATCTGGAAACTATACATACAAAGCTAGAAAAAAAATCCGGACAATATATTATTTAATTTGTCTGTTCACCTCGACAGATCGGGCATCGTGTTGATGTCTAAAACAAAATTCTATATATATATTTAATAAAATTATCAATCGGAAATTTACCTTGAGCCATGGATTGATACATTCACTATGAAAGTAATGTTTACAACGTAAACGTTTAAGTTCTTCTCCATTAATATATTCACTTAAACATACAGCACATTTATCATCAATTTTAATATTTTTACATGTTTTTGAATAAATTATTGTTGGTAATCGTTCAAGTTCACTGTCAGTTAAACCAACAACTGGTGTTTCATCAGGCATAATTAAATCGAAAATATCCTATAGATATATATACTCATATTGTTTTAAACAAATTGAAAGAAAAAGCAATCTTACACTAAATTGAATATTAAATGTAGATGGTACAGAAAATATTTCATGACTAGGTGACATCCATGCATAAGCAATCAAATCAATTGATGCTGATGTTGGAGGATGATGATGATGATATTGTATATGATTATTATTGTATGATGCTGCATGTGCATCAATAATACGACTAAAGAATAGAAAAAATTATTTTTTCACAAATTAAAATAAAAAATATTATATCTTTACTGAAGTAAATTATTAAGAAGAAACGATGATGAAGGTCGTTGATGTATATGAGTAGACATTGATGTTTGATGAAATATTGGAGGATGATATAATGTAGGTTCAAATGTCATTGCATTTCGATGATGATAAGTATTCGATGCTGAAGAAGAAGAAGAAGAAGGCATTGATTGACGATAGGATGTAGCGACAGGTGGTGATTGATGATGAGGTTGAACAGAACGATTATATGATTCATTATTAATTGATCGTGAAAATGAAGGAGTATGATGTGATGTAGGATTAGCAGATCGATGATTTCTAAAGAATGAAGCTTAAAAAAATATTACTTGACGATTAAGTCTTACGAATATGGTTGATAATGAGGATGATATTCATTTTCATTGTTTCTTGAACGTTTTCGTTCATGTTGATGACGATGCTGCTGATGATGATGGTGATGATATGATTGAGAATTTGTTGAATTATTTGTAGTTGATGAACGTTGACGTTTTATATGATTATTATTATGATGAGATGTTGATCCATGATGATGATCTTCCCAATCACCATCAAACCATGGTGGATGACGAGTAAATGATGCTGCAGATGGATTTTCAAAACGATAATTTGGTGTCGTTGCTGAAGCCTTTTAAAAATGAAATTTATTTAGGGAATTGTTTGATCTATGAAAAGACTTTGTCTTACTGTAATACGACTAAAAGGTAATGATGAATGATGATGATTATTTATTTCTCGGTGAGGTGGATATTGAAAATAAGAAAAATTATTCTGTGACTGTGATGATTGACGATATCGTCTAGATGAATTATCTGATGAAGGATATTCATGAGTTGGAATAAATGAACGATTAGAATATTGACGAGCCATGATGCTTACAAGAAATATGAACTTTCTCGTATATGCCTTTTGATCTAACTGAAGAAGAAAGATAAATTCCACGTGTTTTCAGTGATTCCTATTGATCCAATTGGAATCATGCAGTTAATATCTTATGAACAAAACAAGCTAGTGACATCTGATAAATTATCTTTACTTTTTGAACAAAAAGAAAAAGTTTACAATCTGATTCTTATGATAACTATTTATTTAATTAAAATATTTCAATCATAGGATAGAACATCAAAATCAAGAAAGAAAAACGAAATTGATATTATGTTGATAGATTTGGTGATTCGTCATCTTGATTTGATGATATTGAACAACTTTTATCCATTTGACATGAATCTAAGAGATAGATAATTTTTTAAAAAGAATTTCAAATATAATTGTAATCCTATACCTGTGCCACAGCAAATTCCATTCGCAGCACATCGACCATTAGGTACTGCTGAACAAACTGCACTCTTGATAGTACATGGAACAGGACTACGATTTTCACTTGTACATTGATGAATGTCAGATGGATGTCCAATACGACAACTTAAACTTGTACAACAAATTGATGGTCCAAAACATTGACCATTGAATCCACAACTTGGACACTGAAATAAATGCAAAAAAAAAAGAAAAAATAAGATATGAAAACTATTAGAATAATTATTAACTTCATGCTTATGATGATTATTGTTAAGAAGTAAACTTCGTTTGCCACCAATAGGACAATTTGTAATAAAACATGCGGAAGTTAATTGTATAAGAACAGCAGATAGGATAAATAATGTCGATTGATTCATGATCTATAAACTCGTATCTTATATATATCTGATTCATACATTTGAACAACTTACTTTGCTTGTATCAACTATCACAAATTTGAATCAGTATAATAGAATTGAAGTATGGTAAAGATTGAGCATATAGTTTTAAAAGAAATATAAGACTAGTAGGAGGCGAAGATGAGAGAATAAATAGTGATAAAAAAAGAATGATACAATTATCACATAAAAAGCGTTAACTAATGAATTGCAAGTCACACATTTAATCAAATATTAAATGACGACATACGAAAATCTTAATTTTCACTTTAAATTAACAGTTCTAAATTGTGCGTAAGAATAATTATTTCTATTGCGTAGTTCTTTTTTTAAATATCCTACACTATTAAAATACAGTTGATACAAAAAAAAGTAATATGATTATAAAATAAATAGAAAAAAAGAAAATTGTTCGTTTTATATTAACTGAAATAGTATATTATTTACAATTGTCTATCGTATCTTCACCAAGTAAATGACATAATTCACTTAAACGTTGTTGTATTGCAGGAACACCAGCTAATTGTGCTTCAAGACGTTCTTTTTCACCTTTAAGAGTTAAACGTTTTTCTGTATTAAGAACTTCAAATGTCCATTGACCTTCACCATTAAATTGAAGTAAATGTGTATGATAAGCCCTAAAAAATATTTACAAACACTAACAACAAAATATAACTTTTCTTACCAAAGAGAAGGTCGATGTGTAATTGTCAACAGAGAAATACCAAGTTGTTTTGCTCGTTCATAAATTTTTCCTTCGACATCAATCGATACAGCACTTGTACATTCATCAAGTAAAGCATATTTAGGTTTATGATAAAACATACGAGCTAAACCAAGACGTTGTTTTTCACCACCAGAAAGAATATCTTTCCAATCACGTTCAGCATTTAAACCACCTTCACGTTGTACAATATATTGTAATTCAACATAATGTAACATTTCCATTAATTGATCATCATTAGCAAATGTTTGATCGATTGTATGTGGATAAATTATTTGATCACGTAAGGTACCTGGACACATGTATGGTTTCTGTGGAATGAGAAAGAAATTTGATGGATTTGGTCGATAAAGACGACCCGAATAGATTGGCCATAAACCTCGAATAAGTCGAAAGAATGAAGATTTACCACAACCATTGGGACCTGTGATAAGAACATGCATAGTTGGTATGATCTAATTAGAAAAATACAAAATATGTCATATATATGATTATTTACAAAAAAGTTTTACTTTCAATGAAAGACTTTCAACAATAATATCACCATTTGGTGTAATAATTGGTACATTTTCAACGATTATATTTTCATCTGATTCAATAATTTGCCCTTCTATTTATAAGAATAAAAAAACTATTTATTTAATTTTATTTAATCAAATAATATTTAACCTGCTTGTTGATTTAACATAACTTTTCGTTTCATATCTATCGATGTATGATCATCGATTGTCATAGAAATTCGTCGATATCGTTCATTTGCACACTCATCAAATACATGAAGCATTGTATAAACTCGATTTGTACGTCCTGCTAATTCTGCAATCTAAAAGAAATTTTATTTCTCAAAAAAAAAAAGTGAATAAACTCAACCTTACTTCTTTATATGATGATATAATACGTTCTACTGCATCAGCACCCGAAGATAATAAATTTTTACTAACTGTAAACTCTTGTGTACGTGTACTTATACCAAGTGGATCTCCAATTGGATCTATTACACAAAGAACATTTCGAGTTTTACTTTACATACATATGAATTACCATCTGTTGTTGGTGGTCCATCATACGATAGAAGTGGTATAGCAATAAATATCATTCCACCTAAATACAAGATTTTAGAATGAATAAATAAATTCTCTGAAAAGTTATTTTTCAAAATAAAAAATATTAAATCCATTTTCTATGTATATTTACATGAATGCCAAAAATATTTCATAAGAAATTGTTCTAACATGATGAACCATAATTTCTTTTTAATGATTAAATTAGTTTGTTCTCGTAATTGATTATATAATTTTAATATCCAATTTTTTTCTACCTATACATAATCTTGTGAATTTAAAAAGCTCGATTGATCGATTTTACATACTTCATGACCATCAAAAAATGCAATTTCTTCAGCATTTGCAATAATTCTTGTATGTGCAAAACGAAGTAAACCTCGTCGTTTCGCTTCTTCCGAAACAAGTCTACCAAATCGTGGCGAAAGTTTTCGTAGAGCCCAAAATGTTAAAAAAATAACCATAATTGTTAAAATAGGTACTTCTATTACAAGAAAAAATGGCGTGAAATAATAATATAAATATTATCTTAATTTTACCTCTAAGACCTCGTGCAGTTTTTTTCTGTTGAACCATTCTAACAAGTGTCCATGTTATGATCGCAACATCCAAAAATGGTTTTGTTAATTGAGAAAACAGATGTGTCAGTGTAGATGCAAATGTTTCGATATCATCTGTTAGATTTTGATCTGGTGTAAGTAAACGACTATCTAAATTCGATACACGAAAATAGGTTTGGTTCTATAGATAAAAAATTATAGAACTACATGAAATATAGAAAAATATCTTACACGAAAATATGAGTCGTAAGCATAACGAGTTAATTTTGTACGAAAAGCTAATGCCAGTTTTGATTCAGTATATCGAATTAAACTATTGATAAAACTCGATGGAACAGCGACAGTAAGAAAAATACAAATTGTACGAATAAAATCACGTAGATTTCGTTGTACTAATGATTTTACAATAGCACCTTCAAGACGTGCAATATAAATGGAAAGAAATGTTCGTGAAATAAGTGTAGTTACATGTGTAATTAGTAAAAAAAATGCATCACTTCCAAAACGTGGATTAAATATTCGAATAATTACTAAAAGTTGATTTAAAAATCGTTTATTAACTGAAATACCAGATGATGATGATGATGAAGAAGGAATATTTATTAGAGATCCTTGTGTAACTGATGTTTGCCGTGTTTTACGTAGAAGATATCGACGATAACGACGAAGTAGATAAATAATTAAAGTAAATGATGATGAAACAAACAAGATCTTTACTCGACGAGACATTTATAAGTCGGTGACTATAATTATTCTATGCAGTAGTGAGTAATTATCAATCAGCTGATTTATTAACAACCAATGAATGAAAACCAACCAACCGTGAAAATATTTTTTTGTATCGTTTTCATAAGATGTCATACTATTGAACAGTTGAAAACAAATAAAAAGACCGCCAAAGTATTTTTTTATGTTCATATGTCTATAGATGATTTTGATATTACTAAAACGACGGATATTATTCGAAAAATAATTGAAGAGATTCTCAATTCAAATCAATATCGATTAGAACTTATTGATAAATGGACTCGACAAATTGTTGATTCATGTCAACGATCATTGTTTGAAATTCAAGATTCATTTAAAACAATTATTACTGCAATGATTATTCCTAAAACAAATGAAAATATTCATATGAGTAATGCTTGTTTATGGGATTTTGCAGTTGATGGAAGTACAATTATACAGTCTGTGAACAAATTTTTATAAAGAAAAAAAAATATTATACAAGCTTATATTTTAGATGGGAAAATGATTCGATGTAAGATATGAAATACAAAAAGATATCTCTTTATGTTATTATAATTATGTTTTTCAAGGTATTGTGTTGTATCGGCATTTGCATTATCATCATCATCGATTACTACTCAATTGACTATTACTTGAAAGTATACGTTGATTAATGGATTATACCAAGGAATATGATATATAATGTATACGATTCCAGTTTTGCGCATGATAAAAATAAAATACTAACACGTTTCTCTTTCTTCGTGCTTCTTTTATGGCATTTTTATTTTATCAGTTCAAGGTATGTTTATTGCGATGTTGTTTTCTTTTCATAGCATACATTCACGTTCTACTTATTAATTCTCGGACTATAAATACAGTGTGTGAAAACGCTTTGTATCAGTGTCTTTTGGTTCGAATATACAATACATACAATTTTTTCACTCCAGAACAATTTTTATGGTTTATTATTCACGGTGTGTCTTTATTTAGAATACAGATTTATATGAACGTGTGCTTCTCTCTTGGTTTTTGGGTGCAACGAGAACTATAATCATTGTAAGTAATCTTACAAAAAATATGTATCAATTAGATATACTTCAATTTTCAAATGGAATTGTTTCAATCTGATTTTATCATCATTATTTATCGGCGAATCAAGAAATTTTTTTGATTACAATTGATAATCTTTCACAAAGCTGCAAAAAGTCAACGTTTTGTTATAACACATAAGTTTATAATAGATATGATATTGGATTATTTATGGCATCGTTAAATATTATAATCAATTGATACAAGAAATATTCAGAAACTTCATGTTAAATTTACCTCAGTTTTATTCAATGTTCTTACTGTCTAAATTTTCTTTTAGTTAAACTAGAAAAAATTGCTTAAATACTTAAGATAAAAGGATTTTTTTGTATAGGATAATTGTCTTACATACATATACTAAATGCCATTGTATTTTAGTTAGTTAGTTTGGCTTAATCGATCATTAGGTAAATGCTTTCTTCATATGACTTTCTTATCTAAAGAATGATTAAAATATACAATGAAAAATTCTATTGCTTTCTTATATGACTACATTCTAATTTAAATTGCATCAAAATAACAGTATTGACATATATATATCTTGTATAATTTTCAAGAATGATTTAAATCAGCTCTCAATAAATAACATTGTATTCATCAGCTCACTGTCGAATTGATATGTATGATTCTGATTCAATCTCTTGATATAAAAACAATTAGGAAACATAGATGTGAATCTATTGTTTCTGTCAATCGTTATCTAATGATCTCTCAAACATTTCATAAGATTGGAATAAAACGGAAGTGACCATTTTGAAATATAACAGATCTAAGAAATATTTCTGTTTCTTATCAATTCAAAAATGAAAATGAATACAAATTTGATTTGATAATACTGACACAAAAAAACAACAATTTGTGTAATTTATAATTTAAAAGAAAAATGATAATAATTAACATTGATGTATCAAGAATTATAAGATAAGAGAATAAAAAGAAGTAGCTACATAGACAAATATATCATAAGTGTTGAGATAAAAGAAAATTTTCCCATGCAATGCTGATGTTTCTTTCAACTCTGGCTACTCGAAAAGTTGAATTCATGCTTTAAAATAAAACTACCATTACTCATGGCTAATTGATTATATTATAGTAGTGTAACTTATCTAAAGTCTCATAAATTCAATAGACATTAATAATTGTTCATATTTGTATGATTTGTTTTTCTTTCTTCATTCAAAGAAAATTACATTTGTATATCATGATTAGAAATAAAAAAAAAAGAAGAAGAAGAAGAAATGTGTGAGAATATATATAGACATGTTCTCTTATTCGTTTATCACCACCATTCAGAAGATGAGCAGAAAAAAAAAGATACTCATTTCATTTTCTTTCACTTGCCATGACAAGATATACATATGATGATTTGGTTCTATTCTAGTTGTTAACAAGACAGACATAAGCAATCAATGGCAAAAGAAGAATCACCAATTTTTCAAGATATATCTTTCAATTCAACCGCAATAAAATTAGAGAATAATGAAAACAGTCTTCTATCAATAGATATTACTGATATTGATAGTAAGTTTCACTTTGAATTGGATATGTATATAAATTTTATAAAAAAAAAACTTCTATCATCATCTAGTTCCAAGTGATCTAAATCATATTTTTCCTTCATTTGATCTATTTTCCGAAGAAAAAGAAACAATATCTTTTGATGAATTATTATCAAGTTCTAGTTTTGATATTCCACCGAGTAAGTGTGAATAACTGTAACTGTACTATAGTGTAATTCTACTATGAATTTATTTAGGTATGTCTGATTTATCATCAATTTATACCGATACAAAATCACAGCAATATATTGTTCAAGTCAAATCTGTAAGTTTAATATATGCTGATCTTTCATTCGTTACTGAATAATTATATATTATTTAGCCACCAATGGATTTTAAATGTCAATCTGATATTTCACTTTCATTTATTAATCCACCTGAACCATACTATCATGTACGTTATCTAAGTGAAATTACAAATACACCGCTCAATGGAAATTTTGTGAATACAAGAATAAAAACAAAGAAAAATGTTTCAGGACGATATCTTAAAGGAATGCATGGTCGATATGTTACTGTTGCGGTATGTAAAATAGAAATCTACTAGTTTTAACTATGATTCTATAAATCAATCGTGTATATCTTTACTTTTAGCTTCCATCAATTTTCTCCGACAATTCTAATCTTTTCATACGTGTTACTCGTCTTACTCTTCCTTATCAAGATATATCATTTATTCATCCATATCCACTTCTTTATTCATATCCAAAGAAAAATAATCATCCTACTGATGTTATTATTCAAGACTCATCAATCTATTTCAAAATAAACAAAGAGGAAGTTTGTTCTCGTTCAAAACGGTATGTTATCTAATAAATAGCTATAATCAACTGTATATTCTTGATTAGATTTCCTCATCTTATTCTCACTCGCCTTAAGCAATGTCAACTTAAACAGATGAACAATATCAATTCATTCGGTAAGATAAGATTATAAATTATCTAAAAAGATAATCATATTTTTTTAATACGTAGACAATAATGAAAGATCTTATGCATTTATTGGAAATAATGCCAAGAATAAAATTGCCATTTATCAATTAAAAAAATCTCAACTTGATTTTCGTCTAGTTATTAGATCTGAACAAACAGGAGAATTTTTTAATACAAATATTTTTTGTCGATCAAATGCATTACTTGAAGGTGAGATCATGATTATTTGAATATTTTATCATATTTTTATTTTGTGTTTTCTAGAAGAAGGAATTGAATGGAAAAAATCATCAATATAATAGAATAGATATTTCTTTTTATTGTTTTTGTTCTTTTTGTTAATAAATGGTTACGCTATGTAAATTTTTTGTTTTTCTTTCTATAGTTCATTTATTAAGTATTTGACTCATGACAAGTGATAATTCATGAGTAATTATACATAAATTATGATTAATGGATCAATAAATGATCTTTATCAGAGAAGAATGTTTGAAAATATCACACATGTTTTATTCTTGAGGCATAGCTTTTTATTCTATAAGATGTTGACCACTGAACATTCATTTAATACAGTTTATTAAGTAGAGATGAAAAGGAATGATTTCGATGTTCGAAGAAAAGCTAAAAGTGAGAAAAGATAAAAGGATAAGTTATAGACAAAATTAGCTCAGCAGATGGTAGAATTCTTCATAACGCACTAGTAAGTCGAGTTAGGGAGAGCAAATATCAGTAAAATAGCCATTGTTTCTTTTCATTTTGCTAGGGATTTTATCATTATAGTCACATCCACGCAAATACGATGAGAATAAAGATATAGTTAAAGTGAAAACGTATTGCATACTTATGTCGATCATATTATCTGTCATACGAAAAATTATGAGCTTAATGAGACAATAGCAATACTCTTCAGGGTGAAAAGTACTGCCATTTAAACGCCTTACTGTTTGACTTAAATTCTTTCACTTAAGATGATATTTAAAGTAGAGAAATATGTTTGTTTAATATACTGAAATAATATCAAATGGTCATATTAATTTCATTTTTTTGTCACTTTATGTTCAGCCAATTTTATATTAAACTTCATTATCTTTGAGCGACATCTTTCGATTGATTATTAATTTCGAAAATAAAATTTTTTACTTTATTTAGTATTATTATGAATAAAATACTTAAAAATAAACTTTAAAATTATTTTTATTCATTAATTAAACATTGTATATTTAACATAAAAACTCTCTCAAGACGTACAAGAGAGTCCAATGGTACTTAGTCGTTGTTATTTATTATATTTTCTTTTTTTCATTATAAAATTTGGATATCTAATATCCTTTATTAGTGTGAATATTGTCAATACTTTAAACACGAGCATTTTTTCTCTCATTATGCCTCAACGTACTCGTTCATCCAAAATTGCTGTAGCATCACCAATTTCTCCATCCAAATCAAAGAAAAAAACTATCACAATTTCAAATAAAACATCAATAAAAAAATCTTCTCCAACAAAACGTCATCTCGAACAAAATTCATCAATATTAACCCAACCAAGACAAAAACGTCTTTCAAGTTTAACAGCAGCAGCACTTGTTCATTATTGTACAAGTATTCTTTCGCCATCAAGAAAATTAAATCATTCAACCAAATCTCTTCCTAAAAATGTAAAACTTAAATAAAAAAAAATAAATCATTATTAATATATATATAAATTTTCTTTTCTAGACAAAATCACCACAGCGTAAACGTCAAATCTCAAATGTTTCATCTAGATCTGATATAAAACATGCTCAAATAGAGTCAAATACTCGTGTTCGTCGTGAAGCAAGTTCACGTGCATCAGCAATGATTATGCAACAAAATGAAATTGAACGTAGTCGGTATACTTATTCGTTCACTAATAAAACTTCAACAACAGTTATTCGACCAAATCGTGCTAAAAGTACAGTTATAAATAAAAGTGATATTCCACAAGAACAACCCTCTATTGAACCTATTAAACCCAACATACCATCTATAACAACTTTACCAAATCAAATTGAATATGCTCGATCATCAAATACTACAACAACAACAACAATGTTGAGTAATTCAAAATATTCAATATTAACAGAAGCTAGTTTAGCGGAACATAATCGTTTAAATGCAACTCTACCATCATATCATACAGAAAAACATGATAATTTTATTAAATGGACACAAGAATTAGCTTTATGTGGTCGTTTATCATCACATGAAAATTCTTCAGAACCAATCGATCATACAACAGATAATGAATCTTCAGGTCTAGCATCACATTCAAATATTGAAGAGATACCAAGTATGATCATATCTAATTAGTTTCTTTTTTTTTCAAGAAAAAATATCTTTGTTTTTTTTCGTCTTTAGCGCCATCCATTGTATCTAATGAATTATCACATTCAATAAAAAATAATATTACAACACCTGCTTTTCTTTTCCCATCAACTGCATATCCTCTTGATATACATTCATTTTATCCTCTTTTACCTTGTTGGCAATATCCCGGTAAGATGGATCAATAATTCATATGTGATATGTATACATTTCATTTTCATGTGTTATATGTGAACAATTGAGTTTTTTTAAAAAATAGTAATCGAATTTATTATATAGAAAGAAGATTTGCTTTTTATTTTATTATTCTGTGATACAATATTCGTGTATAAAAATAATAATATAATATTTAATTAAATATACTTTCTCGCTTCGATTATCATCTTATTCAATTGTTGTAGATAGAAAAGTATATTTTTATATCAATTGAAAACAGCTACTGGTATGTAGATTTGCGAAATAATTTCGCACATACAGTTCGACACTTATTATTCTATTCGCTTTCTCTTATTTCCCTTTTCTTTCTTTCACTGATTACTTCTTAGACTATCAATATATGATTTCAAGTGAATATTTGTCCATATATCTATCATTTCTCTCAATTATATTTCAAATATTTGTTAGTAATTTTAATCTTTTCTTTTATTTAGCTTGGTCATATCAATCATCAACATCACTCATTCAACCATTATCAAATAAAACATCTTTGATACATTCAAAAGGTAAAATAAAAAAAAGCGATAACATTCAATACAAAACAAAAGGCAATTGTTCCAATTGATAAAGACAAAGAAGCTTTAACATTACATTTACATACACATCATCATCATCATATACATAATTCAACATCGTCACTTAATTCTTCGAATCGAAGGAAAACAAAAGCAGTGCTGTCATCACCACTACCACAAAAAATTAAAGAACAATTTCCAGAAACAACAACTATTGTACCAGTCAGTGTGAATAATGTTGTTCAACGAGAAGATGAAGAAATTCCACTGACAACAGAATATCAAATATTAAATCTTTCAATAAATAATAAAACAAATTTAAATCAACAAAATGAAACAATAAAAAAAACGACGCGAAGAAAATCTTCTCCAGTAAAAAGACGGATAAGCAGTGGAGCTAAATCCAATAGGTAAGACGAAGAAAATTAACCGTACAGAATACAGTTAAAATCGATATCGACTTAGTGTGATCATGAACCTTATGAAACAGAAATTCAATAATACTTTTTTCTATTTTAGTTCATCTATAGCGTCAATTAATAATAAAACTTCACCAAAAAAAAAAGTCAATACTAATCAAATAACAATTAATTCACCCGTGCCGAATATTCTGAATTCAAACGATAATTTGCCTGTGGCCGACCAGAAATCTTCTCGACGGTCACCTAAACGTCGTAGTATTTCAGCCGCTACGGCTAATTCAACAGCAATTGTTTCAATAACGGGTAAAAGTTCGCGTGGAAAACGTACAAATTCAGCATCATCTATTCCGATACGATCGAAATCATCGATAAATAAAAAACGATCTCATTCACCAGCTTCAATCACATCATCATTGCCAAATAAAAGAAAAAAAGAAAAAGTTTTAAACTATTGGATTTTATCTGGAAAATCAGAACAACAACTTGTTTCAATTCATGTAACTAATATTTTTATTTTTTTTATTAAACATAATTTTAAAATTTAAGGCTGACAAGCCACCTGTATTTCGCGAATGCTATTCATCGATTCAACATGTAACAGAAAAAGATATTATTAAATCGAATGATTGTGTAATATTACGATCTGAAACTGGTACGCATAAGGATGTAACACCATATTTAGCTAAAGTCAAATGGTTTTGGCTAGAACCACTATCAGGTAGAATCTATTTCTATATTTTATATTTTTAAATATTAAATATTTTTTTTCTAGATGAGATTCAAATGTCAATTATCTGGTATTATCATCCTGAACATGCAGAATTACCATTACGTGTTAAAGAACGTTTTTTACGAAATGAACTTTTAGCTTCGAAATATTGGGATTGCGTTAATGTAGCATGTATTGAAGACAAATGTTATGTATTAAATCTAAATGAATATAATCGGTAAATATTATTACGAATTTATTAGAATAAGACATTTCTCTCTCTCTTATATAGATATTGTTTACGTGAAAAATCAACGAATCTCTTTGAACATTCTGAACCAATTGGTCAATTGAAATCTTTATTAAATAATAATACTTCATCTATTCATGATCGTCCACTACCAGCTAAAAATGTCGGTAATCAAAATATATTTTTTTGTCGTTATGTTTATGATTATCGAGTTAAACGTATTTTAAAAAATCCAAGTTTAACAAATCCAATAATAACAACAACAGCAAATTCTATCACTACAGCACCTAATAATATGTGAATCTCTTTTTTTTTGTCTCGGTGTCTATAATTGATTATTCTTGTACATATAATGATGACATTCAGAATGAATTAACAAATATAATTGTTAATATACTGAATTATAAAAAGTGTGTGATATCATCAATTTTTCGATTTCTGTATTACTGTGTATATCATTCGTTTTTATCATTCTGTTGTTATTGCTTTGATTTTTTTTTCTTGTTGATAATGTTAATCGCAATTGTTGCTGTTAAAAACAAAAACCCATTGGTTTCAATGTATATTTTTTTGTTTTTTTTTTCTGCTAATATGTTACTAATATTTCTCTCATATGTATGTGTATATATTGAAATATTTTAATTTGGAATTTTGTTTTGTTTTAATATAAATCTTCTTATTTCTAGATTAATATTAACGAAACATCATGTCGGCTAAAAGAGGTCGTGGTGGTGTCGGAGGTGGCAAATTCCGTATTTCACTTGGTTTACCAGTCGGTGCAGTTATCAATTGTGCTGATAATACTGGTGCAAAAAATTTATTCGTTATTTCAGTTAAAGGTTTCGGTGCAAGACTCAATCGATTACCAGCTGCTTGCGTTGGCGACATGATTATTTGTAAGTTTTTAAAATAAAACTTCATATTATGTATAATATTTTCTTTTCTTTTTTATTTAGCAACCATAAAGAAAGGCAAACCAGATTTACGTAAAAAAGTTATGCCCGCCGTCATCATTCGACAACGTAAACCATTTCGCCGAAAAGATGGTACATTTATCTATTTTGAAGATAATGCCGGTGTTATTGTCAATAACAAAGGTGAAATGAAAGGTTCAGCTATAACTGGACCAGTGGCTAAAGAATGCGCCGATTTATGGCCTCGTATTGCTGCTAATGCTCAATCTGTGGCTTAAAATAGATCAGACATCTCCATCATCTCGACAACAACAACGACAATAACAACAGTATAAAAAAAAAGAAAATAACAATTAAATATTGTTTGTTTGTTATTATGATTAATAAGATCTTATCGAAATATACAAACATGTTTTGTGAAGCAGAAAAAAAAAACTTTTTTGTCTTTATTTTTTTCCAGAATCTAAATAGAGAAGTGCTCGAGAGAGAGCAGCAAGTACAGATAAAGTTGAATGGGGATCATTGATGGTATGTTTAAGTTCATCAAATTCTTTGAGGAGAATTGCTTTACGTTCATCATATTTTAATTGATTTTTATATTCATTAAGTATTTGTTGGTTGAGAAATGTTTGAAAATTATTTTCATCTTTTGAATTTGTTCGAGATCGGATAAGTGGGAGGTGATTGGTTATTTGTTTGCTTGATTTATTATGTATTGGTGTTGTGGATGTTTGTTGATCATTAGTATCATTATCAATATAGGGTTGTAAATGTTCGACACTTTTTCTTAAACGATCAACTTTTCGATTGAACATTTCTTCTCGATGTTTGTGGATTTTTAAATTTAATAAATGATCTTTTGTGAGATTAGCTTCATTCATTTTATGTTGAATATTTAAACGACGATACGTAATCATATTTGTTTTTAACTTTAGTTGTTGTTGTTCCATTATTATTGTTTTTGAAGTGTGCACTTACTCATAAATATATATAAAAATGCTTTCGATGACTTCCTTTTCTCTAATTATAAGTGAAATAAATGAACAATTACGTGTATAAAAATGAAAGTAGTTATTATCATTTTAGATTTTATAAATGACGTCGTTTATTGATAGTCTTGCAGCTAGTGAGAAAACAGCAGTGGTTATTGATATCGGGCATGCATATACAAAGTAAGTAGATTAGAATTTAGAAAATCGAAATGTTATAATGCATAAAATTAGATGCGGCTTTGCAGGTAATGCTTCGCCACGTCATATTGTTCCAACAACAGTTACGATTCGTGGAAAAGTATTCCTTATATTCTATGATAATTTGTAATATTTTCCATTCTTTAGACAAAACATGTTTTTGAAGAGAATTTAGACATAACAAGTTTACGTGATCGTCTTACTGAATTTATCCGATTAGTTTATTATAAGTATGTCAATAATAAATATCATATCAAAATTTACAATTATTGAGTTTAGATATAATATTGCAAATTGTCGAGAACGACGTGTTGTCATTGTTGAATCCGTAATTACACCTACGCGTATTCGACATGTTTTGGCTGATATTTTATTAAAACAATTTGAAGTCTGCTTGAATAATTATTTAATTAACAATATTTTTATTAAACATTTTCTTTTTTTTCAAAGGCATCATCTTTAGCATTTGTTCCATCACATTTAGGCGCTACATATACATTAGGTCGAAGTACAGCACTCGTACTTGATATTGGTTATAAAGAAGCTCAAATTATGCCAGTGGCTGAAGGTGTACCATTAGCAGTTCAATTTGATAGTTTATCATATGCCGGTGAAGCTATTCATAAGTATGAGTTAGAAAAAGAGATAAAACCTTCCAAAAAAAATTTATTTTAGACAAATTCAGTTGTTACTTGAACAACATGCTTTCGTTATCCATCAAGGACATAAACAATCGTTTAACGAAGTTAATCTTAAACTTTCAGAAGATACTCTCGAAGATATCAAAGGTTTGATTATATAAAATTATAGATAACAAAAGGAAAGACATTAAGAATATTTATTTTAGTTCGTTGTTGTTTTGTTTCTCCATTTACGCGTGCGCAAATGTATGCTAAGACTAAATTAGGTTCAGATGAATCATTCAAAGAAGCTTCATCAGTTGAATATTCATTAGGTGCAGATACAATTATTCATATTCCAGGCATTGTTAGGTATAATTATTTTAGATCCAATTGAATTTAATTATTCTAATATATATATGTATATAGAGAATTCGCCTGTGAAATTCTTTTTGAACAAGATATTGATGGAAAATCAGTTGCTACATTGATACTCGATGCTTTAATTCAAGTATGAATGCTTAAATATTATTTATTATAAGAAAAACTTTTTTCTTTTAATAGTCATCTCTTGATCTTCGTCGACAATTTGCTGATAATATTCTTGTTATTGGTGGTACAGCAATGATGCCTGGATTTTTACATCGACTCAATTCAGAATTACTTCATCTCGTTAATATTTCAACATATGTAAATAAGTTAGCAATAAAACAATTTCATTTTCATCTTCCACCATCTCAATTAAATTATACGGCATGGTTGGGAGGTATAACTTTAATTTTTTATTTCTGACTGTAATTTGTATATTATTTAATTTCTATATAGGTTCTATTATCGGTGCTCTTGATACACTTGAATCTCAATCAATTATACGTGAAAAATATTTAGAAAATGGAATTGTACCTGACTGGTTTACAGGCGAACAAGCTGCTTAATCTCATTCTTTTTTCTTCGTTTTAATATGTAATCTATGGGTTTTTATCTTTATTTTAAATAAGGATTGTTTTTTTTGGCGATAAATATAAGGAATGGAAATGGGTATCATTTGTCATAGATGACATCATCATATTGTTTTTTATTCATATTGATAATTAAGATGTTTTATTTGCTTTAATTTGTAATAAAAATACTGGTAACTCAAAAAACTTTTTGTAATGTTTTCAAACAGCGTTAGTTTATCAAAAATTAGGATTCATACAGATCTTTTCTAAAAAATGCTATTAATAATGAATGTTGTTTTTATTATACAGATGTCGATTATAGAAGGAATTAAAATTAAGTCGTAAACAGTTAGATGAGATGCTAAATCAATTGCTTAATTCATTTCAGATGTTACAGCACATTTTTAATGATCGACTATTTGTTACCTATATTTGTCCATACACATGGATTATTTCTTCAGTTTTCATAGTAATTTTTCAAGGTTTTTTGGGTATTAAAGCACCTTATGGACGTTATAATGAGAGCAATCATGGAATACCCGGAAGACTAGCATGGTTTTTACAAGAACTTCCTTGTTTTATTATTCCATGCTACCTTCTATCACAATATTGGTCATCAATATCATTAATTAAATTTCTTCTTATAATATTTTTTCTAATACATTATTTTCAACGGTATTATTAAATTCTTAAAAAAAATATTGATATTTATTTTCTTTTATAAGAGTTTTTATTTATCCAATGTTAATTCGTGGAGGAAAACATAGTTCAATTTCAATAACATTAACAGCATTTATCTATTGTTGTATCAATACTTATTCAATAGTCGAAGAAATATTAGCATATCATGTTTTTCCAAGAAATGATTGGCTATCATTACATTTTATAATCGGTTTGAGTTCTTTGTTCAATAAAAAAATTTCTAATAATTTTATATATTAAGGAAGTATTATTTTCTTTACTGGTTTTGTTCTTAATCTTCAGGCCGATTCAATTTTAAGAAACTTACGAAAAGATAATAATGAACATGGTTATAAAATTCCGAGAGGTAGAATAATAGCTATTCATTCAGATGAATTCTAGTTTTTTTTTAATATTTTTAAGGTGGTCTATTTGAATATGTTTCTGGTGCAAATTTTCTGGCTGAATCAATAGAATGGACAGGTTATGCTATTTGTGCTTGGACATTACCAGCACTTGCATTTTCAATATTTGTTTGGGCTAATATTGCATTTGGTCGTGCTCTTCATCATCATAAGTCTGTTATCATAACGATATATATGTATCGAAATTTAATTTTCTTATTTAGATTCTATCTTGAAAAATTTAAAGATGAATATCCAAAGAATCGTAAAGCTGTGATACCATTCATTTTATAATTTTGTTTTTAATAAATGATTTTGATATTATCTAATAAACTAAATTTTCATTGCAAGCAACTCAGTTCATCTTATATCTAAAAATTTGTGAGCTTAAAAGCATAGGAGTACTTAGGAACTGATAAATACAAAAGTTAATGTTGTTTAGTTAATTTCAGGACACTTAATATCTTGAGGGTGGGTGTGGATGAAGAAGACGTATTCCAACCCACACCCACAAATCGACAAAGTCGTCGCATTAAATTAAATATTTCTCATCAAACGAAAACATCAAATTTATCATTACTTAAGTTATATAGTGATGATATTGGCATTACGAATCCAATGGGCCCAAAAAAAGATTGACATAAACTAACTTGTTTTTATCATCTATTAGATGCTTGACGAGAACTTATTCGATCGCAATTGAATTGTATTGGATTACACTGTCTGTGCTATAGAAAACATTTAAACAGCGACTCATTCTTTTACTGATCTGTCATTTGCACCTCGAACACGTTTGAAGCATGATGTGATTGTCAATCAAGTCATAGCTAGTAATAATCGTCAGATTATATAAGATGTTAAAGACGTTATTAGTTGTCACTCATATGAATCGTTACCACGAGACATAATGCACGATTTACTTGAAGGTAATATTATTTATTGAAAGATGAGCTTTATCATTCATCATTCTATGCTTGTTTTGAATGTGAACAAAATACAAAATTTATTACTAATAGTTTCTGAATTGATGTTAAAAATTAGTAAAGTTAATTGTTCTTATAGCTTAGATGAATAAGCACGTATTTCAATATTTGACTGAAATCAGTAATAATTTTATTACATAATATATAGACTTAAAAGGTTTCTTTTGTTATTAAGGTGTATGCCCACTTATTAGAAATGTTGTATTAAAAGAAGCTGTTCAACAAGGCACATCATAGATTTCATCGTCGCATTTTATGATTTATCAGACGAACCTCCTTCTAAGAAGAAACGAAGGTTTAAGTCGTTTAAACATTTCTGATTCTGCAAGTCAAAAACTATGTCTGCTTCGATTATTTTCAATTATATTTTACGAAATAATTAATCATTTCTGTTGTATACTACTTACCGTGAAATTATTAGATACACATATGCTAATCCAAATAGAAACTCATGGTTAACATATCAGAACAATTTATGTAAACAATTGCGTTCTCACGACAATATAACACCCAAAATACATTTCATTCGTGAATATCTTCGTTCTGTTAACCTTCATGGGCTTTCTATATTGAATTCTCGCGTAGATTTTGAAACGAAACATTTATATTGTAAACAACTTGCAGTTCGTACGTTTAACTTTAAAAGTTCGGTTACCACTTTTATACTGCGCCATTCTCTTTTTCAACATTGATAACTATTCAAGTAACCAAATATATTAAATGCACATGAAACTTTCGCATCTCACTCGGCGTTTCATATTACAATACGTGAACACAATACAGTCCTCTATCATTATATTAATATTAGACCAAAATCACTAATTATCCATGGGCTTGTACATACAGATGTAATTTCGATTTTCTATCACATTCACCATTTATTATACGTCAACAAGAAATTACTTAGTATCACACAACAGTTACGTACATCTTCGTTCAACGAAAAACTATGATCATATGTAATTGAATTTATAGGAACATTGTTTTCATGTATTTCCGCATTGTCTTGATACTTATGTCGTTGAATAAATACATTATATAAATATACTAACTCGTCTAACTAAACAAGAATAATTTTTCGCTGAAACAATGAAAAAACAACAATAGCAACAGTTTCTTAAAAATATCTTAGAAAATGAGATTCTCAGGATATGTAAATTCGTTTGTGTTTATGCATTGATTTCTCTCCAATTTTACAATATAATTTATTTTACTTTTAAAAAGAAGCCAAAAGATCCGACTAGTAGATACTCACTCTGATCTCGTCGGTATCTACACGTATTAATGTAAAATATAACCTCTTATAAGATATTCAACTATTTGTGAGCAATACATTTAAATCAGCTATATAATTCTTACCATTATCTTTCTTTATTAATAATAGTCAACAAAAATAGAATGGTGCTTACATATGATGGGTGAATATTATGCAATTCAGATAATAAAATTGAAATATTCACAAGATAAAAAGTTAATTTAGTTATAAGTTCTTGTCGAAATGTGTTACAAAGAAACAGAAATGGTACAGATCCATTTGAATATGATGGAAGTAACAAACTATTTTGTTTTTGTAAAAACTGATGTTGATTTAAAAGAAATGATGTTTGGGTATTATTATTTCCATGCAAAGAAATAGTCTAATATCAATTTCTAGCAGAAGAAAAATAAAGATATTAAGAAGAAAATAACATTTATATAATAGTCTGATTAATTACTCAAAGAATTTCAATGTATTTTAGTTAAATAGTTCAGCATATATTAATTCCAATGATATAATTTCGGTAATGTTGAAAAATATTTGATTGTTTCTTCAATGGTTTAATATGAGAGAATACAAAGATAAAATCTAATATGAATTAACATATATAAAACTATGATTTTACAAAAAAATTCTCATAATCTAATAAAATTCACAATTATCAGTTCTATACTTTGATTACATAATTATCTATCGGATAAAAAATAATATAGAATTGGTTTTAGTTTTATTATGAAGCATAAGGATCAAATATAAATTTATTTAACATTCTTATTTTATCGTAGAGTAATAGAATAAAATACTCGATAGACGCTTTTTTTACGAATAAAAATAATCAAATGAGTTTTAATCTTTCTCTCTTTGTTTAAATATTTCAGTAAAAATAATTGACTTTTTACATATTTATTTTAATATTATTCAACAACATTTAACAAAGCATGTGAGTCATATATTTATATTGTTTCATCGACAGATGTTGCCTTCCTACAATGAAGAAGCAAAAGAGCGATGTAATATATTCTTTATATTTTTTGAGCAAAATCATACGAAACAATAAAACAGCAAATAATATCGATCAGGTGTACTTTGGTTCCATTTGAAAGTGTGAATGAGACAGTTAAATGGATATAAATATTGATATTTTCTCATACCCACACAACACCAAAATAATGATGTAGTAACAAGAAAAACCAGTCTGTAGAGGTTAATAACAATTTACCGAGAAAATGTCTCCATGTTATCATTATCTTGAGATCTGATTGTTAAACTTATCTGAAATCGATCGAGTGGATTTCTCGTCAATTTATCCTTATCTGATAATTACCTATTTCATTACAAAATAAAAATGATTACTACGATTGAAGTTTTGTCGAAATGTAAAAGTTGCAGGTCAAGTCTTTTCCTTGAAATAAACTTGCAGCTGTTGAATTAAAAAATATTTCTATTTGTAACTGTTTTTTTAATTTCATCATCACCTCTATAATATCTTTTTTTTAAATTATGTCATATTTATATTATTATGAAATAGTGGAGATGGTAGAAAAATAATGCCTTTCTTATTTAATGTATGTTTCACTTATTTATCAGACAATTTTTCTACGTCACAATATTCGATTCTATGAGTTGTATACACGAGCTGATGGAGATATATTGTATTGAACAAATAGTTGTATTGTAACCGATCTTCGATCAATCACTTGAGCATTTGAATCATCAAATGTTGTGTTTTTTAACTTCTAATTATGATTTATGGTATCATTATTGCTTATATTCTTGATTGGTAGTCCATAACTACTTGATATCTAGTATCGTACAGTAAATATTAGAATTGCATTATTCACGCAATCATTATTGATCTGTTTTTCTCTATCACAAAAAGAATATAGATATAATCAATACTCTTAGACTGATACTGGCTTGAACGAAGGAGATAAAACAAACATTTATAAATGCCAATATATTCCTGTATAACATATTCTTTAGTAGACAACGCATTGTCATTACAACTTGAAAGCGAAAAAAAAGAATATTCATTTATCAGAAATAATCATTTATCTTGGAGTTGTGTATATTATATTCAAATTTTGAAACAATGTTTCTCCTATTTTTCTTCGACAAAATATTAGAAGAAA